>PQFF01000268.1:303359-339003 GCA_003547095.1 Diversispora epigaea | reverse complement strand
TTATTATTTTTATTTTTTTTTTTTTTAAAAAAAAAAAAAATTTATTAAATAAAATATAATTAATAAATATAATGAATAAATTTTATTTATTCTTTTTTAGCAATCGGTTCAATGGGAGATGTACTTCCTTTCATAAATTTAGGAGTTGGATTTCGTCTTCGCGGATATAATGTAATAATTGCCGCTAATAATCGATTTAAAAATCTTATTGAATGTAAAGGATTAAAATTTAGAGAGATGAGGGTAAGTTTTAATAAATTATTTTTTTATATAAGCAACTGATTTCAATTAATATTTAATATATTTTAATTATTATTGATTTTGAATTTTAATAGTGGGATATGCAATATGAATGGCAAAACACTGAAGCTGGTAAAGCATAAAGCATTTATTTATTTTTAAAGAAAATAAAATCCCGAGAATTTTAAATAATTTTTATCATTTTTTTTTATTTATTATAAATAGGAAGAAAGATGGTAAAATATTCGGGAAATTCTGTATTGGGATCTCCATTTATGATTAGCTTTCTTAAACAAGGATTTTTAAAATCGTACAAGTAAATAAAAAATTTCAAATTCCTTTCTTTTTTTCTTGTCTTTCTTTATATCTTTAAAAAACAAAAAATAATAATTTTTGATTTATTAAAAAAAAATAATGTAAAAAACAGAGACGCCAAAGAAGTATTATTCGATGTCGATTTTGTTATATTGGGTACAGCGTCACATTATATGTATCCCGAAGTAAATATCCTCTCCTTTCTCTCTTTCTTTTTTTTTCTCGTTTCTATCTTTTGTTCATCATTTTAATTAAAATTTTAAATAAAATATTAAAATTTCTAGTGCCTTTCTCGAAATATTCCGGTTGCTTATGTATGTTTTTACCCATACGCAAGTTCGGATAATTTTATTGGGGTTTGTATTTTAATTATATTATTTTTTTTTTTACAATAATTTTAACATTGTTATAATAAACAAATTTCTAAGCAATATATATATTTTTTTTTATTGTTATGACTACTTATAGGCAGTTTATGGACTTCCATTTGATTCATTACAATGGTTACCTTTCAACTTGGGTTCAAAAATATGGAAAACCATTGATAACGTAGCTGCTTTTTGGGTATCTAGTGGGCTTTTACCAGTATGTAATTTTTTTTTAACATTAAAATTTATTAGAAATAAATATTTAATATTAATAATCTTTACTTTCTAAAAGATTTACAATCAAAGAATGAAAGATCTTGGTTTAGCAACGGTTGATAGGCAAGTTTATTTTAAAGAGGATTTCTTGAATTTCAAAAAAAAAAAAAATAATAAATTAATAATTTTTTTTTAATATATAAATTTAGACTTCCATTTTTACCGGGTGGTGCGATAGAACATAATCATATTCCTGTATTGCACGCTTCTAATAAAAATCTTATTCAAATCCCTCCAAATCCGTAAGAATTTTTTAATAATAATCTTTTTTTAATATTTTTTTTTATGTAATTTTTTCTTAAGTTTTTTTTTTAATAAATTATTTTTAGAAAAAATCCACTGGAGGTACAAATTGATTATCCGTATGTGACAGTCGAGGAAGAAACATCAGGATATGTTCCACCAGAAGATTTGGTAAATATAAATATTATTTTTAACAATTAAACAAGTTCTGAATAATAATTAATCATTAATTCCTCTTTCTTTCTCTCTCTCTCTCTCTATGTATATATAGACAAATTGGTTAAATAATGGAAATAAACCAATTTATTTTGGATATGGATCGATGCATAGTTTTAGTGATGCTGAAAGTAGAGTAAAATTATGGTTACAAGTAATGAACTTATTACCCGAAGCACATCGAGCTATATTTTCTGGTGTTAACGAGTAATGAAAATTTTAAATTTTTTGTTTCTTCTCTTTCTCTCTCCTTTATTATCACCAAAATAATTAATTATTTTTTTGTAATAAATTATTATAATGTATGATAGTGTTAAATTACCCGAATTACGAGATGCCGTAAGATCCGGTCGTGTTTATCTTATCGGTCACGTACCTCATGCTTGGCTTTTTACACGAGTTGTTTGTGTAGTTCATCATGGAGGTGCCGGTACAACACATGCTGTCATCAGAGCAGGGATACCATCCGTAGTGGTAAAATATCTTTATTTTCTCTTTCACTTTCTCACTTTCTCTCTTTCATTTTCTCATTCTCTATTTCTATCTTTAATTATTGTTATTAATTTTATCATTATTATTATTTCCAGGTTCCCCATTTCGCAGATCAACCATGGTGGGCGTCGATTTTACATCGTTTAGGTGTATCTCCCAATGAAGGTTTAGAAGTACGTTCTTTAAATGCTGAAACTTTATATAAATCCATAAGTGAAGTATTAACGGATGAAAAAGTACAAGATTTAGCTGAACAATTAGGAAAAAAAATTAATGAAGAGCATAAAAAAACACCACCGATATTAAATATTGTAACTTTTATTGAACAATATTGGAATCGTGAAAATTGGGATGTTGTATCAATAAATGATGATGACATTGATAATGAAGTTGTTGATGAAGTAATTAATGATGATGTTGAAAATATTGATAATGAATCTATTTTAATAGAAGATGAATCATCATCCTCATCATCATTATTATCTTCAGAATTTGAAGAAGAATCAGATGTCACAATTGATGATGAAATTATTCCAAGTTCAAATCAAGTCGAAAAATTAATTATTTCAAAATCATTTGAAGTTGAAAAAAATAATATTATAATCGTACCTACGGTTAATACAGTTATTGAGGTTGGAAGCTAAAACAATTAAAGATCAAGTAAAAAAAAAAAAAATTGTATTTTTATTTTAAAGGAATTGTATTTTTATTGGAAAGAAATAGTATTGTACATTTTTCACATTTTTCACAATTTTATATTTTCATATTCATATTTTCATTACCCTATTTATTTTCCTCCTTACTCCTGACTTCTTATTTTATTTTATCTATTTTTATCTATCTCTTAGTCATCCTTTGTAATATTATTAGTAAGAAAAAAAACAACATTTCTTGTAGAATTTTCTCATTTATTTTATTGTATTTTAGAGAACATGTAAAATTTTGTATTATTTTTGATTTTTTTTTTTTATGGCTTTATTGTTCTATTACAGTATTGTTCTATTACAGTAATCAATCTAATGCAGTTGAATAAATATATTTATCATAATATCAACCTATTTAACTTTGTTGTGTTTGTCATACCCGACAATCACATAAATTGTTTTTTTGATGTTCAAAAAAGAAAAATGTCTTTAAAATTATTACCTCCTCGTACAAATGAACCAAAGGAATCTTTTTCAACCATTATTTCTGAAGAACATGCCGCAGAAATTTCTAGTTGGATTGATCGTAGAACAATTACTTATTCAACAACAAATGTTCCATATAAATTTGAATTAATTTTACGTGGAACTAAAGATGGGTTTGCTCCACAAACATTTTGGAATATCTGCCACGATCATAAAGGTACAGTTGTGATAATAAAAATTAAAGGAACAGATGAAATCATCGGAGGTTATAATCCTGTAGCATGGAATAATACTTATATTGGTGGTAAATATGAGAAAGCAATTGATGGTTTCATATTCTCGTTGAAAAATGGCAATATTCAAAATTCGATTCTTAGCAGAGTAAAAGATTCCATGGGTTCAATTTGCAATGTATATAAAGGCGGGCAAAATGAATATGGTCCACATTTTTGTGATTTTTATCTGCATAGTAAAAATTCTGATTTTGTATCTGATAATATAAATTACTGCGCAAATGATGGTTATTGTTATGAAAAAGTTATAAGAACATCATCATCAAACTTCTTTTCAATTGTTAATTATGAAGTATTTAAAGTTATTAGAAAATCTTAAACAATATAATATATTTTTTATTATAAATATTTATATGCAGTATATTATTATTATGAATATAGAATCAGTACAGTACATAAAATAATATTTATTCAAATTCAAATTGATAATTACTCCACTCACCTAAACTCACCGAATTAATTGTTTTAAGTTAAATTATTGGTTTAATTCATTTTATTCAAAAGAAAGTGTTACTGTAATTACTGTAGAATAATAATATTTAATCTTATAATTTATATTTTATAAAATCTTGTATGAAATTAAATAAATATAGTAAATGGAATGGTATTTTCAATTTATATCGATTTAATATGTGAATTCTTATTAGAAAACTATTCCTATAACATTAAATATTTTAAAAATAAATGTTATTTTTATATAACAAATGGTAAGGCCTTTCTGCCAATAATTCTTTTCGAAATTGCTGTACTGTTGGAGTTACAGTATGCAACCACTTCTCAGATTATGTTCTTCCCCACTGCACTGCTTACATTTCTTTACTGAGTGTCTTCGTTCAAGTCCATTAACAAATGGCTCAAGACATACACTTTAAAAGTTGACAAGAAACCACCCATTAGTCTCTTCAAAAATGAAAGCTTATTCCAATACCACAGTCCACCCACTGGATGGAAGTTACTTCAACTTAGTGGATGAAATATTCAAACCTGACAGAATGGTAACATCATCAAAACAGCACAAGAAGAGTTTAACTTTAACATTGAAGGTCGGATGATGTCTCCTTTACACCTAAAACCATACCCAATTACAAGGTTGGACTTTTCGGAGTCAATAATTCCTTCCACATTCCTTGTCAGGTTGGCGATATATTGAAAGTGGATTGACAAAGGGGTTAGATAACAAATTTAACTGTGAGTTGACTAGTTGATTTCAAAAATAACAGAATCTGGGTATACAAGTAGAATCAGCATATTAATGGATTTTATCATGAGAATGCCTGGGGAGATGTAAGTGATAATATTTTATCAGGGGTTTACATCATTGTCAGAAAGTGGTGAAGCAGTCAAATACCCTTGGTGTAGTGTGATGTGACTTTCCCAGATAATTACACTTTATGAAACATTTTGAAGATAAAGCATAGAACAAGAGCCTTGATTTTTTTTTTCGTTAAACCATATTATGCACTTTAAACAAATGTACTATTTGAGTGCAAGACCAAGATTTGAAGTTTATTGTATATGTTTTTAACAAGAAATAAATTCTTGCAAGATTGTATGAGAGGCAAAAAGTAGACCATTCGATTTGTAAATTCATGATATAAAACATCTGTATTAACATAAGTTCTTTATATTGAGCCAGTGCAATATAAGAAATAACATCTTTGTTAAAGATAGCTGCCCTAATTCAAAAAAGGAAATGGCAAGAGTTGCAATTTAGAGTCACAACCTTTTTTTTATGTCATAATTGAGTTAACTCTTATCAAGAATTGCAGCAATTATCATTAGTCTTTGTCAAAAATTTATTTCATGTATAAATTTGTTTCTTAATAAAAAAGCTAGGTTGTCACACGCAATTATATTTATTGATATAAAATATGAAATATGAAACATACTTATGCTATATGTTTGAAAGAAAGTGTAATCTAAAATCATTTATTTGCAATTATTATAACATTCTCCTCTCCTTTTCCAAAGAAAGATTGAAAGTTATGCTTGAAATAGATAATGCTATAAATGCTTTTACTAGTTGGATTTTATTCTCACCAATACAAAAAAAAATGATCATAAACCTTTCTAACTAACTTTTTCCACATGTTAAAAATCAAAAATAAATCAAATTTTTACTAATAATCACAGACAGTTTGTAGATTAGTTATTCACAAATCATTACAAATCATCCTTGCCTATTTGCAAATATTCCTTACTATACTTTACCTCTTTTGGAAGCTGATCTCTAACCTCATTATTGACCTTCTTCTGAACCTTGTATTTTTCCTTGATTTGCTTATAATAAGCAAGACATTTCTCTTGTTCCTCTCCAAAGTAGCAGTAGTATCTTAAGACTTTGTGACATACTTCATTTTTTTTCATGGAGATTTGTAGATCATTCAAAAATAGCCAAAAACGGGCAGATATATTTGTATTCTTTACTGTTAAGATCAATTTTCTATGTTTTGATCCTGGGATGACGTTCCAGAAGAATTAATTTCAAAATTATTTCCCAACATATCAGCTAGAGCAGAAGATTGAGAATGTTTCCCTAATAATCTCACCACAGTTGGGTAAAGGACAGGCATTTGGTTGGTAAGCAAAATTTTTTTCTTAAGGTAAAGTCTATGGAAGATATGAACATTGTGAATGTCTTAAGAGGAAGTTACAAAATATTGTGTACATTTCAAACATTGAGCTAGCTCTAGGATTTCTATATTGAATACTTTCAGGTTAGAAACAGCCATAAATCGTGCCTGCAAAGCAATAAAAAACAGGTAACGAATTCCTATACATCCTTTTTTTTTCTATAGCACTTTAGAACGAACAAATTTTCACAACTCTGATGACAATCCCAAACTAAGTGTTTTCATTATCACACGTAAAAATTAATTATCGGAAAAATAAAATGACCTTTTTGGTCCAATTTTTTATTGATACAATATAAAAAATGCATAAATTAATTTAACAAATAAATTTTGTAAGGGAAAAAATTAAATTTTGTCTATACTGTTAAGTACTTTACCTTCATACTTAACTAATATAACTTCTATAACTTAAGATGTCATATAGACAACAGCCAAAAAAAAACTTGCATTTTCTGTTCTGATTCAATTATTGGAGATCTATAAAAAGCAATTGAATCCTGATTAGGTTCGGATAAAAAAAAGTGGATTAAACTTGGTCCTAATTGTTATATTATTATATGATTATAAAATTTATGTAAAATGTGTAAAATATGTGAAATATTAGACCTAAATTGACAAGACTTTATAACTTTATTTTTCAAATTATATAAAAATTATATATTAAGTTTATACTAAGAATTTACAAAAAAAAAAAAGAAAAAAGTGTTGAATTTAACTACCAAAAAAAAGTTCGAAATCTAAAGAAAGAGCAGAAAGCTATTGATTTGGTGAATACATAAGTTAAAAAAAAAAGTGTCTCATATATTTTACTAATGACTAGTTATTCAAATCAAAACCAACTCTTAATTATATCAAAAATTCTATTTGTTCCATTATCTTCGCTATTTCCAATATTTTCGATATCTTTGATATTTCCAATATTTTCGTTATTTTTGATATTTCCAATATTTTCGTTATCTTTGATATTTCCAATATTTTCGTTATCTTTGATATTTCCAATATTTTCGTTATCTTTGATATTTCCAATATTTTCGTTATCTTTGATATTTCCAATATTTTCGTTATCTTTGATATTTCCAATATTTTCGTTATCTTTGATATTTCCAATATTTTCGTTATCTTTGATATTTCCAATATTTTCGTTATCTTTGATATTTCCAATATTTTCAATATTCCCATTATTTTCATCCTTTTCACTATTTTCACTATTTTCATCATCATTTTCATCGATATTAACATTCCGATATGCTGTAATCCAAGTATGATATAATATATTAGAAAGTTGTAATATATCCTCCTTTCGTTCATGATTAAGTTCCAATTTTCGAAATTGTCCCGTTATTATATGACTTCTAGCAACTCCTTCGGGTGAAACAAAATCTAATGCAACTTTAATACAACTTGTATAATTACAAACTTGATGTGCACATCCGGCTGGTATAAATACTACATCTCCCGGATTTTGATATATTCTCCATCCCGTAATACCATATTCTTTTTTTAATCTTTTACGTAATTTTTCATTAAGATAAAAACATTGATCATGAATTGGATGATCTATAATGATTTTTTGTTCTTTGGCAACTTTTTGTAAGAAAGCACATATTTTGGGAAGATCTTCGATATGATATATATCCCATACTGCCGCATGTTTATAATTCTGTTCATATTTTGATCTTTGTTTAAATGGTGTTGCATAAGTCATTACATTTACAGCATCTGTCATATCTAAATGTAAATTGGTAGTTCCTTTTCCTCCTTCTTTATCACTTGATCCGTATGCGTTATACATTTTGGGTCCAAGATCAGGAGGATTGGTGTCATTTGGAAGTCTAGAAGCAAGATTTAAAGCACCATCACGACATATATATCTTTTAAATGGTAAGGATAACATAAAATCCTTATAATGTTCTGGAAATACTTTAGCAAAATCTTCGTTTGGTGGCCAATCCTAAAATTAACACAAATTTTAATAATTTTAACAATTTTAACACAAATAAATCATCAACACGAATAATAATAAAAAAAGGTATAATTTACCTTAAGTTTCAAACAAGGGATGCGACCATAAGAATTTAAACTTTTAACTTTATCAAATCCATTAAAGAATTCACCAACTTGAATTTCTGAATGAGATTTTTGATCGTCTTGTTCATTAAGATTAATACATTTACATGTTATGTCCCCAAAATGCTTCTCAAAATATTTAGGGGTCCACAAGTTTTCAGTAAGATTAACAGATGAAATAACAAAAGGTTTTCCTAATTTATACATCTGACGAAACTCTTTAATGCTCATTTTTCCTTCGGACCATTTATTCTGGTTAATTTGGGATCTTCTTTTCTCCATTATATTATCACTATTTTTATAAATATGTTCATTGATATCATTTAAGAGTCCTTCAATTTCTGATAAAGAAAATCTAGAAATTGGGAAAAATGAATATTTCTTATGTTTATGATCAACAATTTTACATTTATAATTTTTACTATTTATCCACTCTTCATAACATTCAAGACATATCTCAGTGCCACAACATGAACACATCCAATAACCAGCGAAAACAGTGGTGTTGCAATGATCGCATAAATGTCGTACACCAGATTCAAGTATTCGATGCACAGTTCGACGTTTTAGATGCCGAACTTCTTTTACAAGAATTTCTTTTAATGTTGGAGCAATTGATGCTATAAATGTGATAAAAAATAATAATAAATGGAAAACATTATAAAAATTAGAATTATATTATTATTATTATTATTAAATTCCTCGAATTTTTAAAAGAATAGCAAAAATAAATATTCACAAAGAACATAATCTTCTTCATCCTGTGGTCTAAATTGATTTGTTTTATAGGAATACGCTGGAAGTGATTGATCCGACGATCGAAAGTTATAATTTGGACCTATAGTTTCTGGTGTTAATTGTTCAAAAATACGAAATCTCTGAAAACGACAAGTTTCTTGACTTCCCGCTATACCTAAATAAATTTTGTAAAACTAATATAAATAAAATAATGGAACTTGAAATTCGAAATCAAAAATTTCCTTTTCCCGAGGAAAATAAAAAAAGGGAGGGGTATTATTTACATGCAATGCACGGATCAAATTGATTATATGGTTTCTTCTTGCAAGGTTCATCTTGTAAATAAGTATATAAATGTGGAAATCCATATTCGAAACCCTCTATTAATCTTCTATATTCTTCTTCTAAATTGGTAGTATTATTCAAATATTCATCAGTAAAATTATCTGTAGTATCACTTTCGGCTGTTTCATCAACCCAACTTTCTGTCTGACTACTATTATCATCAAAGTAATCAAAACTAATTTCTGAATCTTCTCTAATTGTTTCCGTTTCACTATTACTACAATTATTCTCTACAATTTGAATATTATTATTAATAACATTAATCTTGACTTCGTTATTGACTATTTCATTATGACATTTATCTTCAATTGTTGGTGCCATTTTTTTGCATGCTGACACAACCTGATTATAAACATCCAAATTTGATTGATCATTTTTATATAAATTTGAATTTACTGTTACGCAATCGTTTTCTGAGCGATACAAATCTAATGTTTTTTGTTCTAAAGTAAAGTCGACATGATTTATACGTATATCTCTATTAATCATTGACTCGTTTTGACATAAATCATTTGAAATTTCCGAATCGGTTTGTTGAACTTCCGAAATAGATGGAATTGATTCAGTTTCGCTTCTGGTCATATCTGGTAATAGGTCACTTTCATCATTTATTAATTCTGAATGTGATGACCCATTTTCCATATTTTCAGAAAATTTTAAAATTCTTGGACGTTTGAATGAATAAGAATCACTCTTTTGGAGAGCGGAATCGGCATCTCTTTTTGAAGTCAAAAATTTATGACTAATAATAATAATAATTATTATTATTATAATAATAATGAAGAAATATAATTAAAATAATGAATTAACAAATAATCATTTATAAATTAAGTATCAAAATATTAGATTAAACTTACTTTTGAGGAACCTCCGTTATTTTATTATTATTATTATTATTACTATTATCAATTGATAAATCATCAGAATCATCTAAAGTTTCATTTTCTAAACTATTATCTGAATCACTATCTGATATATCGGGTAAACTACTTAAATCGGAATAATCAAATAACTCCGATACTAAATCCTGATAAGTTGTGTCGGATTTTTCGGGAGAATGATGATCATCATCAGATAAATTTGATGATTCACCAAATTTACGTTCAATGGTTTGAATGTATGATATTTCTAAATATCATTAGATATAAGGAAAATACATCCATTTATGAATTGTATTAGATTTATTAGATTTAGAGTAGATTTAGAGAAGTTTTTAATTAAATTTAAATCCATATTTTTACCTTTATTTTTCTCAATAGAAAGCGATTGACAATTACGCTGTAAAAAAAAAAAAAGAAAAAAAGCACAAATAAAGACGCGAAGACAATGAAATTCAATACCTTTTTTTCGATTTATTCGATTTATTATAATTCATAAAAAACATATCTGCTTTAATAATAAATTTTTAATTAATTATTTTAAATTTTTAAATACCTTAAAAGTGTCTTCTTGAAAGTTATTAAAGTTACAATACTTCCAAGAAATTTCAAGAGCATGTTGTTTACGTTCCTCGCGACTATAATTTTTATTTAATTCTTCTTCAAGACTCTTTTGTAAATTTTTTTTCTTTGAAGCCATTTTTAAGCAACTTTTTTATGGCAACTTTCTTAAGCAACCGAATAAAAAAAAAAAGGAGAATAATCGATAAAGATATGTATTTAATCAAGGTTTCGACTAAAATACTTGATTAAACAAAATTTTATCTTTTTATATCTGGATCCGGCGTCAAAATTCCGTTGTAATACAAGATTTGTGTGTTTATCTGTACGTGGCCTAACACTAACAAAAGATTAATACCAGATTTTGATAAATTAATTTTAGACAGTAACTATTTCGGAACTTTGTACTTGTTAATTTTTTATTTATTTAATAAATATCACGCAACTTAAAATTTAAAGTCAATAATATGATTCACACAAATATTGATTTATTTGATTTAAATGTGTGTTCTATAACAGATAATTCTTTTTTTATTTACATTGTTTGATTTATTTGTTATATTTAAAAATGAACGATGAATGTTTTTTTTGAAAGGTTTATAGTTACAAGAAAAATTAGAAAATCGAAATGATCAAAATGTATATCTTCTTGTTTTGGACATATGCAGTACAATGACATTTTTAGAATTGTTTGTTGTTCTGTTTATGCATTGTTCAGAAATTCATTGTGACATTTCTAGTTTAATTCTAAATTTTATTATATTATTATTTTATAATTGTTAATTTTCTTTTTTTCGAAGTTTTTAATTTTTAAAGACTTTTTTTTTCTAACAAATCTTTAACTGTTAATATCTTCCCTTTAACAATAATTTATTACAAGAGAATTATTATTAACCAAACCTATAAAAAACAATATTTGAAAAGAATTTAATAATGTTAAAAAGATAAATTACCCATACATTGATTTATATTTGAAGTATTTAAAAAAGCAGTCGAAAAAAAAGAAATTATTACAATATCATATATAATTAAAAGTATAAAAAATCCAATCTTGTAAAGCCTCGCTTTATAAACTAAAAAAATCTAATCTTGTCTTGCTTGAAATTAGATTTATATTGAGATTAATGTACAGCAATTTTATATTTATTTATTTTACAAATTTCTATCCGGACTGTATTATCTTGTAATAAGATTTATCATTAAATAATAAACAATGCATTTAATGATAATAATTAGTCTTTTAATAAAAAATTACAAAAAAAAAATTTTTAAAATAAAAATAATATAACAGATGATATAATAAAAAATAAACTAATAATAATAATAAATCCTAATTCTATAAAGAACAAGTCTGGTCAGCCTTTATTATGCTAGTATATCAGGATTAAATATATATAATAATAATCCAGGTCCTCTATCTACAAACTAAAAAGACTTAATAGATTCTTCTGTAATAATTGGTTGAGTGAATGAAGAGATTTCTGAAAAAGAATAAGTTCGCTGCCTGGTTTCATTATGTTTAAGAAAAGCACCAACAGAACCCAAATATCCCTCATGACGAAGGAAGAGAGCTTTCATTGTGCCCTTTGACCAAAAATGTATAGCATATGATAATGTATTCATTGTGGTGAGATGTCCTATAAATTATTTTATGAATTAATTAAATTTTGATGGATATATAAATAGATGGAACTAAAGACATTATTACGAATATTAAAATATATATAAATCTTTTATTTACCTCTAATAAAACAACCACCAAAATAAATTTTCTTTAATCCGTGGACTTGAGCATTTAAATATGCTATTTGTCCAACGTTGTTACTATATTATATCATATAATTAAGATAATCGGTTTAATTTTGCATGATAGAAAATCGGGAAAATCGAGAAAATCAAGAAATCGAGAAATCAAGAGAAATCAAGAGAAATCAAGAAAATCGAAAAAAACAAGTAAAATCAAGAAAAAATCACGAAAAGCAAGAAATTCGTGAAAAAATTCTTCTCACCTAATCATATACAACAATGATTTTGAAATATCTTCATTACGGAATTTACCAACTTCTTGCCTTATATTCTTTTTAAAAACTTTTCCCATAGATGAAGCAATTGTTGAAGACTTTAATCCAATTTTACCATAATCAGATCCATAAATATCACCTACCAACATGTCCTAAAATTAAAAAAAAAATTTTATTAATTATTATTATTATTGTTTTTTACAAAAGAAAAATCCATTCATCTGAAAAGTATAAAAAGAATTTATTGAAAAAAGTTGTCTTACCACATTAGTATTGTCACCATATTTGCTCGTTTCCAACATTTCTAATTTATTAATTCTATTTATTTTAATCATTTTTTCAAAAATTTTTAACAATAAAAAAAAATCATCTAACCATCGAATGATGTCGCCCCTGTTAATAATGTCAAAAGACCCCATAATGTACCTCCTCCTAACTATGATAAATAATAAAATTATAAAATCAAATAATTCTGTAACTTAAATTATTATAAAATTGTTATTTACCGAGGTACCAGAAATACGTTCATATTTATCGTGACTAGTTACTTTTAATACGCTGAAAATGATAAAGAAAAATATATAAAAATAGATAAAAATCATATGAGATAATCGGAACAATGTAAGCATTAACACATTTCTCTATTTCCTTATTCATTCGTTTTTGTATTCATTCATTTATTCATTTCTCGTACCTTACACCTGATCCTATGTTAACAAGCTTTAAAGAAAGATATTAAAGAAAAGATGTTATTATATAGCTAATTTATTAAAATGTGAAAATAGTAATAATTATTATTATCGTTTTTTACCATGTAAGGAAACATATTTGAAGAAGGTGTGTCCTCAAAATGCATTGGATCGCTATCACTACAAGTGAATACCTCATAAGGAATCTCGGCAATTAAGAAATTTAAACCTACATCCAAGAATTTCTTCAATTATTTTAAATATAAGTAATAATAGCTATAACCATCATATTTTATGATTGATATTAAAAAAAAATTCAAAAAGATTTTAAATAATCTAACCAGTTATCAAACAATCCATTTCATCTTCCTTTTCTATCTTTACATCACCCAATTTCTCAACGAAAATATCATAAAATTTATATGAACCACCACCAGTAGCTTTAATAACAACTTTTTCTTGGATTTCCTGATTTCCTGGTCTTCTGGCAGCCAACAGGGTTTTAATAAAATCAATGCATTCATCTATTTTTTCGGTTTCAAATTTTGTGAAATTTAAACGGCCTCCCTTTGATAAATTTGGTTCTCTCGAGAAATAAACGACTTTAGCTAGAGTACCACCGATCTAAAGTATATACAACATATAAATACTATTCACATGTATAACAAAAGGAAGAAAATTTTTTTAAATTTATGTTCACACTTACGTCAACCGCAATCTGCGAAGCGTAATCGACCTGATTTGGCAATAAAATATCTCTAGTTTCGGCGTGAGGTAACTCTTCACAAATTTCTGCCCCTGTAGAGTTCATAATTCTTTTCTACTACAGATCAAAATGTTTTTTTTGGATTTCCAAAAAAAAAAAAAAAATTTCATATACAGTAAATGTCATAATTATCACGATCACGATAATCAATCACGATGCTACTTGATTGGATTTAAATAAATTTCGGGCCTTAAAATACCCGACAGTATTGTCATTTGTAAAAATGATTATTTTTTTATTGCCATATCAAGATATCAAATATTTCTTATAGTTAGTTGGATTTTCATTTCTTCGTTTGATATCTAGAAGATTACAACAATGCAACTATGAAGATTAGTACCTGATTAGTCAAAAATTGATTATCAAGAACAAAAATTGGTAAACGCGTCATTATATCTAAAGCTGAAAACAATTATTAACGCGTCTTAAAAATCGTAAAATCGTACCATCCCTTAAACACTCGCAAACATTCCATAAATATCTAAATTCCATTCATAAATCTTCTATAAATATCGATATGACACATAACGCGTAAATAAACATCTTAAAAAAAAAATAAACAAAATCGTAAAAATTGCGAAAGTAATAAAAACATTATAAATAAGATCACCTTTTCCTTCGCCTCGCTCTTAATTTTTCAATTTATTACCCTGATAATGATATTTTTTGACAATATATAAACAAAGTAGATTTTCTTTTGAATAACGTGGGTGTTCCATTAATGGCATCACAATATAATATTAATTAATAAACAAAGATCAACCATCTGGAATAATGAACAATTTCACGAAAAAGAAAGACTATAAAATAAGCGAACTCATGTCACCTTATTAAAATCTTCGTACGAAAAACTCTTTCATAATTAATTTTCAAACGAAGAAATAACAATTCATAATAATAATCAAACTAGACATTCAATTTATTCATCGAAACATTTTTAAACCCGGAATAGGTTTATAATACTTTCCACTTGAGATCTCCGCTCCCTTAGTAATTCTCTCATTCTGAAAAAAATATTATTATTCATATTCATAATATCAAATTATCTTTTTTTTCATCATATAGCCTTTTCTGTTATTTAAATATTTTGTTTCTCGTCATTATTTAACTTAACCTGTTGGGGTTTATTCAAATTTTTATTCTTCATCGAGTTCAGTTCCCCATATTATCTGTTTTTGGAGTTCTATTTTTTAGATATTCTATTTCCCAATCTCAATATTTCATTAAATAATAATTCTAAAACCAAAAAAGATAAACGCTAATCCTTACACATACATACTGAGAACCCTTTTTTTCATTATACTTATTCCTTCTATCCAAAAAAGTTATGGTTAGATTTCGTGTCAACCTTTGTGATGATCTTCAATATCAATTTCAAAAATTACTTTCAAAACTTTAAACTTTTTATCTAGATCATTCCACATTTTTTCAGTATACAACTCATGTATGTTGTATCTGATATACACTTCTGACATACACTTAGCTCATATTTTTACTACTCCTTATTACCATGTGTACACATAAATGTATACTGCCTTCATAATAATCATTTTATTCTTTTGGTTTTACAAAATTAAAAATCTTAGAAAAGAAAAATAATATAAAAAAATAGTTCATTACAGTCATTACAATTAAAGAATCATTTATTAATACAGATTGGAGTTCTTGAACCAAATTCTTCTAAAATTCTTTCAGAATATAAAATTGATATTAAATTTCATTCACATCCACCTTATAAGTTGTATTATATTAATTCTTCTAATTACTATCATACAAAAACAAACACACAAAATTCCCTGAATTAAATACACAGACATTCAGGTTACCACTTAATGTTCTATAATTTTGTTTTTTGGATGTTTTATATTTTTTATTAATTGCTTTATCAAGCATTGATAAAACCTCAAGTTTTATACACTTATTTTTGAATTCCTCCATACCATAATTAAAAATTTTAAAAAACTTATTTTAAAATTTATTAATAATTTCAAAAGAAAAAGATGCCCTTTCATTGCCAGCTACATAATGAAATGTCAGATGTTATTCAAATTTAACTTCAGAACTTGATCTAATCACCAAAAAATAGTTTAGATTACTGTTTGATGAATAGTTTTTGCAACTGATGAAATTCCACTATCTTTACAATTCCTTTTTAATTACCAATTTGATAACCAGTAGTACCCTTAATGAAATCCATCTATTATTCTTTACCTTTATTGAAAGTCCCTTCTTTTAAACACTTCTTTACATCATATAATTATCATAATATTAAGATTAATATATAATATGGGTTTTTGACAATTTTAATTTTGTGTTTTCTGACTTATACATTTGCAAGTTTTCTTCTATACATTGTTTTCCATGCACGCATTTTTCATACACTTAGTTGTTATTTATGCAAACATATAATTGGAATGGATTTCATCACAATGTATAATTAAATTCTGTCTTTTGTTTAGTTCATTTTTATTTTCTGGATGTCTTATTTGTCAAAAAATTTAAATAGTTGTAATTTCTACTATTCAAAAAGAAAAATTGTTTTATTTCCTTTTAATGGAAAATCTCTATATCTTTCCATTATTATCACATTTATTCTTTTGAGTTCTTTTATTTATTTTTATTTTTTTAAAGTCATTTGTCAAAAGATTTGAATAGTTGTAATTATAATTATTCAAAAAAAAAGAGTTTCATATTTTTTTTTTTTATATCACAATACAGTTCTGTTTGCTCTCAAGTGAGCTAATCATTTACAACAAATAACAAAGAAAATTTTTGTATAATTCTATCTGTATTATTCTTTTGACTTTAAAATACTTCAATCTAGAATTGTTAAAAAAACACTTCAAGAAATCGATATTCATATATAGAAACGGTCGTTTTTTCACATACAAGAATCTTTGCTCAAGAGTATAGCACTCTGACAATAATTACAATAATTATTCATTTATCCCAAACCAATCCAATTCAAAAATTAGAAATTTTTAGGAAAAGTTTACAAATCAAAATTTTAGGTTTATATGGAAAAGAACAAAACATATTGACAGTATGACATTGGCAATATTGATACACCAACAGCTTTGTCCGCATTGACATATTTGTATTTACCTCCAAAAATCATTCTAAAACCTTAGAAGTCAATTATTATAGATACTATGCAACATTGGTATCGAAATGTTAAAGAAAATGATTGAAAGTTTGAATCAAGGCAAATAGTGGGATAATAAGCATCTAATTTTTGAAGAAACAAATAAAGATCGTGGTTTTCTATTTTTGATTGGAAGGAGTGATAATTATTACTATCATTTAGTAATCGAGATGTTATAATTTCTTCATTGTTGGTTTTTTTATCGGAAGGAGAGTGATAATTATTACTATCATTTTATAATCGAGATATAATAATTTCTTCATTGTTGGTTTTTTAATTGGAAGGAGAGTGATAATTATTACTATCATTTAATAATCGAGATGTAATAATTTCTTCATTGTTGGTTTTTTAATTAGAAGGAAAGGAAAAAACCTATCTCAAACTTTTGTCTGTCTTCAGATAACCAACTTGTAACTGGATCCTTTCAATAATTAATTATTCAAGTGCAAATATCAATAAATTTGATAGAATAGTCTTATAACGTTAGCTGCACAAAATAAATAGTTTAGGAGAAATATTGGTTGAACCAATACAATTTAGTTAGAGATAACCATCCTTAGAAAAGTATGACAGACTGGATGAAAAGAGACAATTATGAACTCCCTTTAAGGACAGGAAGATAACAATTTAAATGTTTAGAAATATTTTTTAGTAAAGATTTTGTATCATGATTTTCGAATAAATAAAATTAAAATTAGAGCAAGACTTCGTTTGTTTAAATCATAATTTTTTGAATTGTGTTTGTTTTTATCTATCTCAATTGTTTTATTAATAGAAATCTTGATTTGACTGTTTTTAAAAGTATACTAATTTTCTTCTTTTTTTCATTCTACAGTATAGCATATATCCAAAATTATCAAAATATTTTATCACGTTTTTATTATACTCTGTGAACCAAAATCCAAAATTATTAAAATTATAAATGCCATATATGGCATGAATCCATAATAATAAAACAAATAACAAAAATGTAATATTTGTCTTTAAACGTTTTTTTTTTTTCTTTATTAACTTTCCTTTGACAAAGACGCGAAAAATGCCGTAATGATAATAGAATATCAAATAAAAACTATTTTAGTTATAATATCAAATAAAACTATTTTGGTTATAATTACATATGTATTGAGTTCAATTGATTGTGTTACAGAATAAACAATGATTTTTTACTTTTTTTACAAAAATGCTCTCGAGTACTTTTTTTTTTTATAACCAAATTTTTTCGGGTACTCCCAAAGTATAATTTTCTTCCGATTTTCGTATATCGTAACAATAAAATTCTCCATTCAAATAAATCAGATAAAGGCAACAGTAAAACAATGAAGAATCCTTTGGCAATTTTTCATTTTTCACAATAAACATTCCTATTTTTTTAAATATTTCAATTAATAAATTAAAAATAATTTAAAAATAAATTAAAAATAAATTTAACATTATGTTTTACCTAATAAGGGCGAAGGTGGCAAAGGAAATGTAGGTAAATAAATTTCGGGATAAAGAGAATAATTAATTTCTCCTCTTGAGTCGTAAAATCTAGAGAAGCAATAAAGTCGATTTTTTTAAGAAATTGATTTTTTTTTAAGTAAAACATTATTTAAGAAAAATTCTTTCTTCTATTCTTTTTCGTACCTTAATATTCTAACCAAAGCAACTCGACCTTTTTGGCTAGCCACAATTGCAAGTGAAAGCTCCGGTACATACTGATAGAAGACAAAATTATTAAAAAAAAATATTATTTCGTTTTTCATAATAATTAGGCACCATCGTGATTTAATTTCACATACAAGTAAAACTACTTACCTCAATCATATTCAACCGGTCAAATTCCGCAATGTTAATTCCGCGCCTTATATCATTTCTTGTTACAACACTTTTTTTACAATCAAGTATACACAAATCAGATTTAGGATCTAAAAGATATAAATCAGTTTGCGTACTGAAAAGTATTAGTTCATTAATAGCATTTTGGGATTTCTGCTGAAGAGTTTTTTTTAAAATGGATTTCTTCTTAGTTCGATTGCTACTTTTGATACTGTGATCACTTGTACGAGTGAATCCTGATTCATCCGTTGATATATTATCATTCAAATCTGTAAATAATGACAAATTTCTCCGCACAAGGCGTATATATGTTGGACTATAATTTGATTGTCTCTCGTATGATCGACGTCCCGAAGACTCTCCTGAGGTAGTTGAATGTGATGGACTAGCATTATTATCATAATTATCATACGCGTTTATACCGGGACTCTCTCGTGATTGTGACGATAGTTCTTCTTGGGAAGATAATGAACTATCATCATCAAGAGAAATTAGTGTATCACTATATCTTGATTCGCTAGTATCATCAATTGTTGAATCTTCGTGGATTTCTCTATACGTGGGTGAAGTTGGTATTGAATATGGTGTACTTGGTGAAAATAATGGAGAAGGCATTCCAAATTCATTATTTGGTGAATCACCACCATCACTATTTGATCCGGTGTCATTATAATTTTCATCATAAATAGTTTGAGGAGTTTCTTCGCGAATAGGGGAAAAGGAGGTAGCACCATAACTAGGAGAAGGGTTGTAATTTGGTGAAGTGTTTCCGTATTCAGGAGTAGTTGATCCGTAATCAGGGGTGGTAGCTCCATAATTACGGGTGGCAGGTTCGTAAGTAGGGGTAATAGTCCCATAATCAGGGGTAACGGGACAATTAGAAATAGCAACTTCACGATTAGAGGAAGTAGATTCGTGATTAGAAGCATCGCCATAATTTAATGTGGAATCACTATAATTAGATATTGGTGACGTGTTTCCGTAATTAGGTGATTCGATGTGGTTTGGTGAAGTCGGCGAATAAACAGGTGACGTCTCTGAATATTGAGGCGAGGTAGGTGAATAAGTAGGACTTAGAACATAAGCTGGTGAAGTTGGAAAATAAGTTGGAGATACTGGTGTAAATCGTGCTGTTCTAGAGTTATTTGGAAGTTGGCGACTTGGTGGAGATGTTGGATTAATATTTGGAGTAGAGACCAAGTAACTTGAAGATGTTTGTCTAGACATTACTATTGGAGAAAAATTCACAGAAGCTGGACGTGGTGTGGGCGGGGGTGGGATTGATCGATGTTCAGAATTACTATTTGAATAGGCAAAATTGAAATATTGTGGCGTTTGTGGGGAATAAGGAGGCGAAGTGGCACTATACGAATATTCACGAGGTACCCAATGAGAGTATTGATAATTCGCAACTACTCCAACTGGTGAAATTCTAGGAGCACCGGGTCTAATAATTGGTGATTCATCTCCGTTTCGTTCATTCTGTTCATTCTGTTCATTCTGCTCATTCTGTTCATTTTGTTCATCTCGCTCATTTTGCTCGTTCTCCTCGCGATCATGATTTTCAGAAGACAAGGCCCATTCATCATCCGTCATAGGAATAGTACGCGAATCACTTTCATAATCACGTTCATGTTCATAATCAATGGATGGTACAAATTCGCGTACTCCGTGCATTCGTGCTTGTGTAGGATATGGATCGTCTTCATTTTCATTTTCAGATTCACTTTCCTGATTACTATCATGTTCGCTACTCTCAAACGATTCATCCTCAGGGGGGAAAAAGTATCCATCTTCATATTCTGAATCTAAGTTACGAACTCTCTCGCGCGTAGAAATATGTGATGTTATTACCGTACTCATGATATTTATATCAGAGACAGATTGATTATTTTGATTATTTTGACGTCGTATTCGGTTTTTAGGTTTACGAATAGGAATAGTAATAGTTTTGCTTATTTTGTTTTCCGGAACAAGTTCAAAACTTGAAGATGAAACGAAGCGCGCGGACCAACCCCTATTATAATAATAATAATAAAAATTTAATAGATTTCTTAAATTTGCAACATAAATGCTTAAATGAATAAAAAGATAAAATAATTCATATAATCTTACCAGAGACGAGATATATCCTTACCCACTATTTCTCCACCTGTTTGAACATTCCATACCCGACACGAACAGTCAACACTACATGAAACTAAATATCGACCACAAGGACTGAACGATATGTCTGGTATATTGTTAGTGTGACCGACTAATGAATAATGTAATATTCCGTTTTTATTCAAAATCGAAGTAGATGTTTCTTGCATATTTGCATTTTCAGACAAATTCACATCATTCGGATTGTTTGGATCTTTTAATCCATTTCGAAGATCATAAATTGTGATTTTATGAGAATTCGAACTGACAGCTAATAAACGTTTGGGACCATGTAAAGCTATACCCCATGTCGATTCTTCATTCCTAAAAAATTATAATAAGAAATATTAATCGTTATATTTAATTAAATAAGAACCATTTAAATTTAATTTCCAAACCATAAAGCTTTATCCTACATGAAACGAATTGGGGATCGATCAAGATTAGCAGTATACCACACGCACACCTCACCAACTTCATCAACACATACTAAAACTTCTTGAAATCCAAGCATACCCACTTTTATAGCATTAATTATATGGCTCTAAAATAATAAATTAATTAATTTAAAATACAACGTGTTATCGAGTGTTATTACATTTGATACACGTTATTAATAACTTATTTTTATTCTTTAAAAAATATATCCATATATATATCCATATATATATATAAATTGAATCAATCTAATGAACGCATTATACCTCTGGATTGTCATGATTACGTTGAAGTTTTTTTATAGGCTCTCTTAGAGATGAATCCTGTGCCACTTCAGTGGGATTTTCTTCCTCAAGTAATCGATACACATGAATTATAGTATCAACTGCCACATAAAATGTTTGTTGAGACAAAGACACTGCTGACAAATTCATTCGCTAAAAATGTGGTTGCAAATTATCAAAATTATTAAAGATTTTTATTTAAAGTTTATATAATTGGATCAGAATAGAGAAAGAAATATTATAAGTACCCATGAGCGAACTCCTTGTATGTTGAAGGTCAAATTCTTATAAATGTTCTTCACCTATTGATATTTAAATTATTTAACATCTTTAAAAATTTATAAGTCTATAAATTATAAATTATATAACCCAATATTGTTTTTTATTTACCGCAAGCTTATGATATTCTTTCATTATTACAATTTGAAATAATCCTAAAATATATAAAAAGTATTAAAAGAAATAAGTCACGGGGCTACTACACGTGAAATCAAGCTCCGATGAAATATCACCTGTGGATCAACTTTGTTCAACTATTTTGTGTAACCTATTACAAATCAAGCAAATAAGTAAGCCCCTACTAAAAAAAATTTTCCCTCTAATAAAAACCTTTTAAATTTTTAAAGTTTACTTTTTTTAAATAAAAATTACCTAATTTTGTCTTTAAAGAGTTTAATTTTTAATTTAATTATTAAAATAAGAAATAATATTTAAACTCTAAATCTATAATTAATCGAACCGTTGGTATGATAATCAATTTATCTACATGCCTTTTTTTGCTGTTAATCCTTACTAAACTGGTTTTTGAAAAAAAAAATAATAATTAATTATTTTTTATCGTTATATCGCTTAACACTTTATATTATATCGATACGCTATTATTTAAAAGTCTACGTATTTTAGGTATAATAAATTTTGATCACTATCTTAAACCCATCTTTTGGTTGAAATCTCAAATGAACCTTTGCAATGTTGAATGTATAAGAGTGACCAACAAAGATTAATAAGGTCGGTCAAGCAACAAACGAGCAAATAAGGAACTTTAAAAGGAGGGAGGTTACTATAGTAGGAGGTGATATGATATGAAAAAAAAACCTACCTTGAGACAATTAATTAAACCTAGTCGTTTTCTTTTTTTTTTTTGCTATATACTTTTTTTTAAAAAAAAAGAACGACAGTAAATAACGAGTAAAAATGATTGAGTTGCTTTTTTATAGTTTGTTAAGTTATATTTTGATCAACTGACCAATGAAGTAACCATGATTAACTGATTGACAAAATTGACAAACCGTTGGCCATTACTATACACAGATGATCGAATTAAATTTTAATTCCCGCCAGAGTTATGTATTTTATAATCAATGAAGAGGAAGATAACCGAACTGCTTCGGAAACACCATTAAATGCATTATTGATTATTATTGATTATTATTGATCATCCATATTGGGACTAGTTCATGCACTTGTGCGCTTGAACTGTTCAATTTTAGTAAGATTTGCACAAACGCAAAGCATATATATAATCGATTGTCTAAGATAGCTTTTATCCAAAAAAAATGAACCAAACNAAATGAAAAAAAAACCTACCTTGAGACAATTAATTAAACCTAGTCGTTTTCTTTTTTTTTTTTGCTATATACTTTTTTTTAAAAAAAAAGAACGACAGTAAATAACGAGTAAAAATGATTGAGTTGCTTTTTTATAGTTTGTTAAGTTATATTTTGATCAACTGACCAATGAAGTAACCATGATTAACTGATTGACAAAATTGACAAACCGTTGGCCATTACTATACACAGATGATCGAATTAAATTTTAATTCCCGCCAGAGTTATGTATTTTATAATCAATGAAGAGGAAGATAACCGAACTGCTTCGGAAACACCATTAAATGCATTATTGATTATTATTGATTATTATTGATCATCCATATTGGGACTAGTTCATGCACTTGTGCGCTTGAACTGTTCAATTTTAGTAAGATTTGCACAAACGCAAAGCATATATATAATCGATTGTCTAAGATAGCTTTTATCCAAAAAAAATGAACCAAACTCAGAAAACGATAGCGGCGGATAAAAATAATAAAGATTCCAAGGACATTAAAGCACCCTCGGTATTTTATTATTTTGTGCATTTGTTATATATTTTATATATTATTAGTTTTATTGTCCCTAATTACATTCTACTACACTCTAAAATAATAATTTAGGATAAAGACAAATCAAAATATCGATATTCTTCTGAAATTCAACAAATGATGTTTGTTTTTGGTGAAGTTCCCGAGCCACTACAAGAAACAATTATGCTTGTGGAAGATATTGTTAGATCACAAGTTGTTGAAATTGTATGATTTTAAAAATTTTAAATCATTAATTGTTGAAATTCTTCAAATTTATTTTATATTTTTATTCTCTTTTTTATTTACATTTGTAGATTATACAAGCTGCAGCACAAGCTGCAAAGCGCGGATCACGTTACATGAGTGCAGAAGATTTAATATTTTTGATTCGACATGACCGAGCAAAAGTGAATCGTTTAAGAACATATTTGAGTTGGAAGGATGTTCGGAAAAATGCTAAAGACACCGGTGGCAATGATGCTGCTGAAGAAATTATGGAAGAACCTAATGCGGGTATTTGTTGTAATTATTTTTTATTATGTATATCAAAGATTATTTACTCAGAACTTTGTAATTAAACTATAGCAAAGGCACGTAAAATGAAGGTAAAATTATCTTGGGAATTGGTGAATTCTTTCTCGGAATTCTTAAATGCGGATTCTGATGAAGACGATGAAGAAGAGTTAGAAGCTTATAATGATTCGATTCAACGGTTAAAGGTATATTTTTATGTTATTGTAATCATTTTCTCTATATCAAATTGTCAATTTTATTATAATTTTTCTTTAGGATGCAGACGAAATTACGAGAGCCATGACAAGGGACGAATATGTTCATTATTCAGAATGTCGTCAAGCATCATTTACATATAGAAAAGCTAAGAGATTTCGAGAGTGGGCAAATATGTCAGCTTACATTGATATGAAACCAAATGATGATATTATAGATATTTTGGGATTTTTGACTTTTGAGATGGTTAGCACACTCACAGAAACAGCACTTCGAGTTAAACAAGATCTTGACAGAGAACAAACTATCCACAAGGGTATTAAACGACCACGGATAAATAACAGGAATTTTAATGAAAATTCATATTTGTTTTCTCCTCCTCCTCCTGAACAAACAGCATTACAACCTTCGCATATTCATGAAGCATTTAGAAGGTTACAAATGGTTCCTCAACCTATAAAAAATTTCAGGGGTGGTTTGGCTAGAACTAAGGTTTCATTAATATAGAAGATTGTTTATTTATTTATTTTTTTTTTTGAGTTCTTCTGTTCAGTTGAATATTTTAATAAAAAGAAAAAGTATAAAAAATAATTACAATAATACGTGATTTTATTTCAATTTCAAATTTTTATTTTCATCTTTACCATCATCTAGTGAATTTTTTGGAGGATAATACAACCTTCATTCACAATTAAACATGTTCAAAATTGATCACCCTTATTCAAGTCAATTCTCATATTAAGAGTTAAATNTATGAAACCAAATGATGATATTATAGATATTTTGGGATTTTTGACTTTTGAGATGGTTAGCACACTCACAGAAACAGCACTTCGAGTTAAACAAGATCTTGACAGAGAACAAACTATCCACAAGGGTATTAAACGACCACGGATAAATAACAGGAATTTTAATGAAAATTCATATTTGTTTTCTCCTCCTCCTCCTGAACAAACAGCATTACAACCTTCGCATATTCATGAAGCATTTAGAAGGTTACAAATGGTTCCTCAACCTATAAAAAATTTCAGGGGTGGTTTGGCTAGAACTAAGGTTTCATTAATATAGAAGATTGTTTATTTATTTATTTTTTTTTTTGAGTTCTTCTGTTCAGTTGAATATTTTAATAAAAAGAAAAAGTATAAAAAATAATTACAATAATACGTGATTTTATTTCAATTTCAAATTTTTATTTTCATCTTTACCATCATCTAGTGAATTTTTTGGAGGATAATACAACCTTCATTCACAATTAAACATGTTCAAAATTGATCACCCTTATTCAAGTCAATTCTCATATTAAGAGTTAAATATCTCTATCTATTTCTATTTTATGCATGTCATCAAAACTATTGAATTTAGTCAGATACAATTAAAATTATGATAATTAAGTCATATGAAAATTGAAGTATTTGATATAAAATTACATAATTAAATTTCAGTAATTGAGTCAAAGGCTTTTTACTTTTGATAACATATATAAACTACTAGTCTTGAAAAAGAATAGATAGCTAGTGCTCTTAACAAGCTGAATCAAATCAACCTGAATCTAGAGATATGACCCTGATCCCAAATCAAGATTCAAAGTATAATTCTAACCCTCAAATCAAATTATAAAATATTAAATCAAATTCTCAAATTGAGTTTATGCAAGTTTATGCAATTTTATACAAGTTTATACAGGTTTATACAAGTTTGTATAAGTTAAATTAGATTAACTTACAAGGTATAAAATATAAATTAATAATTAATTTATGTAATTATTATTAAAAATCACATTTTTCACATCAAATATTAACTGGTTGAATGAACAAAAATAGGGGTCGTCTAAAGCCAGGTACATCTCGTGATTTCGGGTGATCGTCGATGATCACGTAATCACGGGATATACCATTTTTTATTGGACGGAGAATTAAGAGAATCGGCTTTTTTTTTTGTCCTTTTAGTGACGAGAAACAAGACTCTTTTTCGTGATCAATCCATTTAAATATATGTTCGAATCATCATATTTCATTACATGGTTTTTATAATATTTATTTCAAAACTATTAAATAAACAATCAGATCAAAGAAATGACTCGCGGAAATATTTATTTTTTGAAATAAAGTATATACATATTTTATAGAACAAACATAATACATTTTTATTTATTGTTCTTCTGCATTTAAAATAGATCCTAAAGAAGCTTTTAACGTTTCAATAAATGTAGACTTTTGTACTGCATTTCCTTTTTCTTCGACCCTCCAATAAGCATTACGTGTTCTCTCGATTAATTCATTTATAGTAGAGCGCCGATTTTCCATTGCTTTTTCTGCCTCCGTTTTCTTGGGTAATTCTATTTCCACTAACTCACGACTTATATATACTTCGAACCCACTTTCCATGAACATCTGTTGGAACTGTTCCCAAGCATTAGTAGTTAATAATTTTTTTTCGCCATATAGATGATTGTGAAAGATATGCCGGCAAGGTAATAAGTACTGACGGAAGAATAGACAATAGCAATTGAGAGAGGTCAAAACAGGTACGTCTTTGCCTTTTTCTATTCTTTTTTCAACAGCATGAACTTCGCTAACAATCTTTTGTTGAATAGGGAATGGAAACTTATGAATTTGATCAATGATTTCGAAATCAATACCAACAACAGAAATTTGTTTAGTACGAAATTCNGGGGGTCGTCTAAAGCCAGGTACATCTCGTGATTTCGGGTGATCGTCGATGATCACGTAATCACGGGATATACCATTTTTTATTGGACGGAGAATTAAGAGAATCGGCTTTTTTTTTTGTCCTTTTAGTGACGAGAAACAAGACTCTTTTTCGTGATCAATCCATTTAAATATATGTTCGAATCATCATATTTCATTACATGGTTTTTATAATATTTATTTCAAAACTATTAAATAAACAATCAGATCAAAGAAATGACTCGCGGAAATATTTATTTTTTGAAATAAAGTATATACATATTTTATAGAACAAACATAATACATTTTTATTTATTGTTCTTCTGCATTTAAAATAGATCCTAAAGAAGCTTTTAACGTTTCAATAAATGTAGACTTTTGTACTGCATTTCCTTTTTCTTCGACCCTCCAATAAGCATTACGTGTTCTCTCGATTAATTCATTTATAGTAGAGCGCCGATTTTCCATTGCTTTTTCTGCCTCCGTTTTCTTGGGTAATTCTATTTCCACTAACTCACGACTTATATATACTTCGAACCCACTTTCCATGAACATCTGTTGGAACTGTTCCCAAGCATTAGTAGTTAATAATTTTTTTTCGCCATATAGATGATTGTGAAAGATATGTCGGCAAGGTAATAAGTACTGACGGAAGAATAGACAATAGCAATTGAGAGAGGTCAAAACAGGTACGTCTTTGCCTTTTTCTATTCTTTTTTCAACAGCATGAACTTCGCTAACAATCTTTTGTTGAATAGGGAATGGAAACTTATGAATTTGATCAATGATTTCGAAATCAATACCAACAACAGAAATTTGTTTAGTACGAAATTCAAAGGCTATATATTCTGCATCTGATCGCTTTTTTGCATCAAGAGCGATTATCTTATGACATGCGCCTAGTATAAATAAAATATTTTTTTTATTTAATTAAAAATACAATAATATAATAAAAAACAAATAAAAACTAAGTACCTATTAAACCGTGATGAGAAACAGTTGTTCTTTTTAATTCGCTATGGTATGATTCGATGGCATTTGTTGAAGTTATTTGTAAAAGAAGTGGAGAATGTTGACGTGCCCAAAGAGCCCATTGATTTGTATTTTTTATATAATTTCGTAATATATACTGTTTAACAGTAGGAGCTTGACATTCATCAATTGCCTGTTGAATAAGTTCATCACAGCCGATTTTTGTTATTTTGTGCAGTGCATGAATCATCTTTCTTCGAACCTTTGTTTCATAAATCTTGGTCATCCAAGTTCGCATAACATGTACAGTGCAAAAAATAACCTCNTGTTCTCTCGATTAATTCATTTATAGTAGAGCGCCGATTTTCCATTGCTTTTTCTGCCTCCGTTTTCTTGGGTAATTCTATTTCCACTAACTCACGACTTATATATACTTCGAACCCACTTTCCATGAACATCTGTTGGAACTGTTCCCAAGCATTAGTAGTTAATAATTTTTTTTCGCCATATAGATGATTGTGAAAGATATGTCGGCAAGGTAATAAGTACTGACGGAAGAATAGACAATAGCAATTAAGAGAGGTCAAAACAGGTACGTCTTTGCCTTTTTCTATTCTTTTTTCAACAGCATGAACTTCGCTAACAATCTTTTGTTGAATAGGGAATGGAAACTTATGAATTTGATCAATGATTTCGAAATCAATACCAACAACAGAAATTTGTTTAGTACGAAATTCGAAGGCTATATATTCTGCATCTGATCGCTTTTTTGCATCAAGAGCGATTATCTTATGACATGCGCCTAGTATAAATAAAATATTTTTTTTATTTAATTAAAAATACAATAATATAATAAAAAACAAATAAAAACTAAGTACCTATTAAACCGTGATGAGAAACAGTTGTTCTTTTTAATTCGCTATGGTATGATTCGATGGCATTTGTTGAAGTTATTTGTAAAAGAAGTGGAGAATGTTGACGTGCCCAAAGAGCCCATTGATTTGTATTTTTTATATAATTTCGTAATATATACTGTTTAACAGTAGGAGCTTGACATTCATCAATTGCCTGTTGAATAAGTTCATCACAGCCGATTTTTGTTATTTTGTGCAGTGCATGAATCATCTTTCTTCGAACCTTTGTTTCATAAATCTTGGTCATCCAAGTTCGCATAACATGTACAGTGCAAAAAATAACCTCACAATTT
The DNA here is from genome assembly GCA_003547095.1 of Diversispora epigaea. Taxonomy (NCBI): domain Eukaryota; kingdom Fungi; phylum Glomeromycota; class Glomeromycetes; order Diversisporales; family Diversisporaceae; genus Diversispora; species Diversispora epigaea. Next base: position 309,185 of record PQFF01000268.1, on the reverse strand, counting down.
TGTTCACCCTTTGATAAACCCAGGAAAGCTATTGCGATACCATTAGCCTCAACATTACTTTGATCAGAAAGGAAGTATCGAGGTTTCCAAGAACATACAAACCGTCGGATTATTTTTAAAGCTTCTGCGACAGTGTCACTATCTTCTTTACTTACAAAGAAGTGCGCTCCAACATCCCAACAACCGTGATTATCCCGAATGTACAATGTAAATAATCTCCAATCATACTTATTCGTTTTATGAGTGGAATCAATTAATGTTAGCCATCCAAAATGCCGAAGTTTTTCAAGCTGATTAGGATGTGCGAAGACAAAACCATGTGATGATCGGTGAAGAATTTGAAAACGCTCCACTTGGTATTCTTGGTTTTTAAAAAAAATAACAGATTCTTCGATATCTAATTCCAGGTTTATATTACCCGTAAGATAAGTATTTTGTGGTTTATAAACTTTACTTTTTATATTAGTAACTTCCTTTCTTCTTAATTCTTTCACACTAGAACTAAGATCTAACTTCTCAATTGCATATTCTTTAATTGCATTCACAATGGCCGGCGGTGGATAGTTTTTGATAGCCTCTTGCTCAACTAAATTTCGAACAAACTGTGAACGTTTTAGCTTTTCACTTTCTTCAATGGTATGTGTATGGTCGGGACTATCTTGATATCGTTCAATGTATACTTTCTTCTCTGTAATAAATCGCGATACCTTTATTTTCATGAAACATAGGTTTGCAGGACGGATTTTAGTTTTTCGTCGTTTTTCGTCTGGGATCCCTTCTTTACGCATACTTGATGGGTTGTGTTTGGTAAAACGACATGCAAAAGTTTTCCAAGAGTTTCCGTTGGTATGATTTTTATAGTTATACCTTGTCCAAATATTTGAAACGAGAGGCCACCATTCTTCATCAAATTCACACATTGGAACTTCAAATGGTTGATTAACATTAAAGAGAAGCTCACGTTTTTGATCGGGGGTAAGTTGTGATGATGTATAAAATTTGGTTCGACTGTTTTCAGTCTTTTCTAACAATANCTTCTCAATTGCATATTCTTTAATTGCATTCACAATGGCCGGCGGTGGATAGTTTTTGATAGCCTCTTGCTCAACTAAATTTCGAACAAACTGTGAACGTTTTAGCTTTTCACTTTCTTCAATGGTATGTGTATGGTCGGGACTATCTTGATATCGTTCAATGTATACTTTCTTCTCTGTAATAAATCGCGATACCTTTATTTTCATGAAACATAGGTTTGCAGGACGGATTTTAGTTTTTCGTCGTTTTTCGTCTGGGATCCCTTCTTTACGCATACTTGATGGGTTGTGTTTGGTAAAACGACATGCAAAAGTTTTCCAAGAGTTTCCGTTGGTATGATTTTTATAGTTATACCTTGTCCAAATATTTGAAACGAGAGGCCACCATTCTTCATCAAATTCACACATTGGAACTTCAAATGGTTGATTAACATTAAAGAGAAGCTCACGTTTTTGATCAGGGGTAAGTTGTGATGATGTATAAAATTTGGTTCGACTGTTTTCAGTCTTTTCTAACAATATGGCACCTTTTTTGATCGCACCATTTGTGATTGCACCACTTGTGAAAGCTGTCTATAGTTCCAAATTGTAAATAAGTGTAAACAATTTGATACAACTATTAACTAAAGGCTTTACATACAACCAACAGATTTTCTTTGTTTGCTTCTAATGTTTCATCCAAATTTTCCATTATTTTAAATGGATTGATCACGAAAAAGAGTCTTGTTTCTCGTCACTAAAAGGACAAAAAAAAAAGCCGATTCTCTTAATTCTCCGTCCAATAAAAAATGGTATATCCCGTGATTACGTGATCATCGACGATCACCCGAAATCACGAGATGTACCTGGCTTTAGACGACCCCCAAAAATAGGCAAAATTTTTGATACAAATAGACAGGGAGATTTGTAGATAATTTGCAAATAGGTAGAAAGATTTGTAATAATTTGCAAATAAACAAGAAGATTTCATAAATAAACTAAGTTAATTTGCATCAAAAATTTTGCTAATCTTTGATTATTCAATATGTGATTACAGTAACTAATAAAAAACTCTTTATTATAATAATAATAAAATTAATAAAATATATATAAAATAATCTAGAAAACAATTTATATAATAATATATTTTAAACAATTAAATATTATTTTTTGAAATATTTTAATATTTATGATCAGACCAAACTTCTTAAAAATATTATAAATAACTTAACTCTTAAATCTAATGCAAGTATTCTTTTTTTAATTTTTATCTATTTAAGAACTTAATTTTTACTTCTAATTTCAAATAAATAAAAACACAAAAATAAAATTCTCTCAATCTTGTTTTTTTAAAATGGCAATTATAATTTAATTTATTTAATAATTACTGATCAAATAAGGAAAAACAGATAAAATTTTTGATACAAATAGACAAGAAGATATGTAAATAGACAGGGAGATTTGTAGATAATACATAAATAGGCAAGAAAACACAACACAATACTATTTTGAGATTTTGGAACAAAATCTCCAATATAGGCATTAGTGTGTCACAAGGTCTCGAAACTCAAATCCTATAGCAATTTTAGATTAAATTTGCAAAAAATATTTTGATTATTACTCAAATAACGTTAAATTTATGTTTACCTCATCATTTTTGAATATAAAAGATATCAAAATCTAATATTTGATATCAAAGTCTAATCTCTTGCCCCAATTTCTCCTTGTTATATATATACTTAATTTTCTCTCAGAAAGCTTTTTAAGATAGCAAAAAATAAATCTAATCTCAATATCGATATATATTTTGTTCTAATTTCCTCATACTATATATAAGTTTTAATTTTTCTTAAAAAACTTTTTAGAATAACAAAAAAATAAATTTAATCTTAAGTTTAATCTCTTGATATCAAAATTGTCCTTGGTATTTAACACTTCAGATCAAGTTCCTGATAGTGTTCTTAAAGGGTCAAATCGAATTGAATCGACTCAAGTTTGGAGATATGACCCTGACTCCCGAGTTGAGTTTCAAAATATGACCCTAACCTCAAATCGAGTTTCAAATATGACCCTAACCTCGAATCGAATCGAGTCTATATGAGTCTATGTGAGTTTATGCGAGTTTATACAAGTTTATGCAAGTTTATGCAAGATCATGTGAGTTAATTTACAAGTTTATATAAGTTAACAAGTTATAAATATAAATTAATAATTATTTTATATAGTTATTTTTACAAATTACATTTTTCGTATCAAATATTACAATAACTAATGAAAAAGTCTTTATTAATAAAATAATAAAATATATGTAAAATAATCCAAGGAATAACTTTTATTAATACACCTCAAATAATTAAAATACTAGTTTTCGAAATATTATAACATTTATAATCTGGGTCAAAAATTTATAACTCTTGACCCCAAGTTTATAAAATTGTGTGACCCTAACTCGTCCCTGATCCTGGATTCAGGTTGGGTCCACAGATTAGACCCGACCCTTTAGGAGTACTACTAATAAGTGCCCAATATTCCAAATTTCAACCAGTGACAAGTCCTACGTAAAAACTCTATATTATCTCAGTAATAAGAAAGATATAGAAGAGCAAATAATGAAAACTGTAAATATACTTTAAAATATTATAATTATTTTTGTTATTACGTAATATATCAAAATACTAATTATTTATTTTAAATTCAGCATAAAGTAATAATTAAGCGAAAAGTTATGGAGAAATTACACAACATCAAGAAATTATTTTATTTATAATAATCATGTAAACTGCATGTAAACTGTATATAAACCACATATAATATATTATATGTAATATATATGCATATTTATACGTAGTACACATGCAGTGTGGTGTAAATCGCATATAAACTGCATGTAAACCACATATAATATATTACACATAATATATATATATATTATTTGCATATATATTACAAATAATATGCATTGTATATTACATGTAATATATTATATATGGTTTATATGCAATTTACATGTGGTTTACATTACCCTGCATGTGTACTACGTATAAATATGCATATATATTATGTATAATTGATTATATGTGATTTACATATAGCTTATATGTGGTTTACACATAAATATTTATTACTGTTTTCGAATTATATTCTTCGCCGATATCAGATATTTCTGATAAATGAAAAGTACAATTCGTCAACATTCGCAATAATGATTCTTTATCATATTTTGTAATATTAAAATCATTTTTTCTAAATAATTCTTTTGCCGTTTTAATACGACAGAATTTTTTCTAAATTTAGAATATAATCATATAATTTAGTATATAATTGACATAATAAAAGTAATAATTGTAAATAATAAATTATATACATCATTTTGTCGATTGTTGGTATATATACTATACATGTCGTCAAAACTATTGAATTGAGTCAGACACAATTAAAATTAAGAAAAATTAGAGTTGAGTCAAGGCAAATTTTAATTTTTACTAATGATTGACGCAATTAAAAATTGAAATTTTAAGAGTTGAGTCAAAGTCAAATTAGTTTTGACGACATATATAATGTACATAACAAAGATCTTTCGAAAGTTTTCCAGAATTACGCATTCGCGCAGTTAAAGGGTGGGGCTAAACCTATTTTTAAATTCCTAAACCTTTCAGAATTTTATCTTAGTCCTAAACTCTTTCGCCCAAACCTCTTAAACTATCCTAAACCTCCTAAACTATCCTAAATTTCCTAAATTATCCTAAACTTCCTAAATTGTCCTAAATTTTCTAAATTATCCTAAACTTCCTAAATTGTTTTAAACTTCCTAACACTAGTTAAATGAACAAAAATCAGAATCCTATTGATGGCGCAAATATGCATAAATCGGACATCCTATTTATAAAAATTCATAAATCGGAAATTCCTATTTATAAATCAGAAAAAATCGACTGCCTATACTTAATAAATCTTAGCAAATTTAACCATCAATCAGAATCCTATTCATGATAAAACCATCCTATTTTTTTCCATTCGACCAGTGTAAACTATTCTAAATCTTCTAAATTGTTCTAAATCTCGTAAACTGTCCTAAACCTTCTAAACTTTTTTAAATTTCTTAAATTATTTAAGTTATAAATTATATTTAAATTAATCAAAATTTATAAATTTTTTTTAAAATAATTATTTTAATATTATAATATATATTTTATTAAAAATATTAATTATAATATTTAAAAATTAATTATATAATATTATCAATAGTAATAAATTTTATTTATTATTATTAATTAATTATTATAAACAATTAAAAATAATAAAATATATACATTATTAATTATTTATTTTATATAATAAATTTGAAATAAAATTTTATTTAAATAACAAAAAATATATGTATATTATTAATCAAAATAATTATTTACAGCTTCATCAGGATTTCAATTTTCATATTCAATATTGCTATTATCTTCATTGTTTTCATTTATCCCAGTAAAATTATTATTATCAATATTAGGAATAGTAGGTGCAATATGAATTAAGTCAGGAATTTAGTCAGATTTAATTTAGCCAATTGAGCCCAGAATTTAGCCACGGCGTAATCAGATGTAATGGCTAAATTCTGACGCAAAGGTTAAATAATGGCACAATTATAAAATTTATTAAATAATTATTTTTAAATTTTTAAAAATAATTAATTTTAGCTTTAATTTTAAATCAATTTTACATAACTAGCAGTGATTTTCTACTATAATATTCCTATGATAGATCGAAAGATCTGGTTTTTAGCTATAAGATAATATATATTTCATTTCTTTTTTTTTTTTTTTTT
>PQFF01000268.1:281625-302159 GCA_003547095.1 Diversispora epigaea | reverse complement strand
TTTTTTTTTTTTTTTTTTTGAGTTGACTAACTTGGTTTTGTTTTTATTGTCGAATAAATTTGTAACATTACATAGTAAATACATAAGATTACATTTTATAAAATCATAAAAACTGACTAAAACTAATGTTTCTGCCTAACCTAAGATACAAAATAATAACTTATTTTGAAGAGGCTGGAGCCTCAATGTCAATATTATAAAAAGGATCATGAAGGCCATAACCCTGAAAAAAAAAAAAAAAGTTTTATTTTATTTTATATATCCTATTATTTAAAATTATAAAATCCGGCTGGGTTTACCACACTTATTTTATGTTTTACATTCTTTTTTTTTTTACTTTGTATCAGTTTACCACTATCAAGTAAAGAAAAATTTAAGTCTGCGGTGCTTGTAAAAAAGGTATTATTTAGTCGTTTGAATATGTAGTATTTTCAGAGAAATTTTACGGTCTCCTTCGTTTTCTCGGGGGATTCAATTGGAACTTTAATGCTGTTTGGTAAAAAAGTTTGTATTTCTCTTGAAACAGAGACTAAACTTGGCAGAGGTTTTCGTTTTATAATCCAATGCATGGGAATCCTGTTAAAATAATAATATTTCCTTAATTTAATAAGCTCCGGTACTAATTCTTTTTTTTGCACGGGAAAAGCCGTCCCAGCTTTTGCGTTTGCGTCTTCCAATCGATTCAGTAGACCAGCTTTGATAGTTATTGTTCCATCTTGCAGGATAAAAAAGCTCTCTGGGAGCCTTTTGCCAACGAAATATTTCTCACGGAGTTGTCTCTTTACCACTGGTCGAATGAACAAAAATCGGAATTCTATTGATGGCGCAAATATGCATAAATCGAACATCCTATTTGTGAAAATTCATAAATCAGAAATTCCTATTTATAAATCAGAAAAAATCGACTGCCTATACTTAATAAATCTTAGCAAATTTAGCCATCAATCGGAATCCTATTCATGATAAAACTGTCCTATTTTTTTCCATTCGACCGGTGTACATTTCCCATGTAAACATGTCTCTTATTGCTTTCTTCGAATTGTAGAACTGGGAACAACTTATCCAAACCAAAGTCTAACTGTCTATAGTCTTCTGGGAGTGGTGGTTTCTTTATTTTACGTTTTTCGAAAGATATATATGTTGCTGGAAGCCAGCGCCCAAANTATAATCCAATGCATGGGAATCCTGTTAAAATAATAATATTTCCTTAATTTAATAAGCTCCGGTACTAATTCTTTTTTTTGCACGGGAAAAGCCGTCCCAGCTTTTGCGTTTGCGTCTTCCAATCGATTCAGTAGACCAGCTTTGATAGTTATTGTTCCATCTTGCAGGATAAAAAAGCTCTCTGGGAGCCTTTTGCCAACGAAATATTTCTCACGGAGTTGTCTCTTTACCACTGGTCGAATGAACAAAAATCGGAATTCTATTGATGGCGCAAATATGCATAAATCGAACATCCTATTTGTGAAAATTCATAAATCAGAAATTCCTATTTATAAATCAGAAAAAATCGACTGCCTATACTTAATAAATCTTAGCAAATTTAGCCATCAATCGGAATCCTATTCATGATAAAACTGTCCTATTTTTTTCCATTCGACCGGTGTACATTTCCCATGTAAACATGTCTCTTATTGCTTTCTTCGAATTGTAGAACTGGGAACAACTTATCCAAACCAAAGTCTAACTGTCTATAGTCTTCTGGGAGTGGTGGTTTCTTTATTTTACGTTTTTCGAAAGATATATATGTTGCTGGAAGCCAGCGCCCAAAAGTGTAGCGGTTGCGTAGAGCACACATCAGAAGAGGTATCTTCAATTTGGACTTAATAGGAAACTGAAACTCTTTGCGTATGAAGTCATCATTGATATCTTGCCACCGTTGCGGGAGCTGCGGTTTGTACATTAACTGCCCATTATTCTTACAATGTTCTTTTAATGAACTAAACACCTTGTTTAAATTAATCTGCTGTTTGGGTATTCTTAGAAAGTAGCAAATATTATGTAGGACAGTTTTCCGTTGATAAACCTTAAGCGGTGTGCTGTTTTTACAAATGTAATATTTTAATGCTATTATATGTTTTACTAAGTCATTAACTTGTTGACGTAGTATTAAGGCTAGGATGTTCCCATCCTGTCTTTTGTGGTCATTATTATATTTGTTGATATACTTAGAGTTTAGTTCTTTGAACTCTTTTTGGTGGTTTGGCTTGTCACATTTATTAAACAGCGTAAAAAAACAATATTTCGGTTGTCTGTTCAAATTATATATACATTTCTGTGGCCATGTCCATGTTGTCTTGTTTATACTTGCACATTCTTCAGTGTTGTTAATTATCCATTTTGTTAGAGTATCCGTGGATGCTAAAGCCGTATTAAATCTTTCTAATTGCTGTTTTAGTCCTATCTCTTCTTGTATTAGTTCTGTGTCACATGATTCATCACTTGACTCGCAATTCATATCCGGGATGTACGATTTGTACTGATACACAGGACTGTTTGTAGATTTAGTCAACCCATATTTGGCATATGCAGGAGGTTTGCGCACCCCATCTGCATTGTCGATCTCCATTGAATTCTCGACTGCTTCGGTATTTTCCAGGTCAAAATTAATTTTGCGATCGTCACTAAGAGCATTGAATAATGGTGAGAATATTTTCAAGTGTTCGCGTCTTATGTATTTTTTCCCTTTTTTTTTTTTATTTTTTTCCTCTTGAAAGACTGACTCTCCATGGTTCTCGTAGTCAGAAGATTCATAGTCAGAGAGTTCATAGTCAGGAATTTCAATATTAGAGCTTGAATACATTTCGTCTTCATAATCCTCTTCGGGTTCAAGTAGTAGAGTGTTAGGAGATAAATAAGTTTCTTCTTCTTGCCTTGTCCCGAGTGTTGTAGAGGTTGCCCAACTATGCTGTAAACTGTTTTGGGTCTCTGGTTTAGCGGTGGAGGGTTGTGTTGTATTTATTATAGAGGATACTGGACTCGGTAGCCCGTCGTCCGGATGTAACTTCGCTTTCCCTTTGTTTGACTTTATTTTTTCTTCCCATTTTTTTTCACTTTTCAGTTTTTTCTCGTCTTTTTTACTGAAAGGCTTCGTTTGTTTTTGTTTTTTATTTGTCATATTTATTTCTAAGTTAATAAATATATTTATTAACCTTACGGTGTTTGTATAAAGGAACTTATAAACTCTCGTTGTCGTTATTTACATAAAAGAAGAAATATAATTTTTTCTTCGTTGCAGTGTTTTCGAAATTTTCAGGAGAGAGTCTGTCACTTCTGTAACATTAAAATTGACCAAATTATAGCTATTTTAAAACAATATATTAAAATATTAATATCAGTAAAATTAATTAATAATTTTATCTGATCAACTTTTTGTCACGTGACCAAAATTTTGCTAGCCAATCAGAAATTGCGCCTGAATTTAGCCAGAAAAAAATTAATTAGCCTTTAAGCCAGAATTTAGCCGGTGCAATTTAATTAGCCTTTGAATCAAAATTTAGTCAGAATTTAGCTGGCGCAAAATTAATTAGCCAAAGGCGCAATTATTGAGCCAGCCTTCATATCAATTGAGCCTTCCACCCTTAATCAATATATACAAAAATATTATTTGTTGCAAATATCTCTGTATCTAAATTAACTAAATTTTCAATTTCAAGTCTATTCTCTTAAATTTTCATGATCTTTATTAATTTCATTTTGTTCATTATCAAATAATTCTGCATCATATATTATTTCTTGTAATTCTTTTGTTGTTTTACTACTGCCATGATATGGTAATTCTTTTTTTATATTAGAAAGATAAAATGCAGATAATTTTTGCATATTTTCAAGTTTACCTAAAGAAAGATTGGTTCTTCTTTTTTTATAATAACATCCAAGTTTTGACCAAATTCTTTCACACCCAGCAGCATGAGGAATAATTGCAAAAAGTTTCATTGCAAGTAGACATATATGATCTTCATCTTTAATAAAAAAATCTTCAATTGATGACCATCAAACTTGAGGAAGTTCATTATTAATAAAAAGAATATTATATGAAGATAATCTTTTTCGATATCTATATAATTGAGACATTAAAGTATTTCATTCTTTTTTTGTTTTATCCATATTTTCATAAATATTATTTGCAAAAAGTAATATTTCACAAAAAATTCCACGTGCAAAAATTGTTTCTGTAATTAAAATATATATATATATATTTAAATCAGGTGAGTAGCTAGTTTGCATTAATACTATAGTTTAACTTAGCGATAACTTAAACTATAGGTCTGTAAAGTCTAATTAATAAACTAAGCTACATAATTACAGCGTTGTTACCAGATAGAATTACCATAACAGAAATATATTAAAACATATAGCCATTATATTATTTAACCCTGTATTTTATTAGAAATAATTATTTAACAAATGGAAACATAAATATCAAGATAGTAATTTTATTAATAACGATTAGTAATAATTAATAACATTTATTAACATATAAATAGGAAATTAAATAGTTTAGTTACACAAAATGTAAGTAACACAGATCACATGTTCACGTGATATAGTTACACAAATATGGTATAATTATTATTAATTATCATTAATTAGTATTACTTAGTATCAATTATTATTACATAGTATTAATTAGTATTAATTATTAGTATAACGTATATTCTATATTTAGTAAGTTATATGGTAAATATATTAACCAATAGTATTAATGTACAGTAATGGCACAGTAGTTCAAAAAGTTATAAAAAGGATAATTGTTCGACTTAGTTTCCTCAGCTTTTAGTTTCAACTTTTAGTTGTTTAACTTTAAGTTCAAAGGAAGTTAATATTATAATTATAAAAATATAATTGTATTATTAGGAAGTGACCATTAAATAAAATATTAATAAATATTAAATAAAAATAATTAAAGAGATTTATTATCGTATTTATTTGATATAAAATTGTTTAATAAAGGAAGTACTAATGAATTAAAGATGATATCTTTAATAAAAGATGGAAGTATCTAAAGTATGAATTATAAGGAAGTTATCTATAAAGGAAGTCTGTAATAAAGGAAGATCTAAGATTAATAATAAAAGGGCTTATTATTAAAGGAAGTTATTAATAAATAAAGCTATTAATAAAAATAATTATTAATAATAAAGTTATTAACGAAAGTAACAAAGTTGTAATGACTTGAAAGAATAATTAGTTTGTTAGTTCTAACTAAAAACTAACTGGTGCCTTCTAAAAATAAAGTAATAAAAAAACTGAAAGTCTTGTACCTAACGGGAAGGACTATAAACTCCTTAAAAGAACCGTAAGTGGGATGTAGGAAAGTACACCCGCGACAGCGTCTAAAAAAAAAAAAAAATATATATATATATTTAAATAATAAATAAATAAATTAAATTAAATTACAAACCATTATAATTAGAATGTAAAAAAAAACACAGTAAATAAATATTATCTTTAAATTCACCAAATCGCTTATTAAAAATTGCAATAGATTGATATTTAAATATTTTGTGATCTGAATCTGAAAGAGTTTTTAATGCAGCATTCAATTAAACTAATCCAATAAAATAATCAGAAAGAGTACAATATTTTGATTCCAAATTAATAATTAATTTTTTAATTGGATATAATATAAAAGATAATGCATATACATCATCAAAAAATACACGACTTCTTAAAATAGTAAGTATAGGTAATAAAAGTAAATCCATATGATTTTACTTCATCTATTTTGATAAATATTAATTAAAATATTGATAAATAAAAATAAATATTAATATTTAAAATAAATATAATATATTAAATAACTTAAAAAATTTAAATAAACTTAATATGCAAATAATAATTTAAAATTTAAATAATATTTACAATTTCCAAAGGATTTTTATGTCTTGAAATTAAAAAAACACAGTTATATATAGTATGCTAACGAGTTTCAACCCAATGTTTTAGACTACCTCCTTTAATTATTTTTTCTTTTGTAATATCTTTAAGTGTTTGACCTAAATGATTTAAATTACATCAGGAAATTTTAATAGGTGTAAATTTACGAAAATTTAACATGATGTAAATTTCCGTCATATTATGGGACCTACGAAAATTTTCGAAAATATGATGGTGTTATCGAAGCCAATCGCTACGGTTCTTTCACGATCAGCCTGATACATTTTACGATTTTTTTAGGAGTTTAACGTGCTATGTCCAAAGACACACGACAGTTTGATTTCTATTTTGCTTATAGAAGGCACCAGTCAGTTTATAGACATAATCGGTCTTTTCGTTGCGGCGACGCCCTTTAACATTGTTGTATTTAACAAGAGGTGTAACTATCTATGCATTCAAATATAATATGTCTGCGTATTAACTCAAACGCAAAAAGTATTCTCTCTTTCAATAAATTTGCGTTTACTCAGACGCTCAAAGACGATATGCATTTACTCATCAAACGTATACTTGCACGTAAAATTATTTTGGGGCCCCGAAATTGCAATTTTGGGGAAAAAAGTCGAAATAGTTTTTCATAGAAGACAAAATTATTTTACTTAAAACCCAAAATTTTTTGATCACCCAGATATATTCTTTGATTAAAGATACATATAACTAGGTACTTTTTTTACTTCTATATATAGAATAGATTCTGCATAAATCTCAAAAAGTTGAAATACCTCAAAAATCCAAAATCAATTTTGGAAACATGTATAATCAAATGCTCAAAGATAATATGCGTTTACTCATCAAACGCTCAAAGATAATATGCGTTTACTCATCAAACGCTCAAAGATAATATGCGTTTACTCAAACGCTCAAAGACAATATGCGTTTACTAATCAAACGCTTAAAGATAATATGTTCTTTCAACACAAGTCATGACTTCGATTATTCTTTTATAAAAGTTTATATTTAATTTCATTAACTCGAGAATATTAACATTATACAATTATACAATCAAGCATTTAATCCTATAACATTCAATATTCCTTTATTAATTATATGTCAGTTTATTAATAATTAAAATACAAAATAAAATAATTTGCTATTATTCCTCAATGATTATACCTTCATCGTTCAAGAATTTTAGGGTTAAGAATAAAATTAAAGTTTCTCTTTAATACAATAGGTTTACTACCTTTTCCTTANGCTCAAAGATAATATGCGTTTACTCATCAAACGCTCAAAGATAATATGCGTTTACTCATCAAACGCTCAAAGATAATATGCGTTTACTCAAACGCTCAAAGACAATATGCGTTTACTAATCAAACGCTTAAAGATAATATGTTCTTTCAACACAAGTCATGACTTCGATTATTCTTTTATAAAAGTTTATATTTAATTTCATTAACTCGAGAATATTAACATTATACAATTATACAATCAAGCATTTAATCCTATAACATTCAATATTCCTTTATTAATTATATGTCAGTTTATTAATAATTAAAATACAAAATAAAATAATTTGCTATTATTCCTCAATGATTATACCTTCATCGTTCAAGAATTTTAGGGTTAAGAATAAAATTAAAGTTTCTCTTTAATACAATAGGTTTACTACCTTTTCCTTAGAGATTCTCTCTTAAAAATTGGATATTTCCATCCTTTTTATAAATTAAAAGGGTAATTTAAAATCTAAAGTTTTTCTGAAGATCATTTCAAATTCTCTGAAAAGTCTCTCTCTCTTAGGGCAAAGAGGGTTGTATTTATAACTATTGGGATTGTACTGTACTATTTCCTACTTCTTAATTTAGTAATGTGATCTATTATTTTTACTGTGCCTTCATGTTACTACTACTGCGTCTTTGTGTAACCATTATTGTCATCGCGTAACTTTACTGCGCCACAAGGTCATGTGATTAAAATTGTTTATAAATTGATATACATATAAGAATCTAATATTAATAGGGTATTTATACTAAGTATTGATATTCATTATTATTATTTATTGTTATTACTATTATTTTTAACATATACTTTAGCAAAATTTAACTGCAGCTGGTAGGTTAATGTACCATTCCGCTATATAACAGTATCCTCCCTTTAAAGCGTTAAGTCCTCTTACGCTATATTACTACCTGTAGTACCCAATTTGTTCGGTCTTCATATTTCTTTAGTCTGTCGGGGTGTATAACTTCTTTAACACTGGTCGAAAATTTATAAAACCTACACCTATCGGGTACCAGATAGGTGTAGTATCTGTGCCTAATATCGTACACATATCGGGTACCCGATAGGTGTAAAAAATATTTTTTACATATATCGGGTACCCGATTAGTATGAAAAATGTTTTCTTACACCTATCGGGTACCCGATATGTGTATGATATTAGGCACAGATACTACACCTATCTGGTACCCGATAGGTATAGGTTTTATAAATTTTTAACCAGTGTAAGTGACTGTTCGAACTTGTTATTTAGTATATAACTTCCTTTACTAAGTCTTTCATGTATTACGAATGGTCCTTTCCATTTGGTATCGAGCTTTCCGCTCCATTGTTTATCTAGTCTTGAATCGTATAACAGTACTAAGTCTCCTTTCTCATACTGTATTTCCTTCTTTAATTTGTTCGCATGTCTTCGTTGTGACTTTTCTTGTGAATGATTGATAGCTTCTTTAACTTTCTCGTGATGTTGTGGTAACAACTCTGTTAGTTCGTATGCTCGTGTTAATATAGTCTCTTCTAAGTCATAGTCTTCGATATTTTGTAATATATTAGTTTCCGTTGGTAGCGTGGCTTCTCTGCCATAATTCAGAAAGAATGGGGTATATTTAGTTATATTATGTTCTGTTATCCGGTATGCGAACAGTACTGGTGATATGTAGTCATCCCAATTCATAGTGTCTTGTATCTTTCCCAGTGCGTTCGTAAGAGTTCTATTAAATCTTTCTACCAGTCCGTTGGTCTGTAGGTGATAGGGTGATGATAGTCTATGTTTCATTTTGAATTTGTCGCATAATTCTTCTACTAATTTATTCTTGAAATGTGTCCCTTGGTCGGTCAATAATATCTGGGGTGTCCCATGTCTGCAAATTATGTCTTCAAAGATAAAATTCGCTACGCTTTCTGCAGTTGCGTTTGTTAAGGCCTTAGCTTCTGGTCATTTTGTCAGATAGTCCATTGCTACTACTATGTATCTGTTTCCTTTTGATGTTTTAGGTAATGGTCCTACTATGTCTATTCCTATCCTTTCAAAAGGCTTTTCCACCTTTATTGAATGTAGAGGTTCACTTCTCTGTGGCTTTCCAAATCTTTGACAGGAATCACAAGTTCGTATGTATTTCTTTATATCGTTATACATTTGGTTCCAATAATATCTATCCTTTATTCTTTTGTAAGTAGCATCTATTCCCATATGTCGTGAGGTCGAGTGATTATGCATCATGTATAATAACTGTTCTAGTTCGTATCTCTGAATTACTTTCAGAAATTTTTCTTCTTCCTGTTTATGCTTTTTGAATAATTGTCCATTGATTACTTTAAAGTATCTGGCTTTTGCTAATAATTTTTGAATTTCTTTTGGGGACTTTTCTTTGGGTGTTTCATTCTTTTCGAGGTATTTCAGTATTTCCTGATATAAGTTTTCGTCCATGTTTATTCCATTTTTCCTGGAATATTGGTCCTATTTAAGAGTTCTTCTTTCTATAACCGTGATAGTGCGTCTGCATTAGCGTTTTTCTTTCCTGACCTATATTTAATGGTAAAGTCATATGGTTGTAATCTTAAAATCCATCGGGCTTGTCTTCCTGCTAATTCTTTTAATGTATTATTCTTCATGTAATTTAGAGCTGAGTGATCGGTTAATAGTGTGAAGTGCTTATATTCTAAGTATGGTCTAAAGTGTTCTACTGTCCATACTACTGCTAACATTTCTAATTCGGTGGCTGAATAGTTCTTTTGTGCTCCGGTTAAGCTCTTGCTCGTGTAACATATTACTCGTTCCTTTTTGTTTTCGTCTAATTGGGTTAGAACTGCTCCTAATCCTTTTGCTGATCCATCGGTCATCAAGATAAAGGGTTCTTCGAAGTTCGGGTATTGTAACACTGGTGATGAAATTAGTTTTTCTTTCAAGGTATCGAATGCTTCCTGTTATGTTTCGGTCCAGTTTATTTTATTCCCTTTCTGGGTTTGTCCTTTTAATAATTCGTTCAGGGGTTTTACGATTTCTGAAAATCCTTGTATGAATTTTCTATAATAACCTGCTAGTCCTAGGAAACTTCTAACTTGTGTTACTGTTTTGGGTATTGGGTAATTCTTTACTTTTTCTATTTTTGCAGGGTCGGTAGACGTTCCGTCTTTGTTTATTACGTGTCCTAGGAATGCTAATTCCTTTTTCAAGAAGTGGCATTTGCTTGGTTTTAACCTTAGTCCTGCGACTTTTAATTTGTTGAATACTTGCTGTACTCTGGTCATGTGTTCTTCAAAATTGCTTGAATAGATGTTTATATCATCTAAGTATACCACTACTCCGTTCCCAATCATTTCTATTAATATTTCATTCATGAGTCTTTGGAAAGTTGCTGGTGCATTTGTTAATCCAAAAGGCATGATGTTAAATTCATATATTCCGTGTCTTGTTACAAATGCTGTCTTTTCTCAACTTTCGGGATCCATTTCCACTTGCCAGTATCTGCTAGCTAAATCTAGGGTCGTAAAGTATTTAGCTCCATTGAATGACTCTAACATTTCGTCAATTCTTGGAATAGGAAAAGCATCCTTCTTTGTTACTTCATTTAGTTTTCTGTAATCCACACAAAATCGTGTTTTACCATCTTTCTTTTTGACTAAAACTACCGGTGAAGTCCAGGGGCTTTTTGACTTGGTGATAAGTCCGTTCTCTAGTAATCTGTTTGTTTCTTCTTTGATAAATTTATTTGCGTCAGATTCCGTTTTATAATATCTCTGTTTGATTGGTTCCATGTCGTCCGTAGTTATTTGATGTTGGATTACATTGGTCCTTCCTAGTTGGTCTAAGTCTTCTGCAAAAATTTCTTTATAGTCGTCCATAAGTTTGTCGAATCTTTCTTTTTGTTACTGGGACAATTCTCCTACTTGAATTTCTTTTGTCTTCTCTGGGGCTGCTAGGAACGCTGGTATTTCGACGATTTCTTCGTCAGAAAATACTTCTTCCGAGTCTTCTTCTTCTGAACCTTCTTCGTAGGGTTCGTGTTCTATTTCACTAGTTTCTTTGTATTCTGGATCTTCTATCGGGCTTTCGTTAGGGTTTTGAGTTGTACATGTCGCGGAGATTACGATTGATTGTTTTCTCCAATTTAAGGTCAATTCTTGTGTTGCCCAACTATAGCTTGCTCCTGCTTTGGTCATCTAGTTATTTCCAAGTAGTAATGGTGATCCTTCCTTTAATACCTCTACATCTACGGGTATAGTTTTACCTTCTACTGTCACAGAGAAGTCCCTAATTCTTCCCAATGCTTTTATTTTGTCGTTAGATGCTGTAACGATCATTACTCCAGACAGTTCCTCTACGTTGTATCCTAATTGTTCCATGGTTTCTCTCGAGATCAGACTTGTTGCCGCGCCACTGTCTATCACAGTTGGTACTTTATATCCGTCTATAGTTACATAACAATTCAATGTTGTAGTTTTTGGTACATATTCTTGATCAGCGAGTCCCACTTTGATTTCATTAGGTTTCCTCAATACTTGATTCATTTCGGTTCGGGCTTGGGAAAAAGCTTCGAAAAATTCTCCTAAAGTTACTTCTACTCCTTGGTTAAGAATTTTTGTAATTAGTGATTCTCTGGGTGTTCTACCCTTTTTGGTATCTTTGACTTGTGTTTTTGTTTTTGATCTCGATGTCGTTTGTTGTTCCTTTTTAAAATCTTTTGGCGTAGTGTTGTTCCAAGTTACTTTTGGTGCAAAGATGGGTTTAGTGTTCCCAAAGGTATCCATAGTTTGATTGTTAGTTCTTTGTTCCTTGTTCGGTGTATTTCCCTCAAAGGATCTTTCTCTTTTTCCCAGGTATGCTTCTAGGAATTCTGGTGTAATAGGGGTATTCTCGTCGAATTTGTTTTCTTTAGTTTCTTGTTCTTCTTGTTCCTCATTTATTATTTCTGCGTATTTAGCGGGGGTTTGATTATTATTATTATTGTTTCTTGGATTGTAATTTCTTAGGTTATCTATATCATTATTTCTCCAGTTATTATTATTCCAGTATTGGTTTGAATTCCCATTATTGCTATAGCAGTTTCTTGCTATGTGTCCTACTTTTTCACAATTATAACAAGTTGCGTTCGTTCTTTGGTTGTTGGGTCCGTTATTATTGAATCTTTGGTTATTATTATAGGGTCGTCCTTCATTGTTATTAAATCTCTGGTTATCGTTTGTTATTTGTAAAATTTCTGCTTTCTTTATTTCTAGAGCTGCCATCTGTTTAGTAAGTTGTTCCATGAGATCCTCGGTTTTCTCGTTACCTTTCTTTTTATTGTTCTTTCCTCCTTTATTATTTTTCTTGGGTTCTGGTTCGAGTTTTTCGTCCCATTTCCAAGGTTCGGGTTCTCTTCCTTCCTCGATATCTCTTTCGTCTTCATAGTTCTGGATTTTCTCTACTATTTCTGCAATTGTTTCCAGTACATGCATACTTACCATGGGTCCTAATCCTCTTTTTAGTCCCTTTTTGAAATACCTCATCTTGTCTGCGTCGTCTAACTCTGGTCCTTCTCTAATATGTACTTTAAATCTGCTAAAGTAATTCATTATCGGTTTTGTGGGTCCTTGTTTAAAATTTTCTATTTGGTTTCGCCACTTATTTTGTCATTTTTGGTTATAAAATTGGTTCTCGAAAGCTGTTGTCAATTGTGCCCAGGTTGGCCATTGGTCATTATCTTGCCTATAAGTCATTACGTTTGCCTCATCATACCATTCTTCTGCGTCTTCGTGTAGGAATGCTTCCATCTTTTCTCTCCAGGTGTTGATGTTCCAACTATTGGCCCATGCTGCTTTTTCGAAATCTTTAATCCATCTTCTCGGATTTTGGAATCTGTTCTCAGTAAACTTTAATGGTTTTAATACGAGGTTTGTTGCCATGTCTTGAAGTTGTTCAGGGTTTTCTTCGGGTATAGGTCGTAAGGGAGTATTTTCTCCTAGATTTATATTATTTAGAGGTCTGAGAAATGGTTCGTAATCGGGTTGTAAAAATGGCGCTAAATAGGTCTGCCGCCAATTATCTTCTATTGCTTCGGTATCGGTTACTTCTTCGCTTAACTCTTCAGTTATATCTGTTAGTACTCCAGAATTTCTGGGCGGTGAGCCTTGTAAAGATGTTCCTGCAGATGTATTCGGTGTTAATACTAATGAATATGGTTGTCTAGATTGGGTAAAAAGTGGATTACCCTCAGGTATGTTTCTTCTTATTTCGTGATGTATCTGTTGAATATCGGGTGATGGCGATCTGGTTCTCGGATTCGCGTATACTCTTGGTCTACTTCTGGACCGATTATTATAGTTCCAGGAATTAAAGTCTCTCCAAGAACTATCGTCGTTATTATTTCTATTTTGATTTTGTTCGTTGTATCGATCCAGTCTGTTTATATTTTAATTACTTGTCAATTTATTTATCTCGAGTTTCAATTTTCTTTCTGAATCTTAAAACTTTTGAACTTTGAGACTGAGGGACTTGAAAGTTTTTCGAGTCTTTTTTATACTTTTCTGAATATTAGTCTTTTTATAAATTTACTTCTTGTCCTATCGGTCTTCTTTATTTTTACTGCGGATTTTCCAAAACATTTATCAAGGAGTTCCCTTATGTTCTCTACTTTTTACAATTTTGACAAGGGATTCTCTTTTCAAAATACTTTTTCAAAACTTTAAGCCAGATTCAAGAGTATTGTGGGAGTCAAGCATATCTCAGAAGAGTTATCTTGCAACTTCCAGAATATTTTCGAGTCTAGACACTTAGAGTATGAAATATATTCGTAGCCATTATCTTTGCCTAGTCGTGCTAGTAACATTGATTCCACGAAGAGCTTCACGTGGAGACTAAATTTTCCTTTAGATTCTTTTCTTTTCCGCTAGAAGGCACCAAACTGTTATCGAAGCCAATCGCTACGGTTCTCTCACGATCAGTCTGATACATTTTACGATTCTTTTAGAAGTTTAACGTGCTATGTCCAAAGACACACGACAGTTTGGTTTCTATTTTGCTTATAGAAGGCACCAGTCAGTTTATAGACATAATCGGTCTTTTCGTTGCGGCGACGCCCTTTAACATTGTTGTATTTAACAAGAGGTGTAGCTATCTATGCATTCAAATATAATATGTCTGCGTATTAACTCAAACGCAAAAAGTATTCTCTCTTTCAATAAATTTGCGTTTACTCAGACGCTCAAAGACGATATGCGTTTACTCATCAAACGCTCAAAGATAATATGNTGACAAGGGATTCTCTTTTCAAAATACTTTTTCAAAACTTTAAGCCAGATTCAAGAGTATTGTGGGAGTCAAGCATATCTCAGAAGAGTTATCTTGCAACTTCCAGAATATTTTCGAGTCTAGACACTTAGAGTATGAAATATATTCGTAGCCATTATCTTTGCCTAGTCGTGCTAGTAACATTGATTCCACGAAGAGCTTCACGTGGAGACTAAATTTTCCTTTAGATTCTTTTCTTTTCCGCTAGAAGGCACCAAACTGTTATCGAAGCCAATCGCTACGGTTCTCTCACGATCAGTCTGATACATTTTACGATTCTTTTAGAAGTTTAACGTGCTATGTCCAAAGACACACGACAGTTTGGTTTCTATTTTGCTTATAGAAGGCACCAGTCAGTTTATAGACATAATCGGTCTTTTCGTTGCGGCGACGCCCTTTAACATTGTTGTATTTAACAAGAGGTGTAGCTATCTATGCATTCAAATATAATATGTCTGCGTATTAACTCAAACGCAAAAAGTATTCTCTCTTTCAATAAATTTGCGTTTACTCAGACGCTCAAAGACGATATGCGTTTACTCATCAAACGCTCAAAGATAATATGCGTTTACTCATCAAATGCTCAAAGATAATATGTGTTTACTCATCAAACGCTCAAAGATAATATGCGTTTACTCAAACGCTCAAAGACAATATGCGTTTACTCATCAAACGCTCAAAGATAATATGTTCTTTCAACACAAGTCATGACTTCGATTATTCTTTTATAAAAGTTTATATTTAATTTCATTAACTCAAGAATATTAACATTATACAATTATACAATCAAGCATTTAATCCTATAACATTCAATATTCCTTTATTAATTATATGTCAGTTTATTAATAATTAAAATACAAAATAAAATAATTTGCTATTATTCTTCAATGATTATACCTTCATCGTTCAAGAATTTTAGGGTTAAGAATAAAATTAAAGTTTCTCTTTAATACAATAGGTTTACTACCTTTTCCTTAAAGATTCTCTCTTAAGAATTGGATATTTCCATCCTTTTTATAAATTAAAAGGGTAATTTAAAATCTAAAGTTTTTCTGAAGATCATTTCAAATTCTCTGAAAAGTCTCTCTCTCTTAGGACAAAGAGTGTTGTATTTATAACTATTGGGGTTGTACTGTACTATTTCCTACTTCTTAATTTAGTAATGTGATCTACTATTTTTACTGTGCCTTCGTGTTACTACTACTGCGCCTTTGTGTAACCATTATGTTATCGCGTAACTTTACTGCGCCACAAGGTCATGTGATTAAAATTGTTTATAAATTGATATACATATAAGAATCTAATATTAATAGGGTATTTATACTAAGTATTGATATTCATTATTATTATTTATTGTTATTACTATTATTTTTAACATATACTTTAGCAAAATTTGACTGCGGCTGGTAGGTTAATGTGCCATTCCGCTATATAACAACGGAATACTAATGTTAATATAAATTTCCGAAAATTTATCGTGTAATAAAATTTCGAAAATTTTCGGTATAATAAATTTCCGTAATTTAGATATTTCAAAATATTTTCAAAGCTTTTCGAAATAATCTGCTTGTTTTCATTTCATTTTATTTTATTTTTTCAAAATTTTATATTTTCACGATAAACATTTATTTTTATTTATTATTATTTATTATTATTATTTATTATAAATAAATAAAAAAATTTATATATAAATAAAGAAAAAAATTATTCTTCATTATTATCATTATTGCTACTTTCGTTATTTGATTCATTTTCACTTTCATTACTTTTATTTTCACTTTTATTTTCACTTTTATTTTCACTTTCATTCTCATTTTCACTTTCGAATATTTCCTCATAATTTCTTTTTCTGGCTTTTTCTTCCGCACGTTTTCGGATTTCGCTTAATGGGGAAAATTCTATTTCACCATCATTACTTACATCTGACGCAGGTTCGGGCGCACTTTTCTGTTTCAAAGGTACAGTACGAGTTTCTCTGTTTTTTAATAAATTTTCATTTACATCTGACACAAGTATACCTGCCACCCAAATTCAAAATCCAAATGCCAAAATCCCAAATGCCGAAATCCCAAATCCCAAATCCCAAATTATAATTAGTATCTTTTGCCAAAATCCCAAATCCCAAATCCCAAATACTAGTAATTTGTGCATTTTGGCGTCCCAAATCCCAAATTATAATTAGTATCTTTTGCCAAAATCCCAAATCCCAAATCCCAAATACTAGTAATTTGTGCATTTTGGCGTCCCAAATCCCAAATTATTTGGGATTTGGGCAACACATATAGACACAAGTTCGGGCGCACTTTTCCGTTTCGAAGGTACAATACGAGTTTCTTCGTTTTGTAATAAATTTTTATTATTCAAAGTTGAAGCTGATTCAGGCGTACTTTTCCGTTTTTTTGGAGAAGAGGAAGATGGTGGAGAAGAATTTTCAGATTCAGATTCAGATTCAGATTCGATCTCGAATGTTTCTTTATTTTTTATTTTTTCCTATTTTTATTAAGTTTTTAGTAAATTTTCGGAATATTTTCACAAGTGAAATTATAAAATTTACAATATTAATCGATAAAGGATATTTTATGGTATCCTCTGAAATTTTTATATTGCTATTTGTTGGGTCTAATATTGTTTGGACGATTGATATTACCCAAGCAACATGTTGTTCAGATGGTTTCGAAGTTGGGGATCATACTTTTTTTAAGATTGCCTCCATATAAGTCGATTCCTGGGAAAATCTGATTTATCAAAAATTTTTTTGTAACAACTTTTGGTGCTAGGGAGTTACTTCCAATTTAGAATTTCTTGAGATTTTGCATTAGATTTTATTGGATGGAGTTGGTTTCCAAAAACATCATACATGCATCAGTAAATTTTTTTAAACGTAAGCCTTCGAAGTCCTTCACTCCGATAATCTTCGAATATCTCCAACATAAACGTAATATTTACGAAGGTTATTGGTACCGAAAACCTTCATTTTTATTAATAAAACATAATACTTCGGAGGTTATTGATATCGATAACCTTCAATAACCTTCACTTTATCATAATAAACGTAATATTTGCGAAGGTTATTAATCCGATAACTTTCAATAACCTTTGAAAACGAAATTATTACAATAACCTCCGACATAAAAAATTTCCTGATGTGACAGTCCTTATTTTACTACACAATGTACCTCGTTGACTACGTATCTTATCACTTAACTATATTTAATTATTAAAAAGTGAAATAAATTTCGGAATATTTCAGAATATTTCAAATATTTCAAATTTCATACCTTTAATTAGATTTTTGATTCATAATATACATTCCATTTTCGACCAAACGAATTATAAACGTCTTCATGAAATTGTTGAATGTAAGCTTCACAGCTTTTTTTAAATTCTTGAGGACTGGGATATAAATTTAATTTTAATATCATTTCAACCGCACTTACAATTATATCCTATTTTATAAAATTTTATTAATAATTATAAAACTTCAAATTTCATTAAACTATTAATAAAGTAATAATTTACCTCCATAAATTCTTTATCGTTCGTTAGCAAGCATATTTCATTTTTAATTTTTTTAATATCTGTTTCCATACCACTTTGACCTTTTTTTATATCTGCAAAATCTGTTTCGAACTTATTTAGTTTTTCGTAAATTTTTAGAATTATTGCCTTATTATCTGTATTTTTAAATAATATGTTAAATTAAACCATATACATTCTTAAACACTTTTGTTATAGTTTTATTACCATCGTTACTTTCAGATATATCATTGTTTCTTGCAGCTCGTCGAGAAGAACTTACGGAAGGTTGAGAAAAACTTACGAAAGGTCGCGAAGAACTTGCGGAAGGTCGTGAAGTTTTTTTGTGGGTACCTAAAATAAGAGTACTGAAACTCATTGAGAAAATATGTATTTCAAATTGAAAAAATATGTAAAGAAAATATGTAAAGAAAATATGTATTTCTTATAGTTCAAATTGATCAAATACTGGAATAAAAACTATCATATTGTTGCGTGCCCTTTACGACAATGTTCTGAAGGTTAAAGAATCTTTCCTAACAAAAACTATCCTACAAGTTAAGTAATATCGTGCTGCTTCGGGAGATCCTCTTGATCAATCCACAGCAAATTACAAAGTTAGGCAAGAAAGGCAAAGGTAAGTGAGTTCTTTATTGTGATGGGGTCTTTTACACGCCAAGTTAGTTTGTATTACTTGTGCAAAGCGTATATGTAAAAGGTTTAAACAGCAATAAAATATACAAAGGTTTCAATAAATGATAACTTTATTAAATAATAATGCGGGATAATATATATGTAAAGATAATAAATAAGGATAAATAATATAAAGAATTTAAGAATATAAAATAAAATAAGAATTAAAAGAACTAAAAGAATTAAAAGACTTATAAAACTAAAGGTAAACTATAAAACTAAACTGAACTCTAACTTCGAACTTCTCTCGAACTCAATCTAAAAAGGACCTGTATTTATATCTTCTCAGACACTTCCTGCGTCACAGATAACCTTACCATTCCTTCCTTTAGATTGGTTCTTTTCCTAATAACACAATTTCCTTTATCTTTACAAGTATTTACCTGGGTATTTCCCTAGGTATTGTACCTGAGTATATACCTAGGTAAATTTCATAGTGATAATCCTTCAAATGTAGTACTTACTAATCGGTACTACAGATCTACTCTATTTATAATTTCAAAGGTAATACATATAAGAATAAATATATAACTAAATAATAATAAATACTAATAAATATCAATGCATGGTGTCACAATATTTACAGAAGAATATAAACATGTTAAAAATATTATACACTTTCGCAATTTTACGTCCATTTTAATTCTGGCTAAAGTATATGAGACTTAGGAGTATAAAAATATAGACGAAAAAAATTAACTATGAGACTTAGGAGTATAAAAATATAGACGAAAAAAATTGACTATACACTTTCACAATTTTACGTCCATTTTAGTTCTGGCTAAAGTATATGAAACTTAGAAGTATAAAAATATAGACGACTGAACATAAGGGTCTAAAATAAACAAACATTCATGATACATTGCACGTGACATAATTAAAGGATCTACATTTATACATATTATAACTTATTGAATAATTTGATAATACTTATCAAAATACGAATATATTCGAAAGTATAAATATATATTTATTTTACAGATATAGCATTTATTATAAAATCTTATATTCTTTTTATATCACAAAATTATCGTGTATATCAAAAATTGCAAAACAAAATTTTACAGATATAATATTTATTATAAAATCTTATGTTCTTTTTATTGTATATTTATCAATTAATATAGAAAATTACAAAACAAATCAAATATGTTCGGAAGTTTTTCTTTATTATTGAAAAGATAAATTTGAAAAGATATATAAGTACTATGAAAAAATATGTTAAAAAATATCTAAAAACTTCAGTAAAAATATTAAACTTTAATTTAAAAACAATGTCTGTAAATTTTAAATGTCTATATTGTGATCGTTATCTTTCAAGCCGAAATGCATACTCCCAACATGTAAAATATTGTAATGAACTTAAAGAACTTAATATCAGTATAAAGGAATCCAATAATGATATTTCAGATACAGTCTCGAGTATAAATGAAATGTCATTAGATAGTGATGATTTTAATCAAATTGAAGAATTGTAAAGTATTCGAGAAGAAAACCTACCGCCAGTATCTAAAATTTCTTACCAATATGAAAGTGATTCAAATTATGCTGGTGATGTTTCTCTTCGTTCGAAAGAATTTAAAAACTTTGATGAAATTTTATTCAAAAGTTTGCAAAATTATACAGAAAAATCTAATACTAATATGAGTAATACTCTGGAAGAATTTGAACCTAAAAGTTTAACTTTGCAAGATAATATAGAAGAATCTGAAGTTGAAATTAAAGAATTTCCAAACGAGGCATATGTAGATTTAATGACTCTTGTTACAAAACACAATCTTAGTAATAAAGCTGGAAATTCAATCATAAAATTCTTTAATAGATATTCAGATTTATCTCAATCACCTCTTCCAAAAAATATCGAAACTGGTCGAAAGTTTTTTTTTTTTTTTTTTTTTTT
>PQFF01000268.1:257620-281303 GCA_003547095.1 Diversispora epigaea | reverse complement strand
TTTTTTTTTTTTTTTTTTTTATTAGACTCGCCAGAGCTATTAATGTGGAATACAAATTTACAAGTTCCGAGAAACTAAAAAATAAGTACATATACAGAAAATCTAATGACTAAATCAATATATTTTTATACTAATTACCGCCTGCCCTACTGCGACCAACATTAAAGCAACGTTGGAAGATGCGTAAGCACCACTATACCTGCCACCCAAATTCAAAATCCAAATGCCAAAATCCCAAATGCCGAAATCCCAAATCCCAAATTATAATTAGTATCTTTTGCCGAAATCCCAAATCCCAAATCCCAAATACTAGTAATTTGTGCATTTTGGTATCCCAAATCCCAAATTATTTGGGATTTGGGCAACACGTATAAGCACCACACTTGTCGTAAAAATAAAAAAAAATTATGAGGCCATAATTTTGTAATCCCGCCCCTTCAACTCCTTACCGAACAACATCGGTCCCCACATATATGACTTCTTTCCTCCTATAATAACTTAGAGGACAACTCCTCACCCTTTATACCTTTACGCTGTTTCCCCGAGGTTAACACAAGAACCCGGACCTCAGATTTAAGAAAAAGGCTCAGACCTACACGCATTAGATGTTGGTGAAATTATTTGTCGAACCGGAGGGTTCTCCCAATCATACCCTGCAATGTCCAGAGCTAAATCCCCGATCAAACCATCTGCAGGTCACGTGATAAAGATATCCAATATTTATAAATCCAATAGTTTTATAGCATCTACACCGCCGATCATCACCATAGTTCCACAAAGCCCCACAGTTTTTGCGTCACACCTGATCATCATAATCGACAATTCAGGTCAAACCGAAATTTGACAATTTCTCCAAAAAGTTATAGCCATGAAAAATGGAAAATTTTGTGGCGCAGAAATACTCTTCGTTAACGAAAGTTTTAGACAGCTCCAGGAAAACTTCTTTGTTTCCACCGTTCGTTCGTACTAGACTACTTTTCCCAGGGGAGAGGTAGTAACAACTAACTCGTTCTTTCGCTACTTTATATACCCCGTATTAACACGAGAAAGGACAAAAAATATATTTTTCCCGCGTGCCCTCAAGAAAAAGAGAAGAGACGTCGTTTACGTTTTCTACCAAAGAAACCAGAACCAGACGCCAGAAACAGAACGTCGCAGACTTATTCCTCAATCCAGGCCCACGAACTAGTCTTATCAGGTCGACTTGCTACCTTCCGACTAGATATTAGAGAAAAATAAGTTCACTTAAGTTTGTTTACTGCACCCATGAATAACTGACGCAGAGAGAGTATCACATTTTTTTTTTTGGGTCAAAAGTTTTTTTTTTTTTTTTTTAAAAGACTAGCAAGGTCTTATTTTTATTTATATATATAACGTTTTGCTTTTAATAGCTAAATACATAGGGATTAATTACAAATTACATTTTTTATAAATAAAAAAAAGCTAAAACTAATTATCCTAAGCTAACTAGCTTACCGCCTGACTAGCTACTACAGAATAGAGATCTATTCTGAAGAGGTCAAGACCCTACACTCGTCTATGTTATAAAAAAGGTCATGAAGGCCATAACCTTCTAAAAAAAAATTATTTAATATTTTATGTCTAATTAATATACATGTTTCTTTTAGGTTTTCTTTTAATTTTTTGTATTCAATTGTTTCTAGTCGTATTAGTCTTTCTTTTTTCCGTTTTTCTTCTTTCGTTATGTTATTATCATTCTCCCACTTTAAGAAGTTTTCGCATCTGGCGATCCATTTTTCCTATTTTTTGTCGCGGAGTTCCATAAATGTGTCAAGTATTGTTTTTTTTGCTTCTGTTTTGCTTATTATTCTTGTTAGGTTCTTTTGGAGTTGTTTGGGGATAAGGCCACGTATAATGTCTATGAAGCTGAATTTGTCTTGAAAATTGTATGCTCGAATCTGTCGGAGCACGTCTATTTTTGCAAAGTTACTGGTTTTAAGGACATTAGTAATCAGTTGTTTTTTTGTGTTGCCCTTTATTTCGGTGACTTTGTTTATTATGTAGTCCATGAAGCCATTTCGGAGTGTATTAGCAAATCCGTTGCAGGTGAAGACATGTAAGCTATCCTCTTGTGACTTATTGCAAGATACACATATACTGTCTATATATATAAGTGGTTTTCTTTCGTGCAATCGTTTTTTAGTTGGTAATTCATCATTTAGTAATTTTATACTGAGTTTCCTTTTGTTGTGATCCTCTTGTGAGGTTATTAGGTTTGTGATTTTTGAACCATGTATTATTTGAAAGAACAGTTGCCAATTTGTTTCTCTTTGTATATGCTTGTTGTTCCACTTAATCGTGCGGTTTAAAGTTGCACATTCTGTTTGGTGTTTTACTTTGTTATTTGTCTTAATGATTTCTTTAATTGGGGAGTCTACTATTTGATAGTTCCACCGGTGGTGTACGTGTCTATTGAGTATATCGTAGTTTAGGCTTATTACCTCATTTTGTAATGTTCCCCACTTTGCAAGTTGGTCTGCAAACTCATTTTCTGCTGTTCCTGCGTGTGCTTTAACTTTGACATAGTTTACTTTGAGATTTTTTTTCCTTGTTAAGTCGGTAATTACTTGTAGTAGAAAGGGATTTTGGTATTTTTTCCAGGCATTATTTTTCTTGTTCGTAATAAAGTTTTTTATAGCACCTATGCTCGCTTGACTATCTGTTTTGATTGTTGCAGTTGCTGCATATGGTAAAAGTTTAAGGGCTACCAAAATTGCCCATAATTCAGCTCGGGTAGATGATGGATTTCCTGTAACTCTGGTCCCCAGAGTCTTTGTATAAGTTTCTTGATTGCTTGTAGTGAATCCTATGATAATTCCTATGCCCATTAGTTTTGGGTGTGTTTCATGGTCCTCTATGTCACGAGCATTATTATTATTATTTCCTGCGTTGTTGCTGTTAGAGCTCATTGTGTTATTCACATTACCCCTCGTGTTTTTTGTCTTGTGTTGTTTGGAGTTTGTACTTTGTAGTGACCCATCCGTAAATATTTCAAAATTATTCATTCCCTCTAAATCAGTTTCAATATTATTAATATGGGTTTTCATTGCCTCAGAGGTGATTATGCTTTTTTTACTAAATTGTGTCGCGCTTTCTTCGTTGGTTTGTTCAGTTTTTGTTTCTTCTGCGAACCTGCGGTTCATATAGATTCTGAGTGAATCGGGTGAGTTTTTTGAACGTGTCCTTCTTTTTTTTGGAGCTCTTCTTCTGCTTGAGTGTATTCCTTCTATTATTAGGAGTGTTTTTAAGTGTTCTATGTCTGCTGAGATAATACAATCTTT
Organism: Diversispora epigaea; assembly: GCA_003547095.1. Lineage (NCBI taxonomy): Eukaryota > Fungi > Glomeromycota > Glomeromycetes > Diversisporales > Diversisporaceae > Diversispora > Diversispora epigaea. Next base: position 278,001 of record PQFF01000268.1, on the reverse strand, counting down.
CACTTTGCCCGTCGGGTTGTATCCACTTTTTTTGGTGTCGACTTCCTCACTTAGGTAGCATCCCTGACATACATTTAGTATTGATGTTGGTTCTTCATCAGATACGTAATTCACTAGGTGTTTAATAGGAATTTTTGTCTTGTTACTGTCTTTCTCCAACTTTTTGTATATTTTACCTTGTATTAACTCTCCGGTTTTAGCAAAAACTACCGGTTGTCCTCGCACCAGTTTGTCTTTCCCTATGTTCATCAGGTTATTGGCTTTGTTTATTCCGTTCTCTGGCCTTGGTATCTCCAAATTATATTCTATTGCCTCTTTCAATTCTTCTCACCATTTGCCTGGTTTTCTAATTGTTTTCTCATGTCCAGTATTTATCCAATGTATTGTATGCTCATAATTCGCGTTGAGTAATTGGTCAGTGTACAATAATTTGTATGTTATTAGACGTTGCTTATGTTTTTCAAACCATTTATTGTCAATGTTAAAGGAGTAATTTTCATTTGCCATTGTCCATATTAAGCATTCACCCCCTTTAGGTATAACTGGAAATTCTGTTTCTCGAGGATTGCATAACTGTATATTGTTTTTGGCTAGCAACCGGATTATTTCGCCATTTAGATTATGGTTGTTGAGTTTGTATTGCGATATTACTCTTTGGTCCCATATTGGTACTGCTGTCCATATATAGTTTTGCAGTTGTTGTAATCTAATTCTCGTGGTTATTCCACTACTATTATTTTTGTTAATCCGTTGTATTAATTCTGTTCCGTGCATTTGTAATTGTCTGTCTTTTATGTTAAACACTCTATAACCCGTATGTGAGTGTATGATACTATCTGGGAAGTTTTGCGCTAAGTCGCATTTTTGTTTGAATATTCTTTTTATCATCTTGTTAATTATATCGCACGTTGTATCTGGTAAAATCAATTTTTGAAAAGATCACGTGATTGATTAGGTAACGTATTTGTTTGTCTGTTAACCTTTTGTATTTTAATGTATGCACGGATGTTCGTAGTTTTTTAAGTATGAGCTGTTGTTGATATTTCTTTTTCCCATATTCTGTGACCCAAATCCCTAGATATCTTATGGCTTCTTGTTGACTAGCCGGTTTTATAGTGACTCCCGCGAATTCTATTCCTTTTTTTATCTGCTTTTCTTTTCGCTTTTCTTTTCTGTTTCTGATTACTATAAGCTCTGATTTAGATGGATTTACTTGGATTCCTGTAATGTCAAAGAATTCTTCTGCTATCCGTATTACTTCTTTCATGGAGCCTTTGTCATTAGCAATCCAAACTGTATCGTCCATATATGCTAGTGATGATACGTGTATTTTCCATTCGTCTTGTAATCCTGTAGCAATGTTTTTATAGAATTTAGCAGATAACTGATATCCCAAGGATAACGATTCCACTGCTATCAGAAGCGGGTCATAGAATATACACCACAATAGCGACGAAATGCTGTCCCCTTGATCAATTCCCTTTTGTACATTATATTCGTCTGTCATTCCGAATTTTGTGAAACCCCGGTTTGTCCTGTCTGTCATGATATTCTGTATTATTGTGATTATTTTATTAGGAATTTTAATACGTTTCATGGCCTTAGTCAGTATTTCTGGGTCTACTGTGTCGAACGCTTTTTTTATATCTTGGAATAGTATCCACATCTCATTTTGCTTTTCTCTGGCGTCCTCCATAATGTTGTTGAGGGTGTGTATCGGAAAAGTCGTGCGGCCTCCGGGCAACCCCGCGTAATTATTGGGGTTTAATACTTTGTTCTCCGTCAGTGTTTTTGCCAGTCGATTATTAATTATTTTCGTAAACAATTTTCTCATTGTTTCCATAAGCGTTATGGGTCTCGTGATTTCGAGCTGACCTTCCCAGTCCTTAGGTTTAGGTATGAGTGTCACGTGGGCGTGACTCCAGTCTCTTGGTGTTTGTTCTGTTTGAAGAATATCGTTAAAAAACCTTGTGATCCATTCTATCGTGCGTGGTCCTAAGTGTTTGAAGACTTCGTAGGGTATTCCAGAGGGTCCGGGTGCTTTGTTGTTACTACTCATTCGTATGTGATTACTCACTTCTTCGGGGGTTATAATTTGTATTACTCTATCGTAAATCTTTTCGTCGATATATTCTTTCGGGGTGTATTGTCTTGTCCAAAAGTCGTTCATCTCTTCTGGAATAATTTTTCCGTTAAGGGTCCAGTTGTGTAGATGATTTTTTACCTGCATTTTTACTTCTTCTGGGTTTGTAATAATATTTATTCCTCCGTTAGGTAGTTTTTCTACTATTCTGTCTAGGACAATTCTTTTGTGTCCAGTTTCAAATACACTGTCGATCATCCGTTTTGGGCATTCGTGTAGATATCGTTGTCTTTTCTCAATGCATTTTGTAATGTATCCTCTTTGTTCTTTTTTCGCTTCTGTTTTGACTAATTTACGAGTAGAGTTAAGAATGTCTTTCGTGTTGTTGTACCATATTTCTTTCCCTTCCTGCGATTCATGTTCTGGAAATTCCTGTATTAAATCTGGTTGTTTGTTCAGGATTATTTCGATTCTTTTTTTGATATCTCTTGTTTTATCTTCTTTTGTTTTGCTTGATCTAACCATTGTTTTGTCAAATATAATTTGACTACCCAGCTTTCCAATTTTGTTGAGATCTTTAAGGGTATTATAAAGAGGATGTTTGTGCCAGTTAAGTGTCATTCTGTTTCGGGGTTCTTTCACTTTAGTAAGGAACTTTCTTCCTTTTGATATTATGCCTGTCTTGATAAAGTTCCATTGGGTTTCTATTGAATGTTCTTTTCTTTTAGCTTCGTCTGTTCGTAATTCAATATACTTTTCTATTGAATCTTCGAATTCTTTCCATTGTTCTTCAGATGTTCTTTTCAAATCCCACAACCGTTTTTGCTTATTATCTCTCCGGTTTTTGTTGTATTGCGTGTTTTTTGCGAATTTCCTGTTGTTTATGCTAATCATCATGGCGTCGTGGTCGCTATGAGCAGAGAATTCTGTGTTAATAATTTTTGCCTGTATCAGTACATCCGCTTTATCCAAGGTAATCCAAATCTGGTCGATACGGCTCGAAGGTTTCCTGACTTGGTTAACATTTTTATAGAAGGTATACTCTTTTGTATTCCCATTTACTAATCTATAGCAATCTTTATATCCCCTATCAATCATGGTTTTTAATAGGTTTGTTTCGGTGCATCTTAATACTGAGTTTATTCTGTCAAGTTTCGGGTTCTGGACTCCATTAAAATCTCCCATAATTATAGTAGTGTAGCACTTTCTGCTTGCCTCGTCCATTTGTTTGTCAACCCATATTAGTAAGTCTTTCCCTTTTTTTGTCCTTTCAGCTCTATTTGCGTATTCGTATATACCTATTAAGTGTAATGTCATTTTTCCCCGAAAAGACAGGTAAAGTGACACCCCTCTATCCTGGAAGCGATCTATCCTGTAAACGTGTTTGGCTAAATCCTGTTGTATCATGAACCCTACTCCTGATTCTCTTGATCCCGATGTATTTGAGGCCCAAAAGCACTCGTAATGCGTTGTATTATTCTGTTTAGCATGTATCTTGTGTTCCAGGAAGGTATGTTTAGTTTTATTTTCTTTTAGTTGTGTTTCTGTTAATAGGATAATGTCTAATTTTTTTTCTATGCAGTAATCCCACCATGCTTTTTGCTTAACGATCCCATTCAGTCCATTGATGTTTTGTGTAACTAAATTCCATACGTTATTTTTTGTTGAAGAGTCGCTTGCCGCCGTGTTGTCTGTTTCCGTGAAGGGGTAACTATTCTGAGAGCCTGTTTCGCTGAGTTCATTATTTAATGCTGACCCATTTGAAATTTCAGACGTGAAATTACTATTTTCCTTGGGTAATTGCTCGCTTGGTATGGTATCAAATAGCTCATTAATGTCTATGTCTTGACTGTTGCAACTATTCTCAGAGGAGTCCCAACCTGTGCTGCTTTGTGGAGTATTTGGGCCGTAGCCCCCTTTATTGGATTCCTTGTATTCCCTTGCTTGAAAATTATTTGTTCCCCTTGATTTCACATTTTTTGCGTTTTTTATTCCCTTATTATTACTTTTTTTTTTATATTGAATGTTGGTGTTATCATGCGTTGAGTATTTTTTTTTCTGTTTTTTTATTTTAAAATTTTTTTGTATTTATATATATATTTTTTTTTTGGAATAATAATTATTATATTGCTGTTCAAAAATAGAATTAATTTCACTGGTACCACGTGACTCTCCAGTACTTTTGGTACCGTGCGCACTTGTGTACTGAANGAAGGGGTAACTATTCTGAGAGCCTGTTTCGCTGAGTTCATTATTTAATGCTGACCCATTTGAAATTTCAGACGTGAAATTACTATTTTCCTTGGGTAATTGCTCGCTTGGTATGGTATCAAATAGCTCATTAATGTCTATGTCTTGACTGTTGCAACTATTCTCAGAGGAGTCCCAACCTGTGCTGCTTTGTGGAGTATTTGGGCCGTAGCCCCCTTTATTGGATTCCTTGTATTCCCTTGCTTGAAAATTATTTGTTCCCCTTGATTTCACATTTTTTGCGTTTTTTATTCCCTTATTATTACTTTTTTTTTTATATTGAATGTTGGTGTTATCATGCGTTGAGTATTTTTTTTTCTGTTTTTTTATTTTAAAATTTTTTTGTATTTATATATATATTTTTTTTTTGGAATAATAATTATTATATTGCTGTTCAAAAATAGAATTAATTTCACTGGTACCACGTGACTCTCCAGTACTTTTGGTACCGTGCGCACTTGTGTACTGAAGAGTTTTGTATAAGGCTTTATCAGGTAACTTTAAAAGTTCCAAAACCCCGTAGGGTTAGGAACGTTACTCGGTACTGCTGGGTCGTAGTTGAAGAAGCTTGGTGGGATTCTGTTGAATTTATACATCGTTTTCAGGTATTGTCTCAATAAGTGGAAATTTGCCCGGTTTTTGAGTGGGACCTCCAGTTCATCTCCTCTCATATCGTTTATTATCTGTTGTTGCACCTCCTCTACTGATGGTAATGTTGTTCTGTTGTCTGTTCTTTCGCGCTCTTCTGGTGTTACATTTTCTATGAACCAATTTGATGGGATTTGATAAAATTTATAGTATATCTTCGCTAATTTATTGTTTGCTGAGATATTAGTTTTGAAACAGGGATACTCTGTTCCTACGACTCTGTTTACCTCTGCGTAATCGTCTGTCGGGAGTGGGATTCTTCGATCTTTTGTATAGTCTATTCAGCTTGTTGGCAAGGGAAAATTTATTATATACTCTTTATGCAGTTCTTTTAGTAAGTCTCTGGCGACCGTAGTATTGGTCACTGGAAAAGTAAATTTATTTTTGAGAGGTGTATCCTCAGGTTTCCCTGGGAGTTCCTTCTTTTGATAGAACCAGCTGTTAGGAATTCTGTAAAAGTAATAAGTTTTTTTAAGTTGGCCAATCAGATCTGTGAAAGATATGTCGTGAGTGATTCCATTGTTCCATGGAAAGTATTTTGTATATGTTTCTGGAAGTTCGTTATATTCTTTTGGTAAGCGTTCGCATACTATTGTCTTTCCAGGTATTTTGAAATAGGAAGTTGGTAATCTTCCTTTGATAATATAGAATTTTGCTAATGCGTCCCGATATTTGCTGATGTTTCTATATTGTTCTTCTGTGGTGATTGGGAGAAATAAATCCTCTCCTTCGTCCGTTCGTAGAGATTGTGTTACCATTGCTGAATTTGAAGGAAGTTCAATTTTGTGTACAGCGTAATTCTCGTTGAGGTTTCCCCCTTCAATTTGATAATATCCCATAAGCACTCATTTCATCTTCCCGATTTCGGACGGTTTGCAAGCCGGGAGTGATTTAGGTAGTTCGTCCAATATTGATTGTGGTAGCCCCTTAGGATGTGTTGGAAGAGGCGGCAGGTCTGCTCTTAATTCTTTAGTGCAAAAGTTTCGTAATTTGTCAAAGTCAACTTGATCTTTAGATGGTCTAGGTCTATTCACGAAGATGAGACGAAAAATTTTGATATAAGTTCTGGCTATGGCTTCGTCCCTCAAAAACTTGAAGTTTGTAGATAGTAGAAATTTGCTAGCTATGTAATTTCGGTTCTTCTCCATGATTTGGTATATCACCCTTGAAGACAGTTCGTCAATCCTGTCTTCTTTCTGTTGTGCCTCTATTTGTTTAGCGATGGATTCTGTCCATTTTTCTTCTATGGCTTGTTCTGAAGCAATATTTTCAGGGTCGTATGTGTTTAATATTTCGAGTTGATTGCCTGCTAGGATGAAGTTGTGAAAGTTTACGTCAATTTTTGTTCCTACTTCTGCTCTGTTGTAAAGTAACTTTATCAAGTTAATAATTCTCTCAGTAGTCGAAAAATGAGCTTTAATGTTTTCGTAAGTAAGGTTGTCTTCTGGTACCGGAGGCACTAGATAGGATCTATTATAGGGATTATGCGTGGAGTCCGCAATCACCCCGACATTTGGATTTGAGTATTCTTGAGTGTCGTTTGGATTTGCTTCTATGTCTATTAGATTGAGGTCGGTTTCCTTATTTTTTGTATTACTGTCTTTTATATTATTGTCAATCACTATTGTAACTTTGGATCGTTTATGATTGGTTGTAGTGTTAGGAATCGTGTATATATTTGTACTCGATTATTCGTCACGATTATTCAACGAATAATCGCGATTATTCGCCAATTATTCACGATTATTCGGCGATTATTCGGCGATTATTCAGCGATTATTCGACGATTATTCGGCGATTATTCGTCTCAACGATTATTCGGCGATTATTCGGCGATTATTCAACGATTATTCAACGATTATTCGGCGATTATTCGACGATTATTCGGCGATTATTCGGCGATTATTCGGCTCGACGATTATTCGACGATTATTCGGCGATTATTCGCGATTATTCGACGATTATTCGGCAATTATTTGGCGATTTTTCACCGATATTTTTTTTAAAAACTTGAATAACTTCGCGAATATCAATGCTACAAGGATGAAACACATACCATTTTGTAGCTAAAAACAAGACCGTTCTTTCTGTTTTAGAAATATCTTAGTAGAAAATTGCTCTGTGCTTCAATAATCGCGAGCGAAGTCAAAAAAANTTTAGAATTGGTAAATTAATATTAGAAATTATAAAAGTTATATTAAAAATTAAAAATTATTAAGGAAACATTTCTACATATGTATTATTTCGTTTAATAAAAAGAATTTGATTGACTAAATGTGGATTTAACCTATTTCTAAGAGAAGTTACATGAATTCCAGCATCTGAAAATAATCTTTCAGATGGTACAGATGTTGCAGGAATTGATAAATATTTTTGTGCCAATTTTGATAAATTGGGATATGAATTACAATTTGCTTTCCACCAAATTAAAGGATCACTTTTTTCATGCATTAATAACTCTTTCATTTGTAAATATTGTTCAAATTCATTTGAATTAGTTCTAAATTCTTGATTGGAAGTTGAAGAAAGATGTGAAAAAAAAGATGATATTAAAGATGTTGAATCTACTTCTAATAAACTTTGAGTTTCATCAGATGACAAATTTACAATTTCTTCAATTTCTTTTTTAATTTTGTTATGTATAATATCACGTGTATTCTAAATAATAAATTATATAAAAAGTTAAATATTATATAAATTATTTAATTAAAAAAATATATACTTACTTGTGAACAAAAAGTTAAATTTTTAAATCTAGGATCTAAAAATGATGCAATTACTCCATAATTATTTGGGATATTCCATCTTGTTTCAAGATCATTCAAAATAGTATTACAAATATTTGAAATTGTAATATTTGTAATAATAGTATTTTTTGATTTTATATTTTTAAAATTACGTATAACTTCATCAATTATTGGAGCAGTAAGAGCTAATGTTGTATAATTTTCTCCTCCTAATAATCTTGTTGCTTGTTCAGCAGAAGCTAATAATTTTGTTAAATCTTGAATAGTTTTCCATTCTGTTGAAGTAGGTAAAAGTTGATCCATAATATTAAAATCACAAACATCAATTGATGAATGACTATTTTCTAAGTTATTAGCTAACCATTTAATTAAATTTTTTAATTCATAAAGTCGAACTAAAGCATTGTAAAATGAATTCCACCTTATATCTATAGGCTTAATAATTTCAACTGTTTCATTTTCTTGAATTTGATTACACATAACTTGTGCACGTCTTAATTGTTGTCTTCTTTTATCACTTCCCAAAAAAATAATAAGATTTTTTACTTTTGTTATTAAAGGATCAATTATTTTTAATCCTTTATTAACTGATAATTGCAATGTATGAGCAGCACATGGGATCCAATCTTTTTCCAATCTTGTTACTGCAGATTTAACATTACTTCCATTATCTGTAAATAATTATTATTTTATCTTCCAAATTCCAGTCATCAAGAACTTTTGATACATGACGAGAAATTTCAACACCAGTATGTGGATATGGTATTTCTCCAACATTCAAAACCATATTACAAATTTCAAATTCTTTGTTAATCCAATGAGCAGTAATGCCCAAATATGAATCATGTGCTTTTGATGACCACAGATCAAAGGTTAAATGAATATAATCAATAGAATTAATTATAGTGTCTTTGAGTTGTCTTTTCATATAATTATATGAAAGATCTATTAAATTTTTAACTGTGTTAATGCAAGGAATAGAAAATTGTGAATTGAGTGCATTACTATAATTTTTGAAATAATCATTTTCAACAATAGATAATGGTTGTCTTGTTCCTACTATAAATTTCACAAGATCTTGATTTAATAATTTTTGTTTTCTTGAATTAAGAGGTCTTGATAAAAGTTCAACAATAGATTGTTGTTTTGATTGTTTTAGATTTTTTATTTCTTCTGGAGTTTTTGAAGATAGTGAAGCTTCAGTAATATGATGACCATCACGAAGATGTTTTGTATAATTAGTTGTAGAACCATGATGAGCATATTTGCGTGTACAATCTTTTACTTGACAGATTGCATAAACAACACATGTTTCTGTATCATGATCAGTTATGAAAAAATCCCAAACAAAACTAGTTCTCAATGCTGCCACTGTTTTTGATTTTTTTGTTTTTAATTTTTTTCCTTTAGAAGTTTTTAATAAAACAGATGCTTTTCTTTTTCTACGATTTTGAAGACGACTGGAATTACTTAGAATATTATTGTTACTGATTTCCCCTTCATCACCTTCATCATCTTCATCACCTTCATCACCTTTATTATTTTCATCACTGGTTTTATAATTATCTAATTCAATTCCTTTCTTATTTGTATTACCTTTTATTCTATTCATTGTGGTTTTTTGGATAATATTTTTACTTGATGAAGCAATAGGTGTTTCTTCTTCACTTAGAAAATTCATTAAATTCATTTCAAAAGATAAAAAATCATTTTCATTATCATTCAAAATAGAATTATTTTCTAGAATCCAACCTTCTGTATCTTCCATATCTACATTTTTTTCATGTTCTACTGCCTTTTCTTTTCCTTTTTCTAATCTTTTTTTATTATTATTTATTCTCTCTTCGCTTTCCTCTTCTTTATCTTCTTCTTTATCCTCCTCTTCATCCTCCTCTTCATCCTCCTCTTCATCCTCTTCTTCACTTATTTCTATAATTCTTTTTCTTTTTTTACTCACTTCTTTTTCTATTCTTCTTTTCTCAAGTTCTTCACTTTCTTCTCTTCTGTCGTACTCTTCTCTTCTTACACTTCCCTTTACTCCCTTATTCCCTTCTCTTAGCCGTCCGTGACCCTTTGTGAGCGTAATTTCAGCGATTTCGGTGATTTTGGCGATTTTATTTTTTCCCACTTCTTTTTCAGTTCTTCTTTCCTCGAGTTCTTCGCTCTCTTCTCTTCTTAAACTTCCTCTTACTTCAGTACTCCCTTCTCTTAAGCGTTCGTGGCACCCGTGACCCTTTGCGACTGTAATTTCGGCGATTTCGGCGATTTCGGCGATTTTATTTTTTCCCACTTCTTTTTCCGCTCTTCCCCCCTCAAGTTCTTCGCTCTCCTCTCTTCTATAGTTCTCTTCTCTTCTTATACTCCCCCTTCTTCTCTTACTCCCTTCTCCCGAGCGTCCGTGACCTTCCGCGACCGTAATTTCGGCGATTTCAGCGATTTCGGCTCTTCCCGCACCCTCTCCTCCACCTTCTCTTCCACCCTCTTCTCCACCCTCTTCTCCGCCCTCTTCTTTATTTTTATGCTGTGGCCTTCTTCCCTTCTCGGCGTAGGTCTAATTTTCCCGAGGTTCAATTATTATTACCGGCTCGCTCATGTTGACCGGAAGGAATCTAAAAAAAAAAAAGATTATCGTTAGATTATATAATTATAATATTATAATTATAATATTATTGAAAGAAAAATATAATATTATAAATATAATATTATATAATTATAATATTATATTTTCTTTCGAATATTATAATTATAATATTATAATTATAATATTATAATTTTTATTCTAAAGAAAAATTATAATATTATAAATATAATATTATAAATATAATATTATATAATTATAATATTATATTTTCTTTCGAATATTATAATTATAATATTATAATTATAATATTATAATTTTTATTCTAAAGAAAAATTATAATATTATAAATATAATATTATAAATATAATATTATATAATTATAATATTATATTTTCTTTCGAATATTATAATTATAATATTATAATTATAATATTATAATTTTTATTCTAAAGAAAAATTATAATATTATAAATATAATATTATAAATATAATATTATATAATTATAATATTATATTTTCTTTCGAATATTATAATTATAATATTATAATTATAATATTATAATTTTTATTCTAAAGAAAAATTATAATATTATAAATATAATATTATAAATATAATATTATATAATTATAATATTATAATTATAATTTTTAATTATTATATTTTTTTAAAAAATATAATGATTATAATATTATATTATTAATCGCGATTATTTTTTTAAAAAAATATAATGATTAATCGCGATTATTAATATTTATTAATCATTATATTTTTTAAAAAAAATATAACGATTAATCGCGATTATTCGTGATTAATCACGATTTTGATAATCGCCGATTAATCACGATTAATCGTCCGTTAACATTTATACTCGACTATATAGTTGATAGTCGATTAATCGCGATTTTGTATTCGCGATTCCTAACACTACTGACCAGCTACTACGGAATAAGAAGTTTATTCTGAAGAGGTCAAGACCCCACATTCGTCTATGCTATAAAAAAGGTCATGTATATCATGACCTTGGAGGTAGATTTTATTTAAAATATGATGCGTTAATGTGTCAGCAGTTTCTTTGAGATTTTGTTTAAGGCACTTGTATTCATCTGTGATGATTCTGAGATTCTTTTTGCGCTGTAATTTTGCTTCTTTTGTAATGTTTGTTTGTTCCTTTTCCCATTCCAGGAATTCTTCGCATCTTTTGAGCCATTTCTCCCATTTTTGTTCCCGGAGGTTTAAGAAGGTAGTTTGAATTGTGTGTTTTGCTTCCGAGTCATTTACAAATTTCCTGAGTAGGTTTTTGAGCGTTTTTGGAATTAGACCTCTNCTGACCAGCTACTACGGAATAAGAAGTTTATTCTGAAGAGGTCAAGACCCCACATTCGTCTATGCTATAAAAAAGGTCATGTATATCATGACCTTGGAGGTAGATTTTATTTAAAATATGATGCGTTAATGTGTCAGCAGTTTCTTTGAGATTTTGTTTAAGGCACTTGTATTCATCTGTGATGATTCTGAGATTCTTTTTGCGCTGTAATTTTGCTTCTTTTGTAATGTTTGTTTGTTCCTTTTCCCATTCCAGGAATTCTTCGCATCTTTTGAGCCATTTCTCCCATTTTTGTTCCCGGAGGTTTAAGAAGGTAGTTTGAATTGTGTGTTTTGCTTCCGAGTCATTTACAAATTTCCTGAGTAGGTTTTTGAGCGTTTTTGGAATTAGACCTCTAATGATGTCGATAAAGCTGAATCTGGCATGTTGGTTGTATATTCCTGTTTGTCGAGATATATCTATTGTGAAAGTTTGATTTTTTGTTAACAGTTTTATAATCTGTTGTTTTTTACATTCTCCTTTGACTTTTATTGTTGCTGATACCAAACTGTGTATGAAGCTTTTTTTTAAGACATTTATAAAGTCTTTACAGACGAAGACATGTAAGCTGTTCTCTTTGGCTTTGTTGCAGGAGATACATGTGTCATTGGTGTATAGGTCCGGTCGTCTTTCGTGTAAAAGCGATTTTGTTGGAAGTTCGTCATTTAAGAGTTTTATACTGAATTTCCTATTTCTGTGGTCTATATTGGAAGTTATTGGATTAGTTATGTTAGTTTCATGTATTAATTGGAGTGAAGTCTTCCAATCTGTTTCGCGCTGAATGAATTTGTTGTTTCATTTGATGTTTCTGTTGAGTGTAGTCCATTTTATATGGTGGTTGATTTGGTTATTTTTCCGTATAGTGTCTCTTATCGGTAAGTCTATGACATTATTATTCCATTTATGCATTATGTTTCTGTTTATGATTTGGTGATTTATGCTTAATTCCTCGCCATATCTCGCACCCCATTTTGCTAGTTTATCGACTTCATTGTTGCCTTTGTTTCCTTTGTGAGCTTTAACCTTAATATATTCGATAGTGATTTGTTTTTGCAAAGTTAAATCCCTTATGATTCCGAGGATAATGGGATTTTTGTATCGTCTTGTTTTCCTTTTCTCATTTGGATTAGCAAAAGTTTTTATCGCATCTATACTAGCTTGGCTGTCTGTAAAAAGCCGTGCCTTTGCTGATGTTGGTAACAGTTTTATGGCTAGCAGGATTGCCCATAATTCGGCTCTGGTAGATGATATTGGGGCCCCTGTTACTTTTGCTCCGATTGATCGGGTGTATGTTTCCTGATTTTGTGTACTGAATTGTATGATAACGCCTATTCCCATTTGTCTTGGTTTTAGCAATGCTGTTTCATCTGTGTCTTTGTTTTGTTCACTTTTCCCTATTTTTTCTTTCTTCTTTTTTCTGTCCTTTTTGCTTGTTAGGGAACCATCTGTATATATTTGGAAGCTTTCAAATTCTTCGATATCTTTACCTATTTGCTCTATTTGTCGCATGGTTGTTGTTGGCGCAAGTATAACTTTATTGTTGAGCGACTCTTCTTCTTCGTTTTCTTTTGTGTTAGTTTGTTTTCCTGTTGATGTATGCCGATTAAATTTATATGCATCTCGCGCGTATATTTGTAGAGAGTTAGGGGAGTTTTTTGAACGTGCCCATCTCTTCTTTTCCGCATTTCTTCTTTTTGAGTAACATACCTCTGTTATGGGCAAGGCTCGCAATTCCGAACTATCAGCAGATGTGATACAGTTTTTTACTATCCCTGATTGGTTGTATTTTGCCTTTTGTGTTTTAGATTCTTCGCTGAGGTGGCACCCTTGGCAAGGTTGTAAAATAGATGTGGGTTCTTCATCTATTACTTCATTTATTAAGTGTTTAATTATGATTTTAGAGCTTTCTGTGCTTTTAGGTTTTTTGTATATTTTCCCTTGTATGATCTCATTGTGTTTGGTCCATAGTACTGCTTTCCCCCGTATTTTTTCTTTATCATTGAGATTGGTTATGTTGTTTGCTATGTTAAATTCTTCTTGCGGTCGTGGTATCTCAGTATTAAATTCTATTGCCTCAATAAGTTCATTCCACCAGTTTCTTGGTTTGCGTGGAGTTATATCGTGACTTATTTGCGTCCAATGTAAAACGTGTTCGTAGTTTGCATTAAGCAGTTGATTTGTATACATAATTTTATATTGCTGCAGATGTTCTCTATGTTTTTTGAACCAGTTAAAGTCCAGGTTTGAGTATCCGTCATTTATCATATGCCATATAGAATATGTACCTCCTTTGGATATAATTGGAAAGTTCTCTTTTATAGTGTCTTGGAGTTGGTAGTTGTGTTCTGCTAGCAATTTGATTGTTTCCCCACTAAAATTCCTGTGTCTCTGTTTGAATTGGGATATAACACTGGGATTCCATATTTGCTCTGACGTCCACAAATTTGTTTGTAATTGTTGTATTCTGATTCTGGTTGTTTTACCGCTATCATTGTCACTATTCAGTCTTTGGGTGAATTCTATTCCTTGCATTTGTAACTGGCGGTCATTTATGTTAAAAAGCCTATACCCATCTTGTGAATAAAGGAAGCTATCTGGGAATGTTGCTGCCAGGCCGCATTTTTGTTTAAAAATTTTTTTTACACTTCTGTTTATTTCATTACACATGGTGTCTGTAAGGATTAAGTCTGTGAGCAGATATTCTATTCTTGGGAATATAACTTGATTTATTAAGTATCGTATTTGTTTATCCGTTAAGTGTTTAAATTTTAATAGACTTATGGCCGTTTTTAACTTTGTTTTGATTAGATTTATTTGATGTTCTTTGCGTCCATCTTCGGTCACCCAGATTCCTAGGTATCTGATTCTGTCTTGTGGTTTTGTCGGTTTAATGGTTGTTCCTGCGAATTTGATACCTTGTTTTGTTATATGTTCTTTTGCTGCGTTTTGTCTATTTCTGATAACAATCAAGTCTGATTTAGCTGCATTGATCTGAATTCCTGTTATGTCAAAGAACTCTTCAGCCGTTCTCAGGATCTTTTCCATTGATGTTTTATCATTAGCTATCCACACTGTATCATCCATGTATGCCAAAGCCGGCACATGGATGGCCCATTCCTTCTGTTCTCCCGTGTTTATGTTCACATAGAATTTTGTCGAGATCTGATATCCTAAGTTAAGTGTTTCTACGGCCGACAAAAGTGGATCGTAAAATATACACCAAAGGAGGGGTGAGATAGAGTCTCCTTGGTCTATCCCTTTATTGACTGTGTATTGATCGGTAGGTCCGTACTCTGTAATTCCTCTATGTGTCCGGGTAGTTAGAATGTTTTCGATTATACTTATCAAGATGTGTGGTATCTTTATCCTTTCCATTGATTTGACTAAAACGCCAAGGTCTACTGTGTCAAAGGCCTTTTTTATGTCTTGGAATAAAACCCATAGTTCGTTTCCTTTTTCTCTTGCGTCTTCCATTATATTGTTTAGTACATGTATTGGGAAGGCCGTCCGTCCTCCTGGCAACCCCGCATAATTAGCATGGTTGAGTATCTTGTTTTCCATTAATATTTTGGCTAGTCTGTTATTTATGATCTTTGTAAATAATTTCCGCATAGTTTCCATAAGTGTTATTGGCCTGGTGATTTCAAGGTGTCCCTCCCAGTCTTTGGGTTTCGGAATTAGTATGGTGTTACTTTGGCTTCAGCCCTTAGGAGTTTTCCCTTCTCTCAATATTTGGTTAAAAAACACTTGTGTCCATAGTAGCGCTTTATGTCCGAAGTGTTTGAAGACTTCGTATGGGATTAGTGAGGGGCCCGGGGTTTTATTGTTACTGCATGCCTTAATATATTCTGATAATTCTTCTAGCGTTATGGTTTCTATCGCCTGGTTATAAATATTTTCATCGATCGATTCTTTAGGTGTGTATTGTGTCTGCCAAAATTCGTTAATTGTTTCGGGAAGTATCTTCCCATTTTGTGTCCAATTTTGTAGATGGAGTTTAGTATGTGTTTTAACTTGATCAGGATCAGTAATGATGTTGGTATTCCCATCTGGTAGGTCTTGGACGATTCTGTCCAGGATTATTCTTTTATGCCCGGATTCAAAAACACTATTTATCAGTTTTTTGGGACAGTCATGTAATGCTTCTTGTCGCTTCTTAATGCAGTTGTCTATATGTTTTAGTTGTTCTTGTCTTGCGTCTCGTTTAATGATGCTACGGGTGTTTTTTAGATGTGTTGTTAGATTTTTGTACCATACTAGTTGAGTTTCTCTATCTGCTTGCGTCGTTATATATGGGATCAAGTCTGGTTGTTTCTCTTTTAACAGTGTTTGTAGGGTTTCAAACCTTTTTAAAAGCTTCGAAGAAACCTTTTGTAGTACGATTATCTTTTTACTGACATTGAAGAGTTTGCGTAGTGTTTTAAATAAAGGATATGTTGGGTTTTGGTGCCAATTGATTAAAACTTGATTTTTTGGTTCTTTAGCTTTAGTTAAGAATTTTTTCCCTTTTGTAAGGATCGTTGTAGTGATGAAGTTCCATTGACTATCGATGGATATGTTTTTATTGTGATTATTGTTGTTTTCGTGTTCTGTAATATGTTTTTCTAGGGAGTCTTCGAAGTCTTTCCATTGTTCGGTTGTTGTACTTTTAAGGTCCCAGAGCCTTTTAAAGCGATTTGTTTTGCGATTCTTATTGTATTGTTTGTTGTCTACGAACATTCTGTTATTGAAATTAATTGTCATAGCGTTATGGTCACTGTGAGCATATGTTTCGGTGTCAATGATTTCTGCGTCTATAAGGTTTTTTCCCTGGTCCAAGGGGATCCATATTTGATCTATTCTGCTGGCAGGTCGCCTATTATGGTTGATGTCTTGTTTAAAGAAAGTGTATTCACGTTTTTTCTCATGTAAGCATCTGTAGCAATCTTGAAACTCTCTGTGTATTAGCGATTCAAGAATTTTTGTTTCAGTTCGTTTTAGATTCGAATTGATTCTATCTATTTTTGGGTTGATTACTCCGTTGAAGTCCCCCAAAACTATCGGTATGTGGTGTTTTTGTAATGCTTTTGTGATCTGTTCGTTTGTCCAGGACGTGAGAGCTTTCCCTAACTTTCGTCTGTCTGCTTTATTTGCATATTCATATATTCCGATTAGTTGAATAGTGATCTTCCCGCGGAAAGATAGGTGCAATGAGATGCCTCGGTCTTGGAATGTGTCAGTTTTATATACATGCTTGGCTAAGGGTTGTTTGATCATGAACCCCACTCCCGCTTCTCTGGATGCTTTGATATTTGAAGCCCAGAAACATTCGTACAAGGTTGAGTCTTTGCTTCTTGCTATTTTCTTGTTTTCTTGAAACGTGAATTTGGCTGATTTTTCTTTCAAGCGCGTTTCCGTTAATAGAATGATGTCCCAATCTTTCTTTAGACAATATTCCCACCATTCATTTTGTTTAACTGTATGATTTAGGCCGTTGATATTTTGCGTGACGATGGACCAGAACTTTCTTTCAGCTTTTAAGTATGTGGTTTTGTTTGTCGAAGGTGTTATGTGTATTAGTGGTGATTGTAGTTGTGATACTGTAGTCGAGTTTTCTTGCCTTTTCGCTTGTGACCCGAATACTTGGCTATATGTAGGTTCGTCGTGCATGATGTTTGTTTAAGGGTTAGAGATAGTTTGCATAGTTGTTTAGATAGATTCCGGTGTATCATGCATGATGTCTAGGAGGAAGTCGAATGGATCTTCTTCTTCTACCATAATCTCTTCTGTTCCAGTTTGTATTGAGGGACCATATCCTCCTTTGTTGGATTCTTTGTAGCGTCTAGAGAGGTATCTTGCGTATTTGTATTTAGGAGAATCTTTTTTGTATATTGGTTGATTATGTTGGTAAGTAGTGTGCGTTGGTTTTCCATGTTGGTAGGTAAAATTGTGTGTGGTGTTAGTATAGTATTTCGGAGTGGATTGTATGTTTTCCTTATTAGGAGTGTTGCATGAGTTTTCCCAGTATAATGATTTTGGCTTATAATTATTAATATTAAAAAAATTTAGAAAATAATGTAAAAGATAAAAGGGAATGGTATATGTTTCTGATTGTTGTTGAATTATTTTTTGTTGTATTCTATCCTTAATTGTTTTGAGCGTTTTCTTGTAAATTAGTGTGTATATAGTGACTTGTTTGACCGGAGTCGTATCAATTTTTTTGTTATTATTTTTTATGAACGATCTCTCTTTACAAAAAGAGAGGGTTTTCTGGCTCTGTGAATATGGGTGTTTTGCGTACTGAGCTATTGATACGAAAAAACTCAGTTGGCAATTTTTCAAAGTTATAATATTTATGTAATATGCAGACAGTTTTACGGATGTCTTCAATCTTTTGGATAGGTAAGATGACCGTGTCTTCAGTTTTCTTTGCTAGTTCCATTATTACTGTGTCTATAGCTGGTATAAGTTGTTTCCCTTCGTAATTGTTTTTTATCCATTTTTCAGGAATTCGCCAGAAGTTATAGTACTTTCGGAGTTCTTTAACTGTTTGAGTTATTTCTTCTCTGTTTACTGGTAGATTTACGGAGGCTTTTCTGTTTGCCTCGTTAAGATCGTCTGGCAATGGTAGCCTTTTGTCCTGTATTAGGTTTATCCATTCGCTGGATAAGTCCATGGTATTAAATTCGTATAGTGGCCTTAAGAATTCCGTTAGTTCGGGTATGTTGGTTTTGTATTGGATAGGGAGTTTTATACTCTTAGGTAACAGGACCGCTTGTGGGCTAGTTGGCAATTTAGGTTTTGTGTAGAAGTAGTTCGAGGGCAAGCTTTTAAAGTTGTATTCTTTTTTTAAATCATTAATTAGATCACCATACGTGTAATTATCTGTGACGGTAGTAATCCAGGGTAAATATTTACTGGCATTTCCTTTCACGTTTTTGTAATTTGTGGGTAATTCCGGTTTACCATTTTCAATTTGTATATATGATTCCGGGAGTCGTGTAGAGGTAAAGTAATAATGATCCTTCAATTCTCTTTTGTATGTTCCAATGTTTATCATATCGTTAATGTCTTTTATTAGGAATTTAGATTTGCATTTCAGCTCGTCGACCAAGTTCCCAGGGTTAGGTGGGAGTAGTGGAAGAGGACAAAAATATGCTGGTGGTAGTCTACAGTCTATCTTGAAATGTTGGCTTAAGAAGTCGTATGTTGAGAATAATTGTGATGCGTCCGTTAGAGGCCACGTTTTGACGTTACATTTTTCTTGGATCTGTTGCGGGATGTCTTTGGGATTCAAAGGCAATGGGGTTTTTTCAGTTTGTAGTCGTTCAAGTATTCTAGACATGTCTCTTCTGAATGTCATGTAGTTGAAGTTTTCTTTCGTAGGTTGTTCCTTTCTGCTTAGTGCGACATTTATCGCATATATGATGAGGTTAGCAACACCTCTTCCGTTGAACCTTGAGAAGTCTAGACTATGTAGATAACTCCACATAATGCGTTGTCTCAGTTTCGTTTTTAGTGTTATGAGGTCGTTCGGGTGAATTCGATAGTCATCTCTTTTAGAGTGGTCATCGCAGTTGTTGTGTATAAAACGGATTTTGTCTGTCTCTAATAATTCGTGCCATTCTTGTATATGTAAATCTGCTTCCTCTATTGCATTCGGAGGCTTTCTGTAGAATGAGGAGTCCCGAACTCGTTCTGTTAAGTACTTTTGAATTCCTGGTTTGTTGAATTTGATGGGCTCTTCCTGGCGTTCTAGGAAATAGTCTGTAAGGATTTTTGCATCTTTAGAGTTTCTTAAAAATTTTACCCAATTGTCTATGGTTGGATGACCTAAGTTGTGATTAGAATTTGCTAGAAAGTCTTGGTATTCTGTACTACGTTGATTGTGACCTGTCCTGTGATCATCAGTGGATTCATCCATAAGGTCACTTGATTGACGCGGATTAGTAATCGGGATTGCATTTGATGACATGGCACGCGAGTCTGGGAGTTGAACGCGAGATTTTTTAGGGGGTGCTTGTATCACCACCTCTGGTAGATCGATTTCGGGGTCTAGCTGGGATTCGTGTTGTGGTAAAATGGGGATTTCTGAAATCATGGAGCTATCAGAAAAAATATCCATATCCGAGCCTTGTTCTATCCCCACTAATAGTTTTTGATAGAGTTGGTCATCGTCTTTAGATAGTGTTAAGTTACTCATGCTTTTGTATGCTGCTATCGCTCTTTTCCTGGCGTTTCGTAATTTATCGAGAGAGACCGCCTTGGCTTCAAAGGGAAGTGCGGACCTTTTCTTTGGGCTTGGGTCAAAAGTGATAAGCCATGTTTCTGCTGGGTGTGACTCGAAAGCGTCTAGCATGATTTTTTCATCATAAAACATGACGTTGGAGGTAATATATTCTGAAGGGTAGTTCTCTAGTTTGGGAAAGTGTGTTGGTCGTGTTAAAATTTTATGCTGGTGTACTTTGTTAGTTTCTTTATTCTTTATAAAAGCTATAGCTGGTGCCTCGTCAGAGTCTGCAAGGTCTGAGGGGGTAACCCCCAAGAGAAAATATGTTTGCGAGTCGTCCATAAAATGAATAAAATTTTTCTTTCTTTGTAAATTTTTTGTCAGTTTTTCAATTTTTTGGAGTGGAGCAGAAAGAGTTTTTTGTTGTAACATTAAAATTGATCAAATTATAGCTATTTTAAAACAATATATTAAAATATTTTTTTTTTTTTTTTTTTTT
>PQFF01000268.1:226235-257298 GCA_003547095.1 Diversispora epigaea | reverse complement strand
TTTTTTTTTTTTTTTTTTTTTCAACGATCAGTGAGGCCTTGCCTTTATTCATTTCAAATAATAAAGTAAAATAACATTACAAATATTGAAGAATAAAAATGAACTAGACCGAAGTCACCGTTTAACCAACCACTGCCACGAAACTTTCTGATTTCCCTCCATTTTGAATTTCTTCAAAACTTTCCGTATTTACCCCTTGCGGAATAAAAACTAAGTCCTCATCAGTTTCATGAAACTTACCAATACCAACCTGACCAAGCTATCTTAAGAAAAAAACGAAAAAAAAGAAAAATTTTTTCCTTTGATATGGTGTTGGTACCATTCAAAGGCCCCCTCCTACAAACTCCCCTAAGGGAACAACATCCCTCACCACATAATCACAACCAAAAAACCAAAAACTCACACCCTTCAACTTTTATTACAACTTCCGCCCCCGTCCGACGAACCCAAACATCACATCACACATTCTTTTCACCTGATCACACATTTTTTCCACCTGATCACACCTTATGTACCACCGTACCACCACAAAATTTTTCATCACCTCCGATCACTCCTTAAATACCAACGTATCACACTTTTTATCAATGTGTCACCCCCGATCGACAAGATCGACAAATCAGGGTCAAACCGAAATTTGAAAATTCCCCAAAACCATTCAAAAACATGAAAAAAGAAAATTCGTGGCACAGACCCTTCCCACTACCAAACGAAAATTATACAGCCCCAGGAAATACTCCTGTTTCTAGTGTTCGTTCGAGGTCAAAACGTTAAAACGAAAAAGGGCAACAAGACCAAGTCGCCAGTTCGTCCTCAGGCTTATCCACATGAAGATTATTTTCACAAGAAAACGTCAAGTTCGCCGTTTACACCTTTCGTCAAGAGAACCAGAGCCAAAAACCCATAGACCAAACTTCATATATTCTTCTTAAGACTGTCCACCATAGTTAGTCTTATCCAGTCGGACTTAACCTCCAACTAACAGGCACCAAGAAAAAAATAATAATTTTTTACTGCGTGTTTTTTTGAATAATTTATCGAACGGAGAGAGAGAGTTTTTACAATACAATATATTAAAATATCAATATTGGTAAAATTAATTAATAATTTTATTTGATCAACCTTTTGTCACGTGATCAAAATTGCGCCAGCCAATCAGAAATTGCGCTTGAATTTAGCCAGAAAAAAATTAATTAGCCTTTGAGCCAGAATTTAGCTGGCGCAATTTAATTAGCCTTTGAGCCAGAATTTAGCTAGAATTTAGCTGGCGCAAAATTAATTAGTTAAAGGCGCAATTATTGAGCCAGCCTTGATATCAATTAAGCCTTCCATCCTTAATGTCAAATTATGAGATACTGAATTTTATCCTAAAAGCCGAGATTATATTATTCCAGTCTATCACATTTTTGAATAATTTGTACCAGTTAAGTACAAAATTTCAAATTGTAAAAATGCTAAAGAGTATTTGGTAGTAAATTCAATAAATAGAAAATATAATTTACACTAAAAATTATCTTTCTTATTTTATTTCGAAATAATTAGAATTATGTAATTTTATTAAATCAGAAATAAATGATAAATCAGAAATTTTGTATTAAAATTATCTGAATTTAGTAATTTTTTTTCCGAAATAATAAAGATTTTATTAAATTTTCTACAGTTGAATTTAAAATAAATTTTTGCAGAAAGAATATATTTTAAATTTTAGTATGAATTTGGAAATTTCGAATTTTAGTTGAAATTAAAATCTGAATTTTCGAATTTTGGCTAAAATTTATTAATAGTTGAATTTAAGATAAATTTTTATGGAAAGAGTATATTTCCGAAATTGACATTTTGGCAGTAAAACAGCATCAAAATATTATATAAATTTCAACACGAATTCGAAAATTCTGAATTTTGATCAAAACTTAAAAATCACTTTAAAATTTCCTGAAATTTCTAATACATCAGGAAACTTTTTGGGACATAAATTTACGGGATCTCATATGGACTGATTGCGAAAGTCTTAAAATTTTAGATCAGATGATATCCTTTTAGCCAATTATAATTTTATTTATTTTTTCAAAAAAATTTAAAAATTAAAAAAATCTCAATATTTTATTAAGAAAACTACTTCTCAACTCCTAAATAAAAATATTCAGCACAAAATTTTACATATATTTGTAATTTTTAAAAATATTTTATTAAGTAAATAAGAGTTTAAATATAAGTAGACCTATTAATAAGTACTTGTCAATCTATCAAACCTGACCCTAACCCATCAACCCAACCCCCTTACCCTGCGGAAATTTGTTTTATTTCTTTCTTAAAAGGTTTAATAACATTATTTTATCTTATTTTTTTTTTATTTTGTTTACTTTACTCCAAAAGAACAACTTTANATTTAAGATAAATTTTTATGGAAAGAGTATATTTCCGAAATTGACATTTTGGCAGTAAAACAGCATCAAAATATTATATAAATTTCAACACGAATTCGAAAATTCTGAATTTTGATCAAAACTTAAAAATCACTTTAAAATTTCCTGAAATTTCTAATACATCAGGAAACTTTTTGGGACATAAATTTACGGGATCTCATATGGACTGATTGCGAAAGTCTTAAAATTTTAGATCAGATGATATCCTTTTAGCCAATTATAATTTTATTTATTTTTTCAAAAAAATTTAAAAATTAAAAAAATCTCAATATTTTATTAAGAAAACTACTTCTCAACTCCTAAATAAAAATATTCAGCACAAAATTTTACATATATTTGTAATTTTTAAAAATATTTTATTAAGTAAATAAGAGTTTAAATATAAGTAGACCTATTAATAAGTACTTGTCAATCTATCAAACCTGACCCTAACCCATCAACCCAACCCCCTTACCCTGCGGAAATTTGTTTTATTTCTTTCTTAAAAGGTTTAATAACATTATTTTATCTTATTTTTTTTTTATTTTGTTTACTTTACTCCAAAAGAACAACTTTATTTAATAGTCAAAATCTGTTATTAATAAGTTTTATTAACTTTATTAAGAGGTAAATAAAAAAAATTTTTGTATAACAGAAAATCAGTCAATTTTTATAATCAGCTGATATGTACAGAAATTTATGTTTAAAAAAATCAATTTTTTTGACTTTGATCACTATTTATAAGATGGGGAGCGATTTTTTACTAAGATATTCTTATGACAGATCGAAAGATTTGGTTCTTAGCTACAAGATATATATTTAATTTTTGTAACATCAATATTCGTGAAGATATTCATGTTTAAAGTTTCACATCTGTGAAAAAATTTTCACGTAAATTTTCCAAAAATTTTTGTAATTTTGCCAGAAATTTCTATGACGTCACGTAAATTTCCGGCAGAATTATAGAAATTTTCGAAAAATTTATGCGGAAATTTTTTCACAGATATGAAACTTTAAATGTGAATATCTTTACGAATATTGATATTACAGAAATAAAACACATATCATCTTGTAGCTAAGAACCAGATCTTTCGATCTGTTATAGAAATATCTTAATAAAAAATCGCTCCCTGTCTTATAAATAGTAATCAAAGTCAAAAAAATTGATTTTTTTAGACGTAAATTTCTGTAAATTTATGTCCCAAAAAGTTTCCTGATGTAGCTGATTTTTTTTTGACAATCAGTTGAAAGTTAACCAAATTTTGATATTGCCGATTTGCCTCATTTCGCTTACAATATTGTGAATAAAATATACTTACTTTATATATAATTCCTAAATATTTAATAATCGGCAAGAAACAAGAATTCTTTTAATAAATTTTGAATTTTTGCTGAATTTTATTAATAAGTCGAAATATCATATTTTTGAAATAAATAAGTTGAATTTAGGCAAAATTGTTCTGAAATTCTATATTTCCAAAATGTCTATTTCGACAACAAAACAGTGTATCAAAATATTATATTAAATTTCAGCACGAATTCGAAAATTCTAAATTTTGGTCAAAACTTAAAAATCAACTTTAAGTTTTGACCAAAATTCAGAATTTTCGAATTTTGGTTGAAATTTATTAATGATCGAATTTAGGCTGATTTTTTTTGACAATCAGTTGAAAACTGGTCAAATTTTGATATTGCCGATTTGCCTTATTTCAACTAGTGTCTGTCATCAAAAAATATTTCATAAGTTAGTTATAGTAAAATTTTATGTCTGAACTATACATGTCATCAAAACTATTGAATTGAATCAGACGCAATTAAAATTGAAAAAAATTGGAATTGAATCAAAGCAAATTTTGATTTTTATTAGTGATTGACGCAATTAGTTGAGTTAGACGCAATTAAAAATTGAAATTTTAAGAGTTGAGTCAAGGTGAAATTAGGTTTGACGACATGTATAGTTTAAACTATACATGTTTCCAAAATTGATTTTGAATTTTTGAGGTATTTCGTCTTTTTGAGATTTATGCAGAATCTATTCTATATATGGAAGTAAAAAAAGTATTCAGTTATATATATCTTTAATCAAAGAATTTATCTGGATAGTTAAAAAATTTTGGGTTTTAAATAAAATAATTTCATTTTCTATGAAAAACTATTTCAACTTTTTTCTCCAAAATTACAATTTTGAGACCCCAAAATAATTTAGCATGCAAGTAAAGTCTGAACTACGTACATATGTATGATTTATTGCGTCTTACAAATAATATTATTAATAAAAAGACATATAAATAGGTACTCATTATTATAGACGTTACATCACGTTTTAAATGTGTTGTTCCTCTTACATCGAAAAATAGCTTAAAAATTATCAAAGTTTTCAAAAAAATTTATAATGATCCATTAAATCTATTTGTATGACCAATATTTCTACAATGCGATCAAAAGCGTAAATTTATAAGTGAGACAAGTAAAATAATAAAAGAATATAATGTAACGATTAAATTGATTAATGTATATAGTCATCAGAGTTTAGCAATTGTAGACAGATTCTGTAAGACGCTTGCAAAAATGCTTTATAAAATTCAGTATACTGTGAAATTAATATCTGAAAATTTTAAATTAATAAGAGAGTGGGTTAAATATTTGCCAGAAGTTATTAATTATCTAAATAATTATCCAACACGTCTTATTCAAGCACTAGGTTCTTCAAAGTGAAGTTTAGCCTCCAAACTGACCATTCGATTAAAGCAAGTAGAATCTAAGCCATCTACAAAATATAAGTGTCCTGTTGAAAAATGAAGAGAATAAGTTAAAAAAGAATAATATAATCTGTTATTTGTTAGCTAATATGGAGTGGAAGGGAGGTATGGAAAATCAAAGACGCGTAACAGATCCCATCACTATTTAAAATTCGAAAAATCATAATAACAAAAAATGAACTTATGTTCTACTATTTCGAGGGCTTATATGCTCTAACACATGGATTTGTGAGGGAAGAGCTTTTACATGTGAACCTTAATACTTTGTAGTACCTACCTCAAAGTATACTAGAAGAAAATACTCACTCCAGATCAGTTAATTTCATTTGTGTTATTAATAAAATAGTTAAGGCTCAACAATATGCCAAGAAATGTACTGGTCAATGTCTTGATAAAAGTGATTAAATAAATAGTTTTGATATATATTTCTGGACATGTGAAAAATAGGAAGCATCAATTTGAGTACCCATTAGAAGTTTTAAAATGTAAATTTGAGTGGTATCCAATTTGCCTTTATTTTAAAGGGGAGCGCTCTGCAAAATATATTTTTGAGAATTTACTAGGTAAATTTTTGGATGAACTAAGACTCGATGGGTATAACGAAAAACTAAAATTAGCATAGAAGCATCAAGGCGTCCAGCACTATAATTAGAATGCGATGTTCTATAAGAGTGAACAAATTGATTTGGATCAACAAAAGCAACGTAACTAATAAAAGTGGGATATATGCAAGTGAGAGGGTATAGATCTCATCAAAATTCCTTATTCTGCCGATTTATTTTCCTATATCAAATATACATTATGAAAAAAAGAATATTTACCAAATAAAGAATAAACTCATAAGATAAGTAGAAAAGCTTGAACCAGTAATTAAGATTATTATTTTTTAAATTTATAATAAAAGATGTTATATTATGTATTCGCCATGGATAAGGTAAAACCCTCGAAGAAATACCAGGGAGATAAATATGCGCCAGCGTGGCCTTTTCGTATTGTAATAGCAGGGGCTAACAACTAGATAAGACCAATATGATTTTAAACTTGCTAGTAATACCCAAATTTTATTACATGTTTAAGAAGAAAAAGAGTTCTAAGATAAGGGAATGTAATATTAAATGTGATGATATAATTCTTGTCGGACATCATTTAAATGAGCCGAAATATAAAATAGTTCGAGATTTTTTAAAATTCCTTGCCCAAGACAAATCAAAGCCCTATTATGAAGATGTCACATTTTCTACACTATCTCCTAATAAAATCCCAGATCCTAAAAAGTTTAACGCTAAAAGAAGCACTATTGCAATATTCGAAGATCTTTACTCCGACCCCTTAGTTATACAGGAAAAAATTATTCCGTTTTTCACCCGAGGTCGTCATGAGAATATCTCCTCAATTTATGTTGCTCAAAAATTTCATAAAATTCTTATAGATATTCGTGAAAATGCTACCCACATTGTTATCTTTAGTGGCAGGGGGTCTATTCAAAAACTCGCAGATATTATAAGCCCTTATACTGATGCTGATCTACGCAAAGCGTCAAAAATTATTGATAGATATTTGAGACAGAAAGAATTTATAGTTATAGATCTGAATAAACTGAGATCTAAGTCTTTCTCACTTCGATGGGACACCTCTTGATCTAGAAAAGGAAATCGAGGCATTAAAAGATAATAAATGTTCTACCTAACCAGAGCGTAATTTCAGTTATGCAAGACATTTTTCAGCTTGGTTGGGATAAAATTTTGACATAAAAATATCTCAATTTCGACTTAATGAATAGATTGGGACTCTAGAGATGCAAGCAATTTTTCCGCTTTTTGCAATTTTATTTTTTGTTCTATTTCACTGCGCAATTTATTATTAGTATTAACTCGTTCCTCAAGCTGTTTAGTGATTCCGCTTGCTGTAGAGACAAATAATTTTTTCGGAATATCTAGAAATTTGATTAGTCACGATATGATTAACATAACATTTAACTTTAATCAATTTACATTTCACAAACTCGATATGGGAAATATATAATTGTCCGGAGTGTAACGTAGGACTTTATGGTCTACGCACTATGAAAACTAATAACTCACACGTGATGTCTGTCTGTTCACTTTCGAGAAGCTGATTGGGTGTTTACATGATCTGTCCTGTCACGAGATAATGTTTGTATTACATCATTGTAACTTTTTTTAATTGTAATAAAAATCTTAAATTTTGCTCCGGACTTACAACGGTTCCCGTTTCCTAGTTTATTTATACTGTAGAAGCATGATAAAACAAGAAAAACTGGACACGCGTGTCCGGGCACAGTAATGTGGCGCAGTAGACCAGATTTTGACGACGGCCCGTCGCTGAAATTTTGGTCATGTAATTTCGTCACTTAATAATCNCAATTTCGACTTAATGAATAGATTGGGACTCTAGAGATGCAAGCAATTTTTCCGCTTTTTGCAATTTTATTTTTTGTTCTATTTCACTGCGCAATTTATTATTAGTATTAACTCGTTCCTCAAGCTGTTTAGTGATTCCGCTTGCTGTAGAGACAAATAATTTTTTCGGAATATCTAGAAATTTGATTAGTCACGATATGATTAACATAACATTTAACTTTAATCAATTTACATTTCACAAACTCGATATGGGAAATATATAATTGTCCGGAGTGTAACGTAGGACTTTATGGTCTACGCACTATGAAAACTAATAACTCACACGTGATGTCTGTCTGTTCACTTTCGAGAAGCTGATTGGGTGTTTACATGATCTGTCCTGTCACGAGATAATGTTTGTATTACATCATTGTAACTTTTTTTAATTGTAATAAAAATCTTAAATTTTGCTCCGGACTTACAACGGTTCCCGTTTCCTAGTTTATTTATACTGTAGAAGCATGATAAAACAAGAAAAACTGGACACGCGTGTCCGGGCACAGTAATGTGGCGCAGTAGACCAGATTTTGACGACGGCCCGTCGCTGAAATTTTGGTCATGTAATTTCGTCACTTAATAATCTGAATACGAACCTCGTTGAGGCTTGGAGGATAAAAAGAAAGATAATTTCATTATTAGTAGTAGCTGTGATAGTAGCAATAAAAATAATTAATATTATATTAAGTAGCAATAATAGTCATATAAATTAATATGTAGTGTATCATAATTCATGTGTTGACCAATCTGTGCGATCTGTTACATGATCTGCAATATTTTTTTGTTCCGTTTGCATTAACGCGTCGCAATAAAATGTCTAACACTACAAAACACAAATATTTTAAACGAAAGTGTAGTGATTGGAGTATTATAAATTTTTTAGAAGAAAGTAGTGAGGAACCGTTCCGAATAAAAATAGGTCTGTATATAAAAAGCCTCGAGGAAATTAATCTCCATGAGCGAGGAAAGAGGCAGAAAAGGGCACAAGTTCTACTTGACAGATATAAGGAGGCAAGTAAAAAATTCTTTTTTATTTTTTTATTGGAAATGTAAATGTAGTAAATGGCGTGACAGGAATCTTTATGCTTCCTTGTCATTCAAGTCTTTATGCCAAGCCAAAAACTAGCATTGGGGCACAGGTGACCTTTATGCTTACCTGATGTTTAAATCTTTATGCCGACCCAATGCTAGTCCCATTGGGGCACAGGTGACCTTTATGCTTACCTGATGTTCAAGTCTTTATGCCGACCCAGTGGGATGAGAATTAGATAGGAAAATCAAGAAACTTAGGATAATTACTGATTCCACAAGTCTTTTCTAGGGTGCTCGACCAGACTATAAACAGGCAAGAGAGTGGGAAGAGAAGCGTTCAAAAGAAATAAATGTACCCTCAATCCATCTTCACCGTCCGACGTTTACTGGAATTGGGACTATTAAGGGTGGAACTGGAACTATCAACGGTGGAACATTTGGTGTTGAATTATCCACATCAAAAAAAAGAGATCTGGAAAAGGATGAGGTAGATCCTATAAATGATCAATTATACATCTGAAAGATACTTTACTAATCAGAAATATATGACTTTCCTTAGGAAAGAGAACATTCAAAAAAACGGAATCTTGCTTCAATTCCTGATTTAACAGACTTGGATTATGTAATTAATTTTACTGTCTCATATAAATCATAATTTACCTTGTTTTATATTATTTATATTATTTTTGAAATACAATAAGTGTGAAGATGAGGTGAACAGAGATACAACGAATACCTCACATACAAAAGTTGAAGAAAAGGTGAGTTCGGTTAAGAGCACAGTCTCAACTTCAAGGTTATTAGACATGTCAAACTGATTTATGGCTTTCCTTTAGGAAATTGGAGCATCTTCTGCAACAAGAATGGTTCTCAGAGAAAAAGATCCCATATCTTATGAAGAAAGTTCAGAGGAGACAAATTCATCGGATTCTAATTATACTGAAAAGGAAAAAGTAAGTATACTAACATTTCAGTTGTTTTTAAACTTAATGATTGACCTTTTTTACAATATTTAATCCAGACTGTGGATGATATTAGCGTGAATGAAGTTGATGACGAACAAATTGACCCTACGGAATCATTACACTGTGATTACGACGAAGCATTATCCAATATTACAGAACCAGGTAATATAATCAAACTCATTTACATTGTATGTTAAATTATGTATTAACATTTCTTTATGATGCGGAATTAGTAGCTTTGAAACAAAAGTCATTCTTCGATTCATCTTCGTTAGCACCGCGGATTGAAATCGTGTTGGGAAAAGAAATTATAAGTAACGAAGAGAGGTACGGTAATTATTTATGCTAATAACTACGAAGCAATAATCCTCACTGTTGTTTGAATAGGATAAACGATGCACTAGAAATGAGTGCTAAAGAGACCATTCGAAATGATGAGAATAAATGGATTTTATGTGGCATCGATTTACAGGAAGCACTAACAAAATGGAAACAAGAAAAGGTTCGACCGCGCACTGAGTAAGCATTTTTTTTAAATACGTGTGTTCAGTATGTGATAAATTTGAACAGATCTAATGTAATGTACTGGTGTTTGAAATTTTTAGTCTGGCATTCTATGACATCATAGATATCACACCAGGTTCGAATAGTGATTTTCTACGATCACTACCTGGAAATGCAGTACATGAAATAAAACAGTTAATACCGTCACCAACACCTAATACGAACAACGAAATGAAAGATTACATTATTGAATTTATTAAGGTATCATTAGTTTTGTGATTTTTAATGTAAATATTTTGTTGCTTTGCTCTAAATTTTTCTTAACATCTCACGATGTAGACAAAAGAATTCCGTAATTTTGTGGATGAGAGCTACTTGAAAACGCGAGTCAATAATACTACAAAATTTATATGGGATTACTTGAATATTCTGTAATAATTAAAAACCATTTTAATAAATATGTTTCCTCTACCTTCTTTGGTCTTATATTCAAGTTTTCTTTTTTTCTTAGTGTTGAATCATTTGAAAGGGATAACGATTTAACGAATTATAATCTATCCGAATTCGGGTATCGGGAAATATTCTTTACCCCTCTAATTCGAAGTCTTTTCCGAGGCACGCACCGGGAAATGAATATTTATTTGTAGGTATATGAATAACATGTTATAAAATTTTTGATATCATTTTTTAAACAAAATTGTAATGTACCTTTACATAGTGGCGAAAAATGTCTATTCGCTTCATTAGAAGATCGTAATCGGGGGAAAGATGATGGGGAAGACCGTAATGCAGGCCGAAAAATAGACATCATCTGGTCTATGAAGCCAACTGACCTTGAGTTCTCTATTAGTGAAATCAGCGGGCCACCGAACAAACTTGATCATTCGCATTTTTTTAATGACAAAATTAAAATTGCCAAGAATTTAAAGGTTATCATTAATAGGATTGTGAAAAAGTATGGCGGTACAGGCATGAACTTGAGTTTATTAAAATTGTACGGTCTACACGTTTATTGTAAGTATTGCCAACTTTGAAAATTGTTAATATTGTACAAAACTAACATTCTATTACTTTTCACAGATAATGAAATGATTGTTTATGAAATGTCAATACCATTTCGTGGACTGTATGTTTTTTGTGAAGTTTTACGATCAAAATTACCAACGAATACTGTTGAAGTGGGGTTAATAAAACTTTCTGTATCAGCATTTATCAAATTTAAGGTTTGTTTTCATTCTGATCTAACTATATTACATTAGTTTCTTACATTTATTTACGAAATTTTTATTGTTATACTGCTATATCATTAGGAATTGCTTGAAAAAAGTTTGACTGATCTGAAAAGTTATATTCAGGATGCATGTACCCGTACACCCGATAATAATGAAAATGCACACCTGTTTGTTACATTTACTGAATTGACGCCCGAAAAAAAAAATATACAACGGGTAAAAAGGGTAAAAAGAAAGTAGTAAAGTACGTCACTGTCATAAATTGTACATATATTGATCAATACAAGTTATTCTTATCAAATGATAATGATCTTGACCCGTTTCCCAAATGTAAAAATACTATTGCTACGCAAACTCGCAATATTTTTATTCACGATTTAGTTTTTGATACCTCGTGATAAACATATTTGATTCATATTTTTTTTTGACGACACCCATCTATGAAATTTTTGTTGCTTTAGTTACGTTTTAAATAAATAATAGGATATATACAATCTATTACTAAACATGCAATCTGAAATTGATTTACTAAAACAACGAATTTCTGAGCTTGAAGCCGAAAAGGCTGAGCTCGAAGCAAAGAATGCCGAGCTTTTAAAACAGGTTACGGAAGAGAGCACCAAATGCGAAGCTGAGAATGTTGAGCTCAAAGCCAGGATCGCCAAATTGGAACAGACCGCAGAAGAATCACGAAATTGGAACAGGTGCCATCTCCTACAAAAGATATTTCACCACTTATCGAGAGCCATTTTGATGAGGAGAAAGGTATTACTCCTTTGTCTGAAATAGAATATAGCTCAACCCAATCTGAATCTTCAATGGAGCCTGAAACATCTACAACCTCTTTACCACAAAATACTATCGATGACGATTCAGCTGAGATCCTAGATTTTGTAGAAACGATACATAAGGAAAGGATTAGTAATGAGATAAGAGAGAGGACCAGGAAAAAAAACTTCAAGAATCACATAATAACTTAACTCCACCGATACAATCCGAAGCATCAACCATGTGACACCTGAATCTCTGGACTCGAAAACTTTGGAATCAGAATCAAAATAAAAGCCTGGACAAAACATCCCAATCACACAAGAAAAAGGGAACAGAGAATATCGCTTAGGTGATAGCTGATGGTATTCAGGATAACATTATTTCAGATGAGTCGGAGGCTCGAAGCTTTGCTTCCTCAAATCATGTGACTGAAATTTCAGCGACGGCCCGTCGTCAAAATTCTAATACAATCTCATTACTCGACTTGGCACAATTATTTGATAAAGCAACTGATGCCAAATATTATGCTATAAAAGCTAACCAAGAAGAAACTTTGTGCTGGATTAATTATGGGAAAGAATTTATAATTCAGTATAATGATCTTGTAAAAAATAGTAATGGAAAAATTGGCTAAAGGTATAATTTATGATAAAATATTGGAGCACCTTAATATTATCCGTGAAAGAAGGTCCAAGGAAATGGCATTACAACTCCCAGAAATTTCGCATAAAACTTTATGCAAAAAGATCCAAAAGGCTGTAAGAACTTATAAATTATTTGAAAAAATAGGTATAGATAAAATTAAGTACTTTAAAGCATACAGCACAAATTCTATCTCAGAATTGACTAACGAACAAGTTCAAGAGATTATCAATAATATTTCTAATAATGAGTCTATCACATGACTGAAATTTTGATGACAGCCCTTTGCCAAAATCATATAACTGAAATTCCTGACTCAAAAAAATTACCAGAAAATGAGGTAAATGAAGAAACAGAGGTAAGTACTATAACCACTCCCTCTATCCAATCATCTTATACCTCTAATTTGGAAGATGAGATAAGTGAAAAAGTTAAACCTTTATCAAAGATTGAGGTAAGTGCATTATCTAAAAAGGTTTTGTCAGAAAATAAGGTAAGTACATCTAACATATGGGCGCATTTGGTTCTAAGGTTTTCATCCAATCAAAATTTATCATTTGATCAAGATCCTCAATTGTGATTGGCCTATTTTAAAGATAAAATTATAAAAAACATAAAAAAACTCAAAACTTTATTATGTTAACTACCTTTTATCTTCTAATAAAAAATGTTCAACATGAATTTTTACATGTATTTGCCTATTTTATGACAAGTTATTATGTAAATAGAAGCTTTAAACCCAAAAAATGTCCTAACTATACAACCGTCTAACCCATCGTCCTGACATCTAACCCATCGTTCAAACNATGACAGCCCTTTGCCAAAATCATATAACTGAAATTCCTGACTCAAAAAAATTACCAGAAAATGAGGTAAATGAAGAAACAGAGGTAAGTACTATAACCACTCCCTCTATCCAATCATCTTATACCTCTAATTTGGAAGATGAGATAAGTGAAAAAGTTAAACCTTTATCAAAGATTGAGGTAAGTGCATTATCTAAAAAGGTTTTGTCAGAAAATAAGGTAAGTACATCTAACATATGGGCGCATTTGGTTCTAAGGTTTTCATCCAATCAAAATTTATCATTTGATCAAGATCCTCAATTGTGATTGGCCTATTTTAAAGATAAAATTATAAAAAACATAAAAAAACTCAAAACTTTATTATGTTAACTACCTTTTATCTTCTAATAAAAAATGTTCAACATGAATTTTTACATGTATTTGCCTATTTTATGACAAGTTATTATGTAAATAGAAGCTTTAAACCCAAAAAATGTCCTAACTATACAACCGTCTAACCCATCGTCCTGACATCTAACCCATCGTTCAAACCCCCAACTTGCGTCAACTCATTTTATTTCATATTTCATTTGCACAATAAAGTTGTTTTGTTATGTTTTTTATGTTTTTCATTTAGTTTTGATATTAAAGAACAACTTTAATTAATAATAATAATGTATTAATAAACATATTACTTATAACAAAGTTTTGAAATTTGTGTAACAAATTATTAGTTGATGAATCAAATGCGCCCATATGATAAATCTCGACTTCCAATCTTTGTTTTATTTGAAGATCCTGAAAAAAATGAATACATGTTATTGAAATGATATTGAAACGTTTTTCTTATCTATCTTTGAAATACAGTGATAAATATGACAACAATTTTGATTGTTCAGATATATATCTGATATGTAATAAAGAGTATAAAAGGAATAATATACAAGGTCAGTGGGGCGATAGTGATTATTGTAGCAAAATAACTTATTGTCTTAATTGTTGGGAAGATGTTCAGAAAGAAATTTCAATAGTAACTGTGAAGCGTAAAAATAAATATAGTGTTCGGGCAAAATTACTGTAAAAATAGCACCTTTAGTATTAGTTCTACTATAATCATCACACAAATAAATTACGCCCGTAATAAAATTTACCAAAAAATTTAATATGTAATATATATGCTTTATACTATACATCAGTAAATTTTTTTAAACGTAAGCCTTCAAAGTCCTTCATTCCGATAACCTTCGAATACCTCCAACATAAACATAATATTTACGAAGGTTATTGGTACCGAAAACCTTCATTTTTATTAATAAAACGTAATACTCCGGAGATTATTGATATCGATAACCTTCAATAACCTTCACTTTATCATAATAAACGTAATATTTACGAAGGTTATTGGTCCGATAACCTTCAATAATTTTTGAAAACGAAATTATTATAATAACTTCCGACATAAAAAATTTCCTGATGTACATGTCGTCAAAACTAATTTGACCTTGACTCAACTCTTAAAATTTCAATTTTTAATTGCGTCTGACTCAATTAATTGCATCAGTTACTAGTAAAAATCAAAATTTGCCTTAACTCAACTCCAATTTTTTTCAATTTTAATTGCGTCTGACTCAATTCAATAGTTTTGATTATACATGTCGTCAAAACTAATTTGACCTTGACTCAACTCTTAAAATTTCAATTTTTAATTGTATCTGACTTAACTAATTACGTCAATCACTAATAAAAATCAAAATTTGTCTTGACTCAATTTCAATTTTTCTTGATTTTAATTGCGTCTGACTCAATTCAATAGTTTTGATGACATGTATAGTTTTGACGACATGTATACTTTATACAATATACAATTTATACAATTTACATTTCACAAACCTGATATAAGAAAAAATTGATACTTTATTTATTGCGTTTAGAATTTATTACAGAGAATGTAAACTGAGTTCACAACGTCACGTGACTATACATGTTCCTAAAATTGATTTTGGATTTTTGAGGTATTTCGACTTTTTGAGATTTATGCAGAATCTATTCTATATATGGAAGTAAAAAAAGTATCCAGTTATGTGTATCTTCAATCAAAGAATAAATCTGGGTGGTCAAAAAATTTCGGGTTTTAAGTAAAATAATTTCGTCTTTTATGAAAAACTATTTCGACTTTTTTCCCCGAAATTGCAATTTCGGGGCCCCAAAATAATTTTGCGTGTAAGTATACACGTGACTATACATGTTCCCAAAATTGATTTTGGATTTTTGAGGTATTTCGACTTTTTGAGATTTATGCAGAATCCATTCTATATATGGAAGTAAAAAAAGTACCCAGCTATGTGTATCTTTAATCAAAGAATAAATCTGGGTGGTCAAAAAATTTCGGGTTTTAAGTAAAATAATTTCGTCTTCTATGAAAAACTATTTTGACTTTTTTTTCCGAAATTGCAATTTCGGGGTCCCAAAATAATTTTGCGTGCAAGTATACACGTGACTATCACAGTAAATATTTATTTTGCAAATTTAATCAATATACAGTCAATATCTTCTTGACTTAATTGTAAATAAGAATTTACTTAAATAAGTAATAAAATAGGTTGTTTCGCATTCACCTCAAAATACTTCTCCAAGTTCCACTGTCATTATATTACAATATGATTAATTTTTTTTATTTTTCTTTATATATAGATATTATGTATTTTATGTGTTAGCTCTATACATGTTCCCAAAATTGATTTTGGATTTTTGAGGTATTTCGACTTTTTGAGATTTATGCAGAATCTATTCTATATATGGAAGTAAAAAAAGTACCCAGTTATATGTATCTTTAATCAAAGAATTTATCTGGGTGGTCAAAAATTTCGGGTTTTAAGTAACATAATTTTGTTTTCTATGAAAAACTATTTCGACTTTTTTCCCCGAAATTGCAATTTCGGGGCCCCAAAATAATTTTGCGTGTAAGTATACACGTGACTATACATGTTCCCAAAATTGATTGTGGATTTTTGAGGTATTTCGACTTTTTGAGATTTATGCAGAATCTATTCTATATATGGAAGTAAAAAAAGTACCCAGTTATATGTATCTTTAATCAAAGAATTTATCTGGGTGGTCAAAAAATTTCGGGTTTTAAGTAAAATAATTTTGTTTTCTATGAAAAACTATTTCGACTTTTTTCTCCAAAATTGCAATTTCGGGGCCCCAAAATAATTTTGTGTGCAAGTATAGTTAGCTCTACTATTCCATATTTTTATCATCATATATTTTATTAATAAAGATTTTTGATTAGAGAAACGTACAATGTATCATGTGTTATTTTTTTATAAAAAAATCTAATTATCGCGGTTTACATCAGGAAATTTCATATTGGCTGATTATAAAAATTGACTGATTTTTTGTTACACAAAAATTTTTTATATTTACCTCTTAATAAAGTTAATAAAACTTATTGATAACAGATTTTGACTACTAAGTATAGTTGTTCTTTTGAAGTAAAGTAAACAAAATAAAAGAAAAAATAAGATAAAATAACGTTATTAAACTTTTTAAGAAAGAAATAAAACAAATTTCCACGGGGTAAGGGGGTTGGGTTGATGGGTTAGGGTCGGGTTTGATGGGTTGACAAGTATTTATTAACAGGTCTATTTATATTTAAACTCTTATTTACTTAATAAAATATTTTTAAAAATTACAAATATATGTAAAATTTTGTGTCAAATATTTTTATTTAGAAGTTGAAAAGTAGTTTCCTTAATAAAATATTGAGATTTTTTTGATTTTTAAATTTCTTCGAAAAATAAATAAAATTATAATTGACTAAGAGGATATCACCTGATCTAAAATTTTAAGACTTTCGCAATCAGCCTATATGTTAAGAGATGAAAATTTTTCACTTCGAAAATTTTCATACTTTTGAAAATTTACACAAAAAAATTTCACAAAATTTCACAAAATTTCATAATATTTTCGTAATATTTTGTAAAAATTTCACAAAATTTTACAATATTTCGCAATATTTTTATAATATTTTGTAAAAATTTCATAAAATTTTACAATATTTCATACAAAATTTTTGAAACTTTTCACAATATTTCACAAGTATATATTTATTTTCGTAACTTTTTAAAATTATATTATATCTTTATTTATTTTTTTTATAAAAAAATTTAAAATAATACAGATTTTTTGAAAATTTTGAAAAACATTATACAATCAGGTCTCTTTATAATCACATCATCGAGACCAATAAAAAAAAAAGTGATTATAAACAATTGTGATTACATAGAGACTTTTTTATATAGTATTAATATGTATAGATTCTTAAAGCATGTGACTAATATGATTATAAAAAATTCAGTGATTATAAAAAATTTTTTTTATATACAGTACGGAACATCATAAGATATCCAATTTTAATTGCTTTACAAAAAATGTTATAACTTATGAACAAATTAGTAAATAAAAAAACCATCTTTCAAATTGATAGTTCTTTGGTAAATCTACATTTTTGAAAGAGGATTTTTTTTTATTTTCATTTTTGATTGTGCTATAAGAATTTAAATATTGCATATTTTATATGTAAATTGAGAATTTGGCGTGATAATTTTCATGTGATTTGCAAGATAAACCAATAAAAATTGACTTTGTGTGATCATGTGAAGAGATCAACCATCAAAAAAATTTTAATCTTTCGGATTATTATTGAACCTTTTTTTTTCAATGCCAAAGTCACCAAAGCTAAAACAGTTATGTCGCGAAAAAGCAAATTTGGCCCGTTCCATACGGTTAACAGATACCAGAACAAGTATTGATACCATTGACTTTGACTCAAATGAAGAATATGAAAGTGATTATTTAAGCCCTTTCAATTCTGACGATAATTATGATTTTCAGGAGGATTATGAAGAAGGAGCAAATTCGGCTATTAGTCATCTTCTCGTAGCATCTGCAGCAAGTTTAAAAAAAAAAAAACGTTCAGCTGTTTATATTGGAAACTCAAAACGAACAAGACAAAGAAAAAATAAAATATTAAAGGAAGCAGCAATAGGATCTTTAAAAATTTCACAATTTTTTCCTGACTCCACACCAATCATTAATGAATCTTCGTATGGAAGTGAGGATGAAAATAATAAAAGTGAGGACGAAAATAATAATGAGGGTATGACTAAACAAGAAAAAATAATTTCTGAAGCAATCGGGTTTGTAAATGAAGTAATTCGTGAGGAACAACTCTCAGATACTGAGAAAACTCGTTATACTGCAGTTTTGTATTTTTTTCGGCTGTTACTTAATGGCAAAAAAAAATTGAAGCATCAGAGGCAGTTGCTGAGGTTACCAGTGGTGGACCGTGGCTTGCAAAATGTATCAGAAAGTGGGCGAATATCTGTATTAAAGGTAATATTTTTATTTTATTTTATTTTATGTATTTTATGTCAAATAAATAAATTATTTTTAAATAATTTCAGGAGAATTAATCCAAAGTTTTCATGAAAAGTTCCCCTCCAAAAGTCTACTTAATGATGAATTAATTTCACTCAGACTGGCTACTTATTTGCGTTCCCAAAAGTTTAAGATTAGCTTAGTAATGGTTAAAAACTATGCTGAACAACAAATTCTTCCCCAATTAAATACAGAATCTGTGCAACACATTTCTCTTTGAACTATTCGCCGGTAGATGCATAAACTTGGTTTTCATTATAAACGTTATCAGAAAGGTGTTTATGTCGATGGTCATGAACGACCAGATGTAATCGCCTATCGTCAAATCTTTCTTCAAAAAGTTGCAGAACTTGAGCGACTTATGTCCAAATGGTATGACGAAGACTGTAAAATTAGAACCTTCCCACAGTTAGTTAATGGTGAGAAAGAACATATTTGGATAACCCACGATGAATCTACCTTTCATACTTATGATGGACCGCGTGCAATGTGAGGTTCAGAAGGAGAACAACCACTAAGAAAAAAAGGATTAGGTCTTGGTATACATGTAAGTGACTTTTAACAGAAACAAATGGACCACTCAAAGATGATTATGAAGAGGCACGTGTAACAATGGTAATAGGTATGTGTCATGATGGATTTTGGGATGCCAAAAAACTTCTTGAACAAGTTAAACAGACAATAAATATTTTTGAAAGAACACATCCAGGATATATAGGTAAAAATAGCAAAATTGTTTTTAAAATTGTCTTTCCAATCTAAATCATTCTTGTTCAATTTTATCTGTAGGTATATTTGCCTTTAATAATGCCACATCTCATATAGCGTTTGCAGAAGATGCTCTTGTGGCTTCAAAAATGAATCTTAGTCCAGATGGATCAACTCCAAAAATGCGAGATACTGTATAGAATGGGTGCCGTCAGTCAATGATTATTGAACAAGATTATTTTGTTTATGACAATAAAACAAAATCGAATATCAACTTATGTGGTCAACCAAAAGAAATTAAATGGGTTCTTAACGAAAGAGGACTTTGGTGAGAGGAAATGGTATTAGAGTGTGCTTCGTGTAAAAAAGAATCAAATTCTAATATTATTGATTGTTGTGTACGTCGTTTGATGGCTAATCAACCTGACTTTCTTGCACAATGTGGTCAAATTCAACAAGAAATTGAATCTCATGGACATAAGGTAGCTAACTTTTGCTGTTAACTACCATTTATTCTTTTTTAAATATTTTTTTAAATATTTTATTTTAGGTTATATTCTATCCCAAGTTTCACTCCGAATTTAATTATATTGAAATGTACTGGGGGGCAGCCAAGAAGTATACCCGAGATAATTGTGAATATTCTTTTCCGAAATTTAGAAAAACAATCTCTGAAGCTTTTGATTCAATTCCAGTGGAGAGAATCCGTTCTTTTGCTAGATTGTCATTTAGATAGATGGATGCTTATCGGCATGGTTTGACAGGAAAAGCTGCTGAATATGCAATCAGACAACACAGGAAGCATCGATCAATTAATGAGGAAATTATAAATCAAATTAACACAATTTAAATTAGAGAGAAAAGAGGGTATAATGTAATTGTAATTAATTTTTTCATTTAAGAATGACTGATTAATAAATTCGGCTGTTTCAATTATCAATTAATTAATACAATTATCAATCATTGCTGATTAATTAATACAATTATCAATCATTGCTGATTAATTAATATCAATTATCAATTATTGCATATTAATCATACTATGCACTTGAATTTATTTTTTTAAACATGTCAAATTTCTTTCACGTTGCAAATAAAAAAATTAAATTACACTTCTACAATAAACTTATTTATTATTACATTTGAAATTTCCTTAACTAAATACATTGATGATATTTTTTTCACAAATTAAATCCATATGTACCAAGTAAAAGATAAAAACATTTTGCATCATTATTATGGCAGTTAAAGAGAGAAACGTTAAAGCGGGATCAAATTGTTTCGATAACAGATGATCTGCTGATCACCTGTATCACATGATTATAATAACCGACCTTAAATTTGGCGCTTTTTTAAAAAATTGGATGTCTTATACTGTCCATACCAAGATTTGACGCATTTTTAAATAGTGGATATCTTATGCTGTCCCGTACTGTAGCATTAATAGGTACTGGTTTTTGTAAAATGTGTGATTATAGAAAATTTTTAATAGAGATGATTATATAAAGTGTGATTATAAAGAGACCTGACTGTAATAAATAAACAAAAATAAGAGTATTATATTATATTTTTTTGTAAGTTTTTGAAATATTTTAAAATTCTTTAATATTATTATTTTTTATTTATTTTGAAAATATTTAAAAAACACTATAGTAAATAAACAAAAATAAGAGTGTTATATTATATTTTTTTGTAAGTTTTCAAAATATTTAATATTATTATTTTTTATTTACCTTTAAAAATATTTGAAAAACACTATCCCTTAAACTATAGGTAATTCTGAGCAAATTTGTCTGCAAATTTTTTCTTAAATATGTCACATATAAAAATTAATGAAAATTTCAGTTTATGTGATAAAATTTTTATGATGAATAGCTGATCATTAATAGCATAAGATCTATACATATTGTTAAAACTATTGAATTGAGTCTGACGCAATTAAAATTAAGAAAAATTGAAGTTGAGTCAAGACAAATTTTGATTTTTATTAATGATTGACGCAATTAGTTGAGTCAGACGCAATTAAAAATTGAAATTTTAAGAATTGAGTCAAGGCTAAATTAGTTTTGACGACATGTATAATAAGATCAAACTTAAAACTTTCGAATTATCATATAAAAATCACATGATTTTCGTGTTTGAAAATTGACTATTTTTTAATAAAGTACCGATTTTACAAAAATTTACTCTTTATTTTTAAACATCTTCTTGAAAATTAATTGAAGCTGGTTGAAATAATAATAGAAAATATAGAATTAATTATGATAAAAAATAGTTACTATGATGATTTTTAGAATTATAAAGTAGAATTTCAACTTTAAATAAGAACAAAATAAATAATAATTTTTTTTTAAATTTGTAAAACTTGTTTTTACTAATTAATATTAAAAATATTACTAAGTAACTTCAAAGTTGAGAATAAATCACATCTACCACAAAATTCTCATGCCCATTACTTTAAAATTAACTGAATAATAAATTTTTAAAATTTATACAATAATTTTTTGAAAATTTAAAATATAAACAGTTATTATTTAGTTAAATTTAAAGTATTAGACATGAAAACTTTATGGTGAATATGATTCATTCTAAACTTTGAGGTTACTTAGTAATATTTTTAATATTTAATTAGTAAATAAAAAACTTATATGTATAGTTTACATGTCGTTAAAACTAATTTTGCCTTGACTCAACTCTTAAAATTTCAATTTTTAATTGTGTCTGACTCAACTAATTGCGTCAATCACTAGTAAAAATCAAAATTTGCTTTGACTCAACTCCAATTTTTCTTAATTTTAATTGCATCTGACTCAATTCAATAGTTTTGATGACATGTATAATGTATAGCAATTATTTTTAAAATTTTAAAATAAAAAAATTCAATAAAAGTATTTTATTTTTTATTTTTTTTTGTACATATAATATTTTTATTAAATTTTAAAATTTTAAATAAAAATATATAATCATTGTCTATAAAAATTACAAAAATAATTGGTCAATATTTAAAAAAATTATTAAAAGATTTATATTAATTTTTATAAAATGCAGATAAATTTGCCTGCAAAATAGTTTAAGGGATAGTAAATAAACGAAAATAAGAATATTATATTATATTTTTTTGTAAGTTTTCGAAATATTTTAAAATTTTTTAATATTATTATTTTTTATTTACCTTTAAATATTTAAAAAATACTATAATAAATAAATAAAAATGAGAGTACATCAGGAATTAAATATAAACGTTCTAGTGCGTCCAAAATACACCGATCTATACCTGCCACCCAAATCCCAAATTATTTTGGCATTATGGCTGCCAAAATATGCCAAAATTATTTGGGACCCGAGGGTCAAAAAGTTCCAAATCCCAAATTAATTTTGGTACCCCAAATTAATTTTGGCATCCCAAATTAATTTTGGCATCCCAAATTAATTTTGGCATCCCAAATTAATTTTGGCATCCCAAATTAATTTTGACATCCCAAATTAATTTTGGCATCCCAAATTAATTTTGGCATCCCAAATTAATTTTGGCATCCCAAATTATTTTTGGCATCCTAAATATTTGGGAGCGGAAAAAATATTTGCGTGGGAAAAAATATTTGAGTCAGTGTAACGGAATAATTAAAGATTTTTTTAATGTGCAACATGATAATTAGTTTTTTATTTTTTATTTTTTTTTTTAAAATATAATAAAAAAAAAATACTTACCTTTCTCCTTCTCTCTCTAAAATTAGGTTTATGGGTTCGTGAGGATGTCCGTGGAAGTCGAAATGGGCTTCGCGGATTCGCGGGGACGGTACGGTAAGTATTTTTTTTATTTTTTTTATTTTTTATTTTTATTTATTTTAAGATGTGATCCAGCTAAGATCGACATATCATATGATTATTTATTAATGGCACCCGGGATAATAGTTCATAAAAGTTTCTAAATCAGCGACTGGCATGGAAAAATTTTTTTTTCTACAATAAATTTACTTACAAATGGTTACTTTGATAGAACTTGACTTCCTTTCCCGTGAAATCCACTATGGACCATATTCTCGTTATTGGTGGGAACTACCAAGTCTTCCAAATCGTGAAGGTTTACCATACTTTCCTATAAGAATCGGTCAAAAAACTTATATATATTTGAATGAACGGAACTTCTATATTACTATTCAAGTAGGAGAAAATAGTCAACCCGATATTTATGTGAGTGTGAAACATTTAGTAATATTGCATCTAGCCCAAGTGCAGCAATTTCAAATGTATATGAAAAAATATTTCATAATAAAACACGTTATTCAGGACTATTAGTAATGGGTTGGACTAACGAAGATATTATAAAGAAGTTATCAAAAAGTATTGATTTTATTCCTATTTCTGTTATGGTGGGAACATATAAAGTTTTTTTATATTCTGTTGGATCTTCTGATTATACGCCTTGGCAAAATGCAGGTGATGGGTACAAATCATCTTTGATTCATTCTTTTGGAAAAAAAGTTGCGGTCTTTGTT
The DNA here is from genome assembly GCA_003547095.1 of Diversispora epigaea. Taxonomy (NCBI): domain Eukaryota; kingdom Fungi; phylum Glomeromycota; class Glomeromycetes; order Diversisporales; family Diversisporaceae; genus Diversispora; species Diversispora epigaea. The sequence goes on along the minus strand of PQFF01000268.1, from coordinate 233,143 downwards.
TCAAAAATTGAAAAGCAACAATGTATTCTTCAAATATATCAAGAATTGCATATTTGTAAAACTTATATTGGAACAACTCCAGATGATGTATGGAAAAATTCGGGATTAATTCAAAAATATAAGGGGCAACAACTTTTTGGACTTGACGATCAAACAATTCAACAAATTCTTTATCAGCATCGTATTCCTACTTGTAAACCCGACGATTGGAATGATTATAAAAAAATAAAAATTTTATTCGATTATCATCTCAAACGAAGAACAATTGCAAATATTAATTGGCATGATTTTTTTGTAACGTGGTTACAAGAAAAAATTACAATTATAGAACTAAGCTCAAGATTAGAATCCATATATCCGGTTGCATATGAATTTACTGATCGTGAAAAAAGTGCATGGCGTTCATTTCTTCGTGCTGCAGGATGTACTAATGTTACTCCATGGTCACAAGAAGAATCAGAGATAAATATATTATGTACATATATTTTTATATATTTTATTTATTTATTTTATTTATTTTTTTATTTTTTTATGTTTTATTTATTATTTTTATTTATTTTTATCTAATTTTATTGATAGTTACAATTATGGTCTAGATCTCTTGATGCGAATACAGATAAAAAAAACTTTAGAAAGTCTATTTAAACTTGGATTTGTGATTGGCATCCCATTTTATATGCCTAATTCAACATACAAATTCTGGTCTTGTTTCAAGTAAGCCTTAGTAAACAATAAAAAAACATGTAATGGAAAATGCTGAATTTTGTCAATTATTGCTGAAAATTTTACCTATTCAGAATTAGAAACAAATTTGGATGCAAGTATAAATTATTTTATTAAAAAAAAAAATTATTTTATTCAAAAAAATTAATTTCTAAACCTATAAAATTAGATTGGCCAACATCTTATATCAGAATCTAGAAAACATGGACGCAAAAATGGATATGGTGCGCCTCCTCCTGAAAAACCAATTTTTACACGTCTAAAATTCAAAGCAGAAATGCTAAATCAATTTGATAGATTTTTTTCAGACAAAGCAATAATCAATATGAGTTCATATAAAAGTGATACTTCTACTGGATTACCTACTTTATATTTGCAAGATTATAAAAAAGTTTTGTGGGAACGTTTTCATGAACAATATCCAAATGGGATAAAACGTACATCTTTTATGACACGTTTACAAGGTGGTCGTTATGTATATAAAGATAATCTTGGAGGTCTTTGTTCTGAATGTAATGAATGTGGATACGAAGTTTTTGGTGATATCAGAATATTAATTTCTGCACATATTGATGATGAAAATCTTAAGGTAAGATATAAAAAATAATAATAAAATAATAAAAATATAAAAAAATTTTTATAAATATTTGCATATAATTATATCTAATTTTTTTTTATTATTAGAAAAAATTATTAGTAGATTGTCAAGTAATACGTAGATATATGCGTCGAGATTATTCCAAAAATCTTCAAGTATCCTCATCTGGTGTTGCACAACATAGTTCCTACATTAGCCATTGTTTGAAATTTGCTTTTGGATCCTGTAACCTTCCACATACAGAAGTTTGTAATAATTGTGAAAATTTATTTTTATTTTTGAAAAATTTAAAAACATATTTACCATCAGAATTTCATGAAAGTTTGAATAATTACAAAAGAAAATTGATTTCATGGATGGCCCATCATGCTAGAAAAACATATTTGAACACTTACGTTCAAGTTAGTTTAGATGAGCTTGATAATAACGGAGCAGTTTGTATAGTAGATTATAAGATGAAAATTTTACTACAAACTGTTCTTAAAACGAAACAAGAATGGTTTGGCAAGTGTGACTGGACAATGCACTCTATATTGATGTATACAAAAGATATGGAAAATAATCAATTGAATATACAAGCATTTGATCATTGGTCAGATGATACAAAGCAAGATGCATGGTTTACTGCCTCTTCTTTACATGCTGCTTTGAATACACTTGAAAAAAAACCCAAGTGGATAACTATTCTTTCTGACAATGGGCCCCATTATCATTGTACCGAATTAATGATCATTATGGGACAATGGAAAGATTGGTATCAGATAATTCCAAAACAATGGATTTTTTTAGAAGCTGGTGAAGCGAAAACTGCAATTGATTCACATCATTCCCAAGTAATATATTTATTCTAAATTTCAATTTTTATACTAAATAGTTATTATACTAATATATTGTTTTATATTCAATAATTAGATATCACAAGCTATTAAAAGATATATAAAACTTGGTTCAGATATAGAATCAGGAGAAGATATAGAAGAAGCGATCAAAAATATTACAGGTACTCACGTGGCACATCTGGTTCCAAATCGGTCAACAGGTAATATTTTGATAATTATAAATTCTAATTATAAATAATATTGAAATAAATATTTTTATTTAAAAAAAAATACATTAGGAACTATAACAGGAATTCGAAATTTTCAACAATGGACTTGGCCTGTAGAAGGTGAAAATGAAGGCTACATTTTTGCTCAGGTAATGCCTGAAATTGGTACTTGGAAAAAATGGTTACCAAACCAAATAACAAAAATTTCAAAAAAAAGAACTTTCGAAAAACCAAATCCTACTGTTTCTGATCACACAGAACCAACAAAATTATGGAAAATACCTTTGCTTGAATCACAAGTAATAAATACAGAATATAATAATGAAATTGTATGTATATGTATAATTGAATTGCAAAAGAATTTTTTATTTATAACTGATAAAATATTATTTAGAATAATTATAATACATTAGGAGATCAAATAGAACAGACGAATATGGATAAACTTGCGAAAATGGAAAGGTTTATATTATTACTTACAATTTTTACTTTATTTTTGAATACACCTTTTAATTTTTTTATTGTAAAATTTTATTACAAAAATAGTAATACAGTTTTTGTTCTTGGTTGGGCTTTGAAAGAGAATCAAAAATTTGGTAAACGAGATCCAATCAAAAGAATTACGCCACAAATAAAGAAACTACTTGAAATAATGTTCCATTCTGGAACTGCAAACCCACGCCAAAAAATGTCTGCACAGCAAATGCATACAAATTTATTAGAGCGTGTAGAAAATAATGAAATCGAAGCAGATGATGTACCAAAAATCAGTACTATAGCTAATTGGATAAGTGGTTTCTCACGTCAATGGAAAACGGCCATGGCAGAACGTTCGTTAAAAGAAGAGGAAACCTTAATTTCATAAATAATTATTTTTTAAGTATAAAAATTCTTTATAAAATTAAAAAATGATAAGAAAACCTTGAAATTAAAATAATAAATCTTGACCTGTTTTAAGGTCAAAATCACATGCTGCCTCGAAGTCAAGTCAATAATAAGAAAGTGTATAATAATTTTTTTTTTTTTAAAAAAAAAAGTCTCGTCGCATATGATCAGATAATTTTTATTGGTTTTACTTTTATGGTTCACACTTTTTTAACGAATGAATTTGTGCCATTTTTTTGTGCAATTAATGGATCGACAAAATTTTACCCGGGTAAGCATTTTTTTATTTTTTTTTATAATTATTTTTTAAAATATATTTTTTTTTTTAAAAAATAAATAAAATATACTTACCTTTCTTTTTTCCTCTCTAGAATTAGGCTCGTGGGTTCGTGAGGATGTCCGTGAAAGTCGAAATGGGCTTCGCGGACCCGGGGGACGTAGGGTAAGTATTTTTTTATTTTTTTTTTATAATTCTTTTTTAAAATATTTTTTTTTTTTAAAAAATAAATAAAAATATACTTACCTTTTTCCTTCCCTCTCTATAATTAGGCTCGTGGGTTCGTGAGGATGTCTGTGGAAGCCGAAATGGGTTTCGCGGACCCGGGGGGACGTAGGGTAAGTATTTTTTTATTTTTTTTTATAATTATTTTTTTAAAATATATTTTTTTTTTAAAAAAATAAATAAAATATACTTACCTTTCTCCTTCCCTCTCTAGAATTAGGCTCGTGGGTTCGTGAGGATGTCCGTGAAAGTCGAAATGGGCTTCGCGGACCCGGGGGACGTAGGGTAAGTATTTTTTTATTTTTTTTTATAATTATTTTTTTAAAATATATTTTTTTTTTAAAAAAATAAATAAAATATACTTACCTTTCTCCTTCCCTCTCTAGAATTAGGCTCGTGGGTTCGTGAGGATGTCCGTGGAAGTCGAAATGGGCTTCGCGGACCCGGAGGGACGTAGGGTAAGTATTTTTTTTTTTTTTTTTATTTTTATTTTTTTTTATTTTTTTTTTAAAAATATATTTTTTTTAAATAAAATAAATAAAAATATACTTACCTTTCTCCTTCCCTCTCTAGAATTAGGCTCGTGGGTTCATGAGGATGTCTGTGAAAGCCGAAATGGGCTTCGCGGACCCGGGAGGACGTAGGGTAAGTATTTTTTTATTTTTTTTTATAATTATTTTTTTAAAATATATTTTTTTTTAAAAAAAATAAATAAAATATACTTACCTTTCTCCTTCCCTCTCTAGAATTATGCTCATGGGTTCGTGGGGATGTCTGTGGAAGTCGAAATGGGCTTCGCGGGCCCACGGGAATGGTACGATAGGTTTCACGAGCTCGCGAGAACATATATTAAGTATTTATTATTATTATTATTATTATTATTATTGTTATTATTATTATTATTATTATTATTATATTTTACTTATCTTTTTTTTCACTTTTAACATATAGGCTTGTATAATATAAGTTAGTTCCGCATTGTTACTATTTTTTTATTTATTCTTTTTTTATTTATTATTATTTATTATTTATTATTCTTTTTCTTTATTTTTATTCTGTTATTATTATTTAGATTTATATTATAGGTTAGTTTGCACAATGTGGATGATTTTGCAATATAACTTATATGCTAATAAATACATGAAAGTATATATACATAAATATAACCATGAATATACATGTAAAGATTCGTACTGTTAATATATTAAATAAATAAAATAATTTAATATTTATAATGTATAACATCTAACAAGAGATAATAAATCTGTAATTTTTTTTTAATCCCGTTTCTTTAATCCATTTCTTTAATTCATTTCTTTAATCCATCCATTTTTTTAATCCATTTCTTTAACCTTTAATTTGTTTTTTAAATATGATTGATAGTGAGGATGAACTTTTGATTTCAACATTTAACAAAAAATGTCCCGGACGTCCTAAAAATGAAGTCTGGCAGCACTTTGACACTATCCCAGCTGATTCAACAAATGGAAAAAAAGATTTACATTCTGGGGCAGCATGCAAATTTTGCAAACAAAAATGGTCTCGTGGAAAAACCTCTGAAATGATAGCACATCTTGCTCTACAATGTCCAAAACTACCACCACCAGAAGTTCGTGCTTTATATCTTGAAATATTAAATAATGGATCATTTGATGATAATGATGATGATAATTCTTCTAAACGATCAAAACCATATAAGCAATCAAAAATTACAAATCATGTAGAAAGATTAACAGTTACAGATGATAAGCAAAGAAGATGTTCTAGAGCACTTACCAAATTTTTTGTTACTTGTGGGGTTCCTTTGTGAATTGTAGAAAATCCTTTTTTTATTGATTATTCAAAAGAATTATGTCCAGGTTTTCAAGTTCCTAAAAGAACAATTCTATCTACTACTATGATTAATGTAGAAACTGCTACTGTTATAGCTGAAATGAAAAAGAAACTTTCTAATGAGACAAATTTAACTTTAGGTATTGTTTTATTTGATTTTTTAATTAATTAAATAATTAATAATAATTAATAATTTAAATTTTAATTATATAAATAACAATTCTAATATTTTAGGTTTAGATGGATGGACTTCTCCAGCTGGTCAATCTTTATATATTTTTTTAATTATGACAAGTGATGGAAAAGAATATATACATTCTTTAAAGAATTTTTCTAAAAATTCTCATACAGGAGAATTTTTAAAAAATGAAATTATTAAAGTTATTGAAGAAGTAGGTGCTGAGAAATTTTGTTCTATAGTATCGGATCATGCTTCAAATGTAGTTCTAGCAAAAAATTTAGTTTCAACAAAATATCTGCATATTTTTCCAATCCGATGTATTGCACATCATATTAATTTATTATCAAGTGACATCATAAAACTTAATTGGGCTACAAATATTATCACATGTTGTAAAAAAATTGTAACCTTTTTTAAACAATCTCATGCTGGTGATGCTATTCTCCAACAAGAGATTGTTGAAAATATGATCAAAGGTGGTGGATTGAAAAAATATGTTATAACAAGATGGACTATAGCATATGATTGTACAGATTCAATTATAAGATGTAAAAATGCTTTAAAACAGGTAATAATATATTTCAAATTAAAATTTTAATTAAATTTAATTTATATTAATTTAATTTTATTATAATTAATTTTAATTTAACTTTTATTATAATTAATTTTAAAGATTTTAGAAAATGAACCACAATTATTAAATCTTGAAATAATTTCAATTTTACGAAAGCAAAATTTTTTTAGAAATGTTAAAGATTTGAGAACAATATTATTACCTATTAAAAAGGCAATAATAAATCTTGAACATAAATCAACAACTTTAGCTGACTGTTTTATCAATCTTGTAATTATGGCAACAGCTATTAAAGAATTGTCACAAACAAGTAATCAAAATTTTTCTAAAGAATGTCAAAATGTTTTTAATAAAAGATGGAAAGAGTTTAATTTTGACTATTATCTCTTGGCTTATTTTTTACATCCTAAATATAGAGGTATTTATATTATTTTTTTTAAATATTATTTTAAATTAAATAAATATTTACTTATTCATTAATAATTTAGATACTGGTTTACAAATAAATACTTTTCGTATTATATGTGAAAAAGCTTTATCAATATGGAAATTATTAGGAGGAAG
>PQFF01000268.1:214233-225396 GCA_003547095.1 Diversispora epigaea | reverse complement strand
GATTCTGGTGAACAGGATTTTAATATTGAATCAATAATAAATAAATCATTGGAAAGACGTGAATCTGGTATAAATAATATTACAGAATAATAATAATAATTATTATAATATAATAATAATAATAATAATTATTATAATATAATAATAATAATAATAATAATAATTATAATATAATAATAATAATAATAATAATAATAATAATTATAATATAATAATAATAATTATTATTATAATATAATAATAATAATTATAATATAATAATAATATACTTGAAATTTAATTACAATACAAATAAAATAAATAAAATAAAATATAAAATTATTTTTTGTTTTTCTATTGTCATAGTGTCAAGATGATCAAGTTTAAAAGTTATGAGATGCACTTCGTGATATGATCAATTTGTTTCTTTAACAATTACTATTTATTGTGTAACTTTATAAAATACTTTATAAATTATAAATCAGAAATAACTTATCATGATTTATATAAATATAATATTTTATTTTAATAAGTAAATGTTAAAAATAGTACTAAGTAACTTTAAAGCTGGGAATAATGTACATCTTCTGCAAAAATTTTAGACTTATATCTTCGAAATTGAGTATATTGTTAATGGTTAAAGTTTGAATAGCAAAAAAAATTTAAATAATAATTATTCGCTCAATTTTTAAAATATAGATCTGAAATTTTTACAGAAGATGTGTATTATTCTTATCTTTAAGGTTACTTAGTACTATTTTTGACATTTGCTTATTAAAATAAAAAGTTTTATTTATATAAACAATGATGAATTATTTTTAAGTTGTAATAAATATTTTTATAGTAATTATTAAAAAAACAAATTGATTGTACCATGTGTATCTCTTAACTTTTAAACTTGATATAGCATCTTAACACTATGACAATAGTCTCTTTACTAATTGAAAAAACAAAAAATGATATTTTAAAAATTTTTATTATCTTTTATATTAATTTCTTTTAATTCTATTACATTAATTTAAATATTTTTTTTCATCTTCAAATATTTGGAATGCCAAAAATAATTTGGGATGCCAAAAATAATTTGGGATGCCAAAATTAATTTGGGATGTCAAAAATAATTTGGGATGCCAAAAATAATTTGGGATGCCAAAAATAATTTGGGATGCCAAAAATAATTTGGGATGCCAAAAATAATTTGGGATGCCAAAATTAATTTGGGATGTCAAAAATAATTTGGGATGCCAAAATTAATTTGGGATGCCAAAAATAATTTGGGATGTCAAAAATAATTTGGGATGCCAAAAATAATTTGGGATGCCAAAAATAATTTGGGATGCCAAAAATAATTTGGAGTGCCAAAAATAATTTGGATTTGGGATTTGGGATTGGGATTTGGGATTTGGGATTTCGGCATTTGGATTTTGAATTTGGGTGGCAGGTATACACCGATCTATAGCATCCTACAAACACCACCTACGTTCATATAGCATATTAAATATGCCGTTCTAGTGCGTTCTCCGAACGCTTCATATATATAGCGTACTAGAACGCACCGTTCTAGTGCGTTCTCCGAACGTTTCGTATATATAGCGTACTAGAACGTACCGTTCTAGTGCGTTCTCCGAACATTTCGTATATATAGCGTACTAGAACGCACCGTTCTAGTGCGTTCTCCGAACGTTTCGTATATATAGCGTACTAGAACGTACCGTTCTAGTGCGTTCTCCGAACATTTCGTATATATAGCGTACTAGAACGCACCGTTCTAGTGCTGTTAACTGTAGTAGTTTATTATTTTATTTTATATTATTATATTTTATTATTTGATCAATATTTATTATTTATTACTTATTACTATTTAGTTATTTATTATTACTATGTATTAACCATTATTATATTATTTCTATATTTATAAATATTAATGTAAATCATTTAGAAATTAGTACAACAAAATATGTATTACAACTGTAGATCTATAGTGTATAGTACAGCGTAATAGACAGCGTAATAGATAGCGTAATCAATAGTGTATAGCACAGCGTAGTGAATAGCGTAGAATACAGTGTAGTCAATAGCGTAATCTATTATGGATATAAAGGATTGAATTTCTCTTCTCTCAATCCTCAGTTAGTTGGTTAGAAAATTCCATTAACTCAATAATAAACTTATAGTTTAATTAAATAATATATTTCTTGATGAATTATTATTTAATTCTTCGTAAAAACCTTTATATTAATACTTTGCTGTGTAATCTTAGTATTATTCTTGTTATAAACTATTATTCTGCTTTGTGATCTTAATAATTAGTTTATAGTTTCTTAGTGAAATTCTTTTAAATACCCTGCTTAGTGACCTCGGTATTTGTTTTAATAATTAGATAACTTGCTGTGTGAACTCGTTATCTTGTATAAATTTAGCCTTGCTTAGTGTTCTGGACTTGAATTCTTAGTGAATTGTTATTAAACTTAGTGTTTACCCTTATAAAACCTCACCCCTGCCTCTTTCGCCTTAATTCTGCAATACCTTAATTTCTTTCCAATTATATTTTAATAATAGTATAAATCTTTCAGCTTTAGTAAATTAAGTATAGTGCTGTGTGTCTTATACAAATTAATCCCTGCTAATAGTTGCCTGTTTCCGTCATTTATTTGGAAGGTAAATCACGGTCAACAGTGCGTTCTCTAGATGTTTCGTATATATAGCGTCCTAGAACGCCTCTATATAATTCCGGATGTATTATATTATATTTTTTTGTAAGTTTTCGAAATACTTTATAATTCTTTAATATTATTATTTTTTATTTATCTTTAAAATATTTAAAAAATATTGTAGTAAATAAATGAAAATGAGAGTATTATATTATGTATTTTTGTAAGTTTTCAAAATATTTTAAAATTCTTTAATATTATTATTTTTTATTTACCTTTAAAAATATTTAAAAAACATTATAATAAATAAATGAAAATAAGAATATTATAATTTTTTTGTAAGTTTTCGAAATATTTTAAAAATCTTTAATATAATTCAAAATATTTTAAAGTAAATAAAGTATAAAAGTTTTTAAAAATGTTTGAAAAACAATGTAATAAGTAAGTAAAAATAAAGTATTATGTTATAGTTTTTCGTAAGTTTTCAAAATATTTTAAAATAAATAAAGTGTAAAAGTTTTCGAAAATGTTTAAATAAATAAATAAAAATATGAGTAAGAATACGAAAAGAAAAATATAAGGGATGTCTACATCAGGAAATTTTATAAGGCAGAAACTTGCGAAAGTTTGCGCAAGTTTCTGAAGGTGTTAAAAATTTTCACAAATTTTTATGCGTTTTTTTCTATTTTTTTAACTTCGTTCACGATTTTCAAAGCATAGAGCGATTTTCTACTAAGATGTTTCTAAAATAAATAGAACGGCCTTGTTCTTAGCTACAAAATGATATATATTTCTTTTTAGTAGCATCGATATTTACGAAGTTATTCCGATTTAAAGAAAGAATGTTTATAAAAAAAAATCGTGTGAAAATTTCTAGAAACTTGCGAAAATTTTTGCGCAATTTTGCGGAATTTTGTACCATGAAAATTTCCACAAAATTTCAGTGAAAATTTGTGAAAATTTGCAAAAATTTTCGCATGATTTTTTTACGAATACTCTTTTTTTAAACTGGAATAACTTCGCGAATATCGATGCTATAAGGATGAAATATATATCATTTTGTAGCCAAGAACAAGGCCATTCTATTTATTTTAGAAATACCTTAGTAGAAAATCGCTCTGTACTTCGAAAATTGTGAGTGAAGTTAAAAAAATAAAAAAAAACGTACGAAAATTTGCGCAAATTTCTGCTGTCACTATACTTGCACGCTAAATTATTTTGGGGCCCCGAAATTGCAATTTTGGGGAAAAAAGTTGAAATAGTCTTTCATAGAAGACGAAATTATTTTACTTAAAACCCAAAATTTTTTGACCACCCAGATTTATTCTTTGATTAAAGATACACATAACTAGGTACTTTTTTTACTTCTATATATAGAATAGATTCTGCATAAATCTCAAAAAGTCGAAATACCTCCAAAATTCAAAATCAATTTTGGGAACATGTATAGCTGTCACCTGTCTATCGGTTAGACATAATTCTAAGAGTGACTTTCACTGGTCGAAAATTTATAAAAACTACACCTATCGGGTACCAGATAGGTATAGTATCTGTGCCTAATATCGTACACATATCGGGTACCCGATAGATGTAAAAAATGTTTTTTTACACATATCGGGTACCTGATAAGTGTGAAAAATGTTTTCTCACACCTATCGGGTACCCGATATGTGTACGATATTAGGCACAGATACTATACCTATCTGGTACCCGATAGGTGTAGTTTTTATAAATTTTCGACCAGTGTTTATGGTTCTTTTAGGAGTTTATAGTCCTTCCCCGATAGGTACAAGACTGTTAATTGGAAGGCATCACTAATTTAATTATTTTAGAAAGGGAATCAGACCTTTCATTAATTTATTGTCAGTTATTCCATAATTTTATATTCAAGTATCCATTATTCGGTTAATACTTCTATTTATCCATTCATTATTTCATTAAGTTGTCTTTAGATTTCTTTATTTACAAGATCTTTATCTAGTATCGTGACTTCTCTCCAAGGTTTCGTTACTCTTTTAATAATGTCGTCATTAATACAAGGTTTATTATCTTTTAAGATAATAATATTCTCCATTTATATTCAACGTATTGTTTAGACTTCTTCTTTATTTCCATAATATTATTCAAGAGTTCCAGATTATATTATTATTATTAACCCAAGAATTATAATATTATACAATTAAGCAATCAAGTAATAAATTTCATAACATTTATAATCTTTTCATTAATTAATTATAATATTAGATTATTTATTCCAGAGTTTCAGAGTTTATTTAATAAAATATTTTTATTAAATAATATTTTCAACATTTTTATTTACAGGTTAATTTTTATAAGTTATTTCTTAGAGTTTGAATTATTAAAATTTTATTATAAGATAATTTTCATTTCTTACAAAATTCTACAACTCAGAACTGTAAGAATCAAGTCGAATAGGTTTTCTTTTTATAAGTAAATACATTATTGTGCCATTACTGTGCCTTACTGTGCACTAAAACTAGTGGTTAATATATCTACTATATAACTTACTAAATATAGACTATATATTATACTAATAATTAATACTAACNCGTTACTCTTTTAATAATGTCGTCATTAATACAAGGTTTATTATCTTTTAAGATAATAATATTCTCCATTTATATTCAACGTATTGTTTAGACTTCTTCTTTATTTCCATAATATTATTCAAGAGTTCCAGATTATATTATTATTATTAACCCAAGAATTATAATATTATACAATTAAGCAATCAAGTAATAAATTTCATAACATTTATAATCTTTTCATTAATTAATTATAATATTAGATTATTTATTCCAGAGTTTCAGAGTTTATTTAATAAAATATTTTTATTAAATAATATTTTCAACATTTTTATTTACAGGTTAATTTTTATAAGTTATTTCTTAGAGTTTGAATTATTAAAATTTTATTATAAGATAATTTTCATTTCTTACAAAATTCTACAACTCAGAACTGTAAGAATCAAGTCGAATAGGTTTTCTTTTTATAAGTAAATACATTATTGTGCCATTACTGTGCCTTACTGTGCACTAAAACTAGTGGTTAATATATCTACTATATAACTTACTAAATATAGACTATATATTATACTAATAATTAATACTAACAAATACTATGTAATAATAATTAATATTAAGTAATACTAATTAATTATAAATGTTAATAATTATAAAATATTTGTGTAATTATATCACGTGAACATGTGACTTGTGTTACTATAATTTGTGTAACTAAACTATAAAATACATATTAATGAATATTACTAATTGTTATTAATTGTTACTAATAAGATTATTATATTTATATTGATATTTCGTTAAAATGCAGGGTTAATTAATATTATGATCATGTGTTTTGATATATTTTGACCGTGGTAATTCTCCAGTAACATCACCTTGTAAAATTTTCTGATGTAAAATAAACAAGAAATATTTATTGTTAAATAAATTTTTTTATCATACTTGTTTAAATATCAGGAAATTTTAAGAGACGAAAATTTGTGGAAATTTGTACAATTTTTCGAAAATTTTTGAAGTGAAAATTTCCAGAAGATTTTTACATAAAATTTTCGAAAAACTTGTGCAAATTTCTGTAAATTTTTAGTTAAATAAAATAAAAAAAATTCTTATTTTAATTTAGCCAATCAAATTATGCCACACTTAAAATTTTAATATTTTTTGTTTATTTTAGACATCCTTTATATTTTTCATATTTTTCGTACTCTCATTATTATTTTTATTTATTTATTTGAACATTTTCGAAAACTTTTACACTTTATTTATTTTAAAATATTTTGAAAACTTACGAAAAAATATAACATAATACTTTATTTTTACTTACTTACACTAGTCGAAATGGTTCAATTCAGTTAAAATTCGGCTGTGCAATTTTCAGTTGAAATATAATCAAAAGTCAGCCGAAATTTTTTTTTTTTTTTTTGCCGATTGTTATGCCAATTAGCAGCCAATCGGCAAAAATTCAGTAATAAAAATTCTGATAAAAATCAGAAAGAAATATTCAACAATCAAAAAGNTACATAAAATTTTCGAAAAACTTGTGCAAATTTCTGTAAATTTTTAGTTAAATAAAATAAAAAAAATTCTTATTTTAATTTAGCCAATCAAATTATGCCACACTTAAAATTTTAATATTTTTTGTTTATTTTAGACATCCTTTATATTTTTCATATTTTTCGTACTCTCATTATTATTTTTATTTATTTATTTGAACATTTTCGAAAACTTTTACACTTTATTTATTTTAAAATATTTTGAAAACTTACGAAAAAATATAACATAATACTTTATTTTTACTTACTTACACTAGTCGAAATGGTTCAATTCAGTTAAAATTCGGCTGTGCAATTTTCAGTTGAAATATAATCAAAAGTCAGCCGAAATTTTTTTTTTTTTTTTTGCCGATTGTTATGCCAATTAGCAGCCAATCGGCAAAAATTCAGTAATAAAAATTCTGATAAAAATCAGAAAGAAATATTCAACAATCAAAAAGAAAACGGTAAGTAAATTTATTTAAAATTCTAATAGCAATCAGAAAGAAATATTCAAAATTCGGAAAGAAAACGGTAAGTAAATTTATTCAGAATTCTGATGGAAATCAAAAAGAAATATTCAAAATCTGATAAGTAAATTTATTCAAAATTCTGATAGAAATCAGAAACAAATATTCAAAATCCGGTAAGTAAATTTATTCAAAATTCTAATAGAAATCAGAAAGAAATATTTAAGAATTGTTCAAAATCCGGTAAGTAAATTTATTCAAAATTCTAATAGAAATCAGAAAGAAATATTCAAAATCCGGTAAATAAACTTGGTCAAAATTCTGATAGAAATCAGAAAGAAATATTTAAGAATTAGTCAAAATCCGATAAGTAAACTTGGTCAAAATTCCAATAGAAATCAGAAAGAAATTTTCAAAATTCAGAAAGAAAACAGTAAGTAAACTTGATCAAAATTCTAATAGAAATCAGAAAGAAATATTCAAAATTCAGAAAGAAAACGGTAAGTAAACTTGGTCAAAATTCTAATAGAAATCAAAAAAAAATATTCAAAATTCGGAAAGAAAATGATAAGTAAACTTGGTCAAAATTCTAATAGAAATCAGAAAAAAATATTCAAGAATTGTTTAAAATCCGATAAGTAAATTTATTCAAAATTCTAATAGAAATCAGAAACAAATATTCAAAATCCGGTAAATAAACTTGATCAAAATTCTGAAAGAAATATTCAAGAATTGGTTAAAATCCAGTAAGTAAACTTGGTCAAAATTTTAGAAATCAGAAAGAAATATTCAAAATTTGAAAAGAAAACTTAGTTAAAATTCTAATAGAAATCAGAAACAAATATTCAAAATTCGGAAAGAAAACTTGGTCAAAATTCTGATAAAAATCAGAAAGAAATATTTAAAAATTGTTCAAAATTTAATAAATAAACTTGATCAAAATTCTAGAAATCAGAAAGAAATATTCAAAAAATTCGGAAAGTAAACTTAATCAAAATTCTAATAAAAATCAAAAAGAAATATTCAAAAATTAGAAAAAAACTGGTAAGTAAACGAAAGAAAATGGCTAATGTTCTTTATTAAATAATCTAAAAATAATCATTAAAAATAATAAAAATAATATTAAAATATCCTAAAATATATTGATAAATGTCTATATATTATATACTTATTATTGTTCGGCCGAAATTTTTGAACTAGAAGTATTAACAAAACTCGGCTCATCTTCCCCCTCCGTTTGCACGAATTCAGTGTCGTAAACGATATCTTCTTGTTCATTACATGCCCAGTTAGGGACTTTCGCCGGAGGGGGAAATCGTACCGTTGAATTTTATCAGAATAGTTTTGTTTCCGTTGTAATTGAACAGTAGTACTTGAAGCTAATTGGGGATCAAATACATTTCTGAGCAAGTGTTTTAGCTAAATATTACGTAAAAATAGATTAAAAAAAAAATAAGTATCAAGGAAATTTCAGTAATAAATCGATAATAAATTAGTAATAATTATTAAAAAATAAAAGTATTTCGGAAATAAATCAAAAATTAGTTTTTTTGTATATAATATTAAAAAAAAAGAAAAAAAAAATAAGTATTAGTAATATTTCGGTAATAAATTGAAAGAAAAAAAAATAAATATCACATCAGGAAATTTTAATAGGCAAAAATTTACGCAAATTTTCACTTCGAAAATTTCCGCAAAAAATTTTCGCAACTTTTCACACAGTTTTCAAAAATTTTCGCAACTTTTCACAAAGTTTTCAAAACTTTTCACACAGTTTTCGAAACTTTTCGCAACTTTTCACAAAGTTTTCGAAACTTTTCGCAACTTTTCACAAAGTTTTCAAAACTTTTCACAAAGTTTTCGAAACTTTTCGCAACTTTTCGAAAAATTTTTGTAAAGTTTCGCAAATTTTTCCGTAAAGTTTTCAAAATTTACAAAATTTTTTATTATTTTTCAAATATTATTATTATTTTATTATTATTATTATTATTTTATTTACATTAATACAAAAATTTCCGAATATTTAAAATTATATTTTTTATTTCTTAATCCTCGCTTTCTATATTTACTATTTCATTATGATATTCTTCATCTTCACCTTCTTCATCTTCGTCATCTTCGTCATCGTCATCTTCACCTTCGTCACCTTCTTCACCTTCGTCACCTTCGTCACCTTCGTCACCTTCATATTCATCATTTTTTTTACCTTCATATTCGTTATTTTCTACTTTTCTTTTGGATTTTTTAAGATTTTTTCGTAGAGTTTCGACTTCAATAATTCTTTTCTTTCCTTTGTTTCTTTCGGGTTCTATCTGTTTTTCAGGATCTTTCTGTCTTTCTGGAGATACTGGTCTTTGGGGAGTTGGAGATGAGTCCGATTCGTATTCAAAACCTTCTTCATTTTCAATTTTTCTCTATTTTTAAAATTTTGTTAGTTTTCGAAAATTTTAAAAATCTGGCGTGATATGAAATTTACTTACTAAATTTCTTGCAAGAGCCAGTTGTATAATTTCTTCTGACATTTTGATAACTTCATTTTTCGGGTTGAGAAAAATTTCTGAAATAGAAATCGCCCAGCGATTTGAAGATTTGGAATATTTTTTTTTCTTAGGCCAGACATTTTTAATTATTTTTGTCATATATGTGTCATTTTCGTCGTCTTCAATTTTTTCAAATAATTTACGAAAACAATTTGAAACAGCAAGTTTCTTCTTCCACGCCGCAATTTCAGATGCTTTCGCTACGTTACTAATTGGAGGTAACATATTGTTGTTTTTACTCGCGCACACAAGGTGCCTCTAAGAGAACGGAGCCTTTTTGATAACTATAAATTTTTAAAAAAATTAATTACAAAACTCTTCAAAATATCAATTTATAGATTTTACTTACAGGTTTTCGAATTTTTTTTTCAAAATATGGTTCCCATTTACTACTCAAAGTGGAGAAAAATTCATTATCAGATTTTCTTAGAAAAAATTCGGCAGATTCTTTGAATTCGTCATAATTGGGATATATTTTTTTTTCTAACAGGTCTTGAGCAGACTTAATTATCACAGCCTATTTATAAAAATTGTTAATATTGCGAACATTTGCGAAATGTTCAAATTTTAATATTATACTAACATCTATACAAGCTTGATCATGTGAAAGTATGGCGACTTCTTCTTTAATAGTTTTTATTTCTTCTTTCATGTCTTCTTGATTTTTTTTAACTTTTTCTAGAAGTGTTTTTAGATTATCCAATTTCGAAAAGATTCTTCTTGTAATGGCTTGAAACATAAAAAATTTTTAGTCATTTTAATTTTTTTTTGAAATAATTAAACCAATATATTATTATACCATCATTCATTTGATCTACCGAAGACGAGGTTAAGTCTGAATCTTCAGATTCTAGTAGTGGACGTGGAAATAAAGAAGGACGTGAAGCTAAAGCCGAAGAAGGGCGTAAAGTTGAAGCCGAAGAAGGGCGTAAAGCTGAAGCCGAAGAAGGGCGTGAAGCTGAAGCCGAGGAAGGGCGCGAGGAAGAAGCGCGTGAATATGAAGAGGTGCGCGAAGGGTTTTGTTTTTTTTTTTTAAATAATTCGTTCAAATTGCTCATCTTAAATAATAAATAAATATTTCATAAAAATAAACAAAAAAATAGTAATGTTACGGAAAATGCAAACAAAAAAATTGAAATAAATAGTAATGTTATGGAAACTAATAAAAATACGTGCAGTATTATTTGATTATATTCTAAAGTATGTAGATTCGAAAGAATATAGCATATAGTAACAACTAATACATACATACCTTATTACCAGACAATAAAATAAAATTTGTAGCGTTATCGAAATAAAACAAAAAAAAATGTCAGTGTATTAATAATTTCATGTAAAGGTAATAGTAATGTTACGGAAAATGCAAGTAAAAAATAATAATATTATGGAAAATAAAAAAAAAAAATTGAAATAAAAAATACGTGCAATATTATATAACTACATCCTAA
>PQFF01000268.1:164464-177449 GCA_003547095.1 Diversispora epigaea | reverse complement strand
ATTATTTCTTTCTTCTTTCTATTATTTCTTTCTTCTTTCTATTATTTCTTTCTTCTTTCTATTATTTCTTTCTTCTTTCTATTATTTCTTTCTTCTTTCTATTATTTCTTTCTTCTTTCTATTATTTCTTTCTTCTTTCTATTATTTCTTATTTTTTTTTCTTTCCACTTATTTTTTCTTATAATGTCTCAAGAATCGCGAACACCGCGAATTCATATAAAAAGACGCGTTGAGCTTTCTTCTTTGCAAAATGAACCTTCTTCTGTTTATAATGAGCCAGAATCTTCCGAAACTTCTAAAAAAAGTGTTGATATCTCTTCTTTAAAAGAAAAATACAATATTCGTCTACCACGATCATATAAGAAACAGACTTCTGCTCCTTAAACTGTACACTTTTCGGAAGAACTTGAAAGTATAATTCCAGAGACAGTAGACAAATTAAAAATTGGTAAATACTTGTATATATTCTATTTGCTACATTGTTTCCGAAATGAGCTCTGTTTCACAAAATATGCTTCCGGATTTTATCTCATTTTCAGAAAATCAAAAATTAAAAAAGGAAATTGCCGAACTTAAAAGGCAAAACTCTCAAATGGAAATTGATTTTGAAAAAAAATTAGAAAAAAGTCAAGAAAATATAAACCAAATGAAGGAAGAAATAGATTTTCTGGCAAATATTAATCAACAATTCGGTGCTGAAAATGATCAGCTCATAAAAAATCTTGATCGATTTCGAAAATATCGAATTCCAGAATCTATTTCGGTAAGATCCAGTCCAGGTGATTCTGATACCGAATCTGAAATAATTCCTTCAAAACGTCCAAAAGGACGAAAATTAAAATCCAAAAAAATCGTCAAAACAAATAAAGGAAAAAGAGTGTTTGGCAATGATTCAAAAGAAGATACTGAATCAGATGATGAAAAGAATGAAAAAGACGCCAGGGTTAGTAATTCGGTTAGTATTCAGAATGTGGTTTTAAGCAATTTCTTACTATTTTTTTTTATTTTTTTTTATTTTTTTTATTTTTTACAGAATGAAATGAAAACAATCATAAAAACAATTAATTCCGAATTTAATCTTGACTACAACCAAACATTTACTAGTGCGAATAATTGCGAAATTCGTCGCAAATTAATACCAGAATTACAAAAATCGTTAGCACCGAAATTTAGACCTTCGGTTACGCAGTTAACGAAATGGCTCAATAGTATACATAAATCTCGACGAGCCACTGCGCGAATGCGTAATTCTGGAAAACTTCCGAAAGATCTTCATCGGGTACATGCCAACAATCGACAAAATGATGTATATAATTTATTATTTACAGTTATTACTTTTATTATGTCAATTATATACTAAATTATATGATTANAACAAATAAAGGAAAAAGAGTGTTTGGCAATGATTCAAAAGAAGATACTGAATCAGATGATGAAAAGAATGAAAAAGACGCCAGGGTTAGTAATTCGGTTAGTATTCAGAATGTGGTTTTAAGCAATTTCTTACTATTTTTTTTTATTTTTTTTTATTTTTTTTATTTTTTACAGAATGAAATGAAAACAATCATAAAAACAATTAATTCCGAATTTAATCTTGACTACAACCAAACATTTACTAGTGCGAATAATTGCGAAATTCGTCGCAAATTAATACCAGAATTACAAAAATCGTTAGCACCGAAATTTAGACCTTCGGTTACGCAGTTAACGAAATGGCTCAATAGTATACATAAATCTCGACGAGCCACTGCGCGAATGCGTAATTCTGGAAAACTTCCGAAAGATCTTCATCGGGTACATGCCAACAATCGACAAAATGATGTATATAATTTATTATTTACAGTTATTACTTTTATTATGTCAATTATATACTAAATTATATGATTATATTCTGAATTTAAAAAAAACTTCGTCGTATTAAAGTGGCAAAAGAATTATTTAGAAAAAATGATCCTAATATTACAGACTATGATAAAGAATCATTATTACGAATGTTGGCGGATCGCGCCTTTTATTCACCAGAAATGTCCGATACCGACGAAGAAGATCATTTGAAAACAGTAGTAAATGTTTATGATCTTTCCTGGCGGTCTGCGGAAGTTAGTATTTATTTCTGAAATGTTACCGATTTATTATCGATTTATTATTGATATTTATTTTTTCTCTCTTTCAATTTATTACCGAAATATTACTAATGCTTATTTTTTCTCTTTTTTTTTAATATTATATATATCCTTTTATTTATTACCGATTTATTATCGATTTATTATCGATTTATTATCGATTTATTAATAATTTTAATTTATTACCGAAATATTACTAATACTTATTTTTTCTTTCTTTTTTTTAATATTATATACAAAAAATTATATTCTTTTATTTATTACCGATTTATTATCGATTTATTAATGATTTTAATTTATTACCGAAATATTACTAATACTTATTTTTTCTTTCTTTTTTTTAATATTATATACAAAAAATTATATTCTTTTATTTATTACTGATTTATTATTGATTTATTAATGATTTTAATTTATTACCGAAATATTACTAATACTTATTTTTTCTCTTTTTTTTTAATATTATATGCAAAAAATTATATTCTTTTATTTATTACCGATTTATTAATGATTTATTACTGATATTTATTTTTTCTCTTTCAATTTATTACCAAAATATTACTAATACTTATTTTTTCTCTTTTTTTTTTTAATATTATATACAAAAAATTATATCCTTTTATTTATTACCGATTTATTATCGATTTATTAATGATATTTATTACCGAAATATTACTAATACTTATTTTTTCTTTCTTTTTTTAATATTATATACAAAAAATTATATTCTTTTATTTATTACCGATTTATTAATGATTTATTACTGATATTTATTTTTTCTCTTTCAATTTATTACTGAAATATTACTGATATTTATTTTTTCTCTCTTTTTTTTAATATTATATGCAAAAAATTATATTCTTTTATTTATTATCGATTTATTATCGATTTATTAATGATTTTATTTTTTTTCTATTATTGAAATATTACTAATACTTATTTTTTCTTTCTTTTTTTTAATATTATATACAAAAAATTATATTTTTTTATTTATTACCGATTTATTAATGATTTATTACTGATATTTATTTTTTCTCTTTCAATTTATTACCGAAATATTACTGATATTTATTTTTTCTTTCTTTTTTTTAATATTATATGCAAAAAAACCAATTTCTGATTTATTTCCGAAATACTTTTATTCTTTAACAATTATTATTAATTTATTATCGATTTATTACTGAAATTTCCTTGATACTTATTTTTTTTTTAATCTATTTTCGCGTAATATTTAGCTAAAACACTTGCTCAAAAATGTATTTGATCCCCAATCGGCTTCAAGTACTACTGCTCAATTACAACGGAAACGAAATTATTCCGATGAAATTCAGCAGTACGATTTCCCCCCTCCGGCAAAAACCACTAATTGGGCATGTAATGAACAAGAAGATGTCGTTTATGACACCGAATTCGTGCAAACGGAGGGGGAAGATGAGCCGAGTTTTGTTAGTACTTCTAGTTTAAAAATTTCAGCCGAACAATAATAAGTATATAATATATAGACATTTATTAATATATTTTAGAATATTTTAGAATATTTTAATATTATTTTTATTATTTTTAATGATTATTTTTAGATTATTTAATAAAGAACATTAGCCATTTTCCTTCGTTTACTTACTGGATTTTGACCAATTCTTGAATATCTTTTTCTGATTTCTATTAGAATTTTGACCAAGTTTACTTTCCGATATTTGTTTCTGATTTCTATTAGAATTTTAACTAAGTTTTTTTTCCGAATTTTGAATATTTTTTCTAATTTCTATTAGAATTTTGACAAAGTTTTACCGGATTTTGACCAATTCTTGAATATTTCTTTCTGATTTCTATCAGAATTTTGACCAAGTTTATTTTCCGGATTTTGAATATTTGTTTCGTATTTCTATTAGAATTTTAACCAAGTTTTCTTTCCGAATTTTGAATATTTTTTTCTAATTTCTATTAGAATTTTGACTAAGTTTACTTACCGTTTTCTTTCCGAAGTTTGAATATTTTTTTCAGAATTTTGAATAAATTTACTTACCGGATTTTGAATATTTCTTTCTGATTTCTATCAGAATTTTGATCAAGTTCATTTACTGGATTTTGAATATTTCTTTCTGATTTCTATCAGAATTTTGAATAAATTTACTTACCGGATTTTGATTATTTCTTTCTGATTTCTATCAGAATTTTGAATAAATTTACTTACCGTTTTCTTTCTGATTCTTGAATATTTCTTTCTGATTTCTATCAGAATTTTGAATAAATTTACTTACCGGATTTTGAACAATTCTTGAATAATTCTTTTTGATTTCTATCAGAATTTTGAATAAATTTACTTACCGGATTTTGAATATTTCTTTCTGATTTCTATCAGAATTTTGACCAAGTTTATTTACCGGATTTTGAATATTTCTTTCTGATTTCTATCAGAATGTTGAATAAATTTACTTACCGGATTTTGATTATTTCTTCCTGATTTCTATCAGAATGTTGAATAAATTTACTTACCGGATTTTGATTATTTCTTCCTGATTTCTATCAGAATGTTGAATAAATTTACTTACCGGATTTTGATTATTTCTTCCTGATTTCTATCAGAATGTTGAATAAATTTACTTACCGGATTTTGATTATTTCTTCCTGATTTCTATCAGAATGTTGAATAAATTTACTTACCGTTTTCTTTCTGATTCTTGAGTATTTCTTTCTGATTTCTTTCAGAATTTTTATTACCGAATGTTTGCCGATGGGCTACCAATCGGCATAATAATCGGCAAAAAAAAAAAAAAAAATTTCGGCCAACTTTCGGTTATATTTCGGCTGAAAATCGCATAGCCGAATTTTAGCTGAATTGGACCATTTCGACTAGTGTAAAGTATAAATAAAAAAATAACTAATTTGATATATTTGAACATTACTTTTTATTTATTCTTATAAATATAATATTTTTTTTACATTTTAATTTATATTATTAAATAAAAATAATTATTAAAATTTAAAAAAAAATTCAATTTTCTAAATTTCTATATCTTCTAAATTTTCTATTACAATTTCTCCCATGCCAGTTTTTAATCAGTTTTGAGACACATTGCTTCATGTATAGTTTCTCCTTTTAAGCTACATCTCCTTTGGGCAATCAAATCTGTTCCTTCAGAAAAAACTCTTTCAATTGGAGCACTAGTTGCAGGAATAGCTAAATAATCTCTAGCCATTTTACTAAGATAGGGGAATTGAATTTCACGACCTTAAAATAGATATAAAGAGTTAAATTAGTATAAAATAATATATTATATGTATTAATTAATTATTTAATTTAATAAACATACTTTCCACTATATTAATATATCAGTTTTTCTAGTTGTAACTTCTTCTCCTAAATATATTTTTAGTTCATCATTTGATTCTATTTTTTGTTTTTTGAAAACATGATCCAAAAGATCATCTGGTTCGTCAGACTAGATCATTGTTTTTATAATAATTGGTCCAAATTTCAGTTATTGTTCTTTTTGCAACATTAATAAAATGTAGCTCCCAATCTTTGTCATTATAATATTGTAATTTAAGTCTAGGATCTAATACTTTAATATAATAATAAAAATATTAATATAGTAAAAGATATTAATAAAATAATAAATAAAATATTGATATATTAATATATAAAACTAAACTTATTAGTTGCAATAATATACACATCACTATCAGTTGTGGGGTAATATGATTTGATTTTTTTTTTTGCTAATTTACATACTTTTTTTATTGTTTCATTTTTATTGCTTTCTAATTCATCTTCTATTTTATCTAATAAATAGTTATATACAGATACAGAGAAAGATAATGTGGAGTATTTTTGTCCAGTTATATAGTCACTTGCTTTTTTAAAAGGCTATTTAAAAAATAAATTAATATTATTATCTAAATTTTTAATAAACTACATAAATCACAAATTATATAAATTATATAAATTACATACCATCAATATTTTAGATATATCTTGAATATAATTCTATTCATCTTCAGAAAGCATCATCAGGAAATTTTTTATGTCAGAGGTTATTGTAATAATTTTGTTTTCAAAGGTTATTGAAGGTTATTGGACCAATAACCTTCGCAAATATTATGTTTATTATGATAAAGTGAAGGTTATTGAAGGTTATCGATATCAATAACCTCTGGAGTATTACGTTTTATTAATAAAAATAAAGGTTTTCGGTACCAATAACCTTCGTAAATATTACATTTATGTTGGAGGTATTCGAAGGTTATCGGAGTGAAGGACTTCGAAGGCTTACATTTAAAAAAATTTACTGATGATATACTTCCTGAGTTCTCTATCAGAGGAAGATACATTGTGAAGTGTCTATATAATTTAAAAAATAAATTATTATATTTGTTAATCATTAATTTATTGAAACGATTTTCACGTAATGATTATCATGTGACACATGATTCGCGAAACCTGAGATCAAAATTATTACAATTAAAGCTTTAAAATACAAACTTGTTTGAGCTCAAGGGCCTTTTCAATCATTAATTCTGTGGAGTTCCACCTGGTTTTGATGTCTGGAATTAGTTGTAACAGGGAAAGATTTGCTGCTGTACATTGCTGGTGAAATTTCTCTCTTCTTAAGGGAGAAGATCTTATTTTTATGACAAGTTTTCTTAACTAAAATTTAATAAAACATAAAAATTAATTATAAAATAATGTTGAATATAACAAAATTTTGCAACAATTATTTTAAATTACCTTGTAAATGGCATTTTGCAGTTTTTCACCACTTTCTTCATCTTCATCAATAATATTTTCATCAATATCCAGCCCAGATGCATTTAATCCTTCCAATGCACTTTTAGCTGCAAGATTAATGATGTGGGCCAAACATCTNATTATCATGTGACACATGATTCGCGAAACCTGAGATCAAAATTATTACAATTAAAGCTTTAAAATACAAACTTGTTTGAGCTCAAGGGCCTTTTCAATCATTAATTCTGTGGAGTTCCACCTGGTTTTGATGTCTGGAATTAGTTGTAACAGGGAAAGATTTGCTGCTGTACATTGCTGGTGAAATTTCTCTCTTCTTAAGGGAGAAGATCTTATTTTTATAACAAGTTTTCTTAACTAAAATTTAACAAAACATAAAAATTAATTATAAAATAATGTTGAATATAACAAAATTTTGCAACAATTATTTTAAATTACCTTGTAAATGGCATTTTGCAGTTTTTCACCACTTTCTTTATCTTCATCAATAATATTTTCATCAATATTCAGCCCAGATGCATTTAATCCTTCCAATGTACTTTTAGCTGCAAGATTAATGATGTGAGCTAAACATCTTATATGTTGGTTACTAGGATTAAAAGTAATATTAAGGTTATTTAAATGATAAGAAATGTTATATAACATAGAGTCCATATTTGTAGCATTGTCACAAGTATACTTGCACGCAAAATTATTTTGGGGTCCTGAAATTGCAATTTTGGAGAAAAAAGTCGAAATAGTTTTTCATAGAAGACGAAATTATTTTACTTAAAACCCGAAATTTTTTGATCACCCAGATTTATTCTTTGATTGAAGATACACATAACTGGGTACTTTTTTTACTTCCATATATAGAATAGATTTTGCATAAATCTCAAAAAATCGAAATATCTCAAAAATCCAAAATCAATTTTGGGAACATGTATAGTCACAGGTTATTGCTAAAATCTATAATTAAATAATAAAGAATTATTTTTATATAAATAAATAAAGAAAAAAATAAATAAAAAATAAAAATAAAAAATAAAAAAATACTTTTGTTTTTATGTTAAAATCATTTAAAATTTCTATGAATTTTTTGGCCAGATTTTCACCAGAATGAGATCCTGGCAATAGGGAAAAGTCAAGTGTGGAACTGTATAGTATCTATTCATTGCTAATCCAATGTACAGTTATTCCAAGAAAAGGAAGAGTATTTTTTGATGTCCAAGCATCAATGATAAATGACAATTTACTAAGAAGTTCTTATTTTTTTTATAGAATTAAATATAAATATTAAAAAATGTATTACATAAATTAAAATTTATTAAAATTACTTACTTGTAATTATTTTTTGACATTTTTTTTTGTTTGATTAAAATTTTGAGTCAAGTCTCTTCGTACTGTATCAGCAGAAGGGATTTTTACACTTGGAAGTAATGATTTTAATAATTTTATAAATTCACATTTCTTCACTACAGTAAATGGATGGTCATTTATCACAATCCATTCAATTAAATTTTTTCTAAAACCTTTTTGAGTAAACTATAAAAAAGCATTATTTAAATTATTAAATTTTGTTTAACAATTAAAAAAATATAAATAAAAATAAACATACAGTTTCTTTTGTTGTACCAGTAAAATATCTATTTAAAGGCCCATCTCCAGTTTCTGAATCTTTAAGCAATATTGCATGAAAACTTTCCATATGTCGCTTAAGATTTGATGTTGTTTGATTTGAAAAAGAAGAACTATAATTGTTAAACAAAGTTAATATTATTTCTACTATTTCATTGCATTATTTTTAAATAGTAATATAGCAAATCCATACCTGCAATGATTACAATGCCACCTATTATCAATTTTAAGAGTAAAATATTTATAATATTTAGAAGTTGTTTTTTTTGGTGCAGAAGATGCAGTTGCACTTTCTTGGATATTAGTTGCACTTTCTTGGATATTAGAGATTTCAACATCAAGAATAGGGGTTTCATGAGTAGGGATTTCAAGATCAGAGTTATTTTCATTAGATAAAGTAGACATTTTCTATTCTTATTTCTTATTTTTTAGATCAGAAAATTAAGTTATATTTAGTTATATTTATAGAACTTAAACTCCTATGTATTCCCAACGATACCCCCAACTTGAGATATAATACTTTGACATACTGCACCAATATTTTGACTTTTAATTCCAGTTGCATCTAATAATAAGTAAGTTTTTTTTTTTAATTCCGGGGGCTTAAAAATAAAAGTCCCTGGGATTTTTTTTTAGCGATCCGTCACTTAGTAGCTTTATTTAAAGCCACGAATTTTATCCATTGCACAACGGATAGAATTTTTTTTATTATTCTATCCGTTGTGCAACGGATAGAATTTTTATTTTTTATTATTCTATCCATTACGCAACAGATAGAATTTTTATTATTATTCTATCCGTTGCACAACAGATAGAATTTTATTATTATTCTATCCGTTACGCAACAGATAAAATTTTTATTTTTTTATTATTCTATCTGTTGCGCATAAAGCTCCTCATGAGTCGAGCCGAGCCGAGCCTCATAAAGCTCAAGCCAAGTCAAGCCTAAAAACTTAGGCTTGACTCGAGCCTAAGTTTTATAAGTTAGGCTCGAGCCGAGCCAAGCCTTGTTTATATAGGCTCGGCTTGACTCACGAGCCTAAGTAGGCTTGCGAGCTTTATAATAGGCTCTCGAGCCTTATAGCAGACTCTCGAGCCTTGGGGTAGGATCGCGAGTCTTGAAGTAGGCTCGCGAGTCTTGAAGTAGGCTCGCGAGTCTTAAAGTAGGCTCGCGAGTCTTGAAGTAGGCTCGTGAGTCTTGAAGTAGGCTCACAAGTCTTGAAGTAGGCTCGCGAGTCTTGAAGTAGGCTTGCGAGTCTTGAAGTAGGCTTGCGAATTTTGAAACAGGCTTGCAAGCCTTGAAGTAGGCTTGCAAGCCTTGAAGTAAGATCGCAAGCCTTGAAGTAGGCTCACGAGTCTTGAAGTAAGCTCGCGAGCCTTGAAGTAGGCTCACAAGCTTTATACACTGGTCGAAAATTTATAAAACCTACACCTATCGGGTACCAGATAGGTGTAGTATCTGTGCCTAATATCGTACACATATCGGGTACCCGATAGGTGTGAGAAAACATTTTTCACACTTATCGGGTACCCGATATGTGTACGATATTAGGCACAGATACTACACCTATCTGGTACCCGATAGGTGTAGGTTTTATAAATTTTCGACCAGTGATAGTAGACTCACAAGCTCATAAATTTAACAGTTTACAATTAATTTTATTTTGTAAATTGCTTCATGAATATTAGCTGAAATTACATGAAATTTTAATACTTTATGCACATTTATATGTAGAATACTTTTACTTAAACACCTAGTCAAAGTTTAAAAAGTAGTTTTCAAGATATAGAAAATTTAATATTTTTTTAATAATACGAATAACTTCATAAATATTTATTGTAATTATATGAAAATTTAATCATAGCTGTAACTTTACGTGCAGAACACTTTTACTTAAAGACCCAACTAAGATTTAGAAGGTGGTTCTCAAAATCGAGAGAGTTAAAGTTTTTATAATAATTTTTAAAAATTTNAGTCTTGAAGTAGGCTCGCGAGTCTTGAAGTAGGCTTGCGAATTTTGAAACAGGCTTGCAAGCCTTGAAGTAGGCTCGCAAGCCTTGAAGTAAGATCGCAAGCCTTGAAGTAGGCTCACGAGCCTTAAAGTAGGCTCACAAGCTTTATAGTAGACTCACAAGCTCATAAATTTAACAGTTTACAATTAATTTTATTTTGTAAATTGCTTCATGAATATTAGCTGAAATTACATGAAATTTTAATACTTTATGCACATTTATATGTAGAATACTTTTACTTAAACACCTAGTCAAAGTTTAAAAAGTAGTTTTCAAGATATAGAAAATTTAATATTTTTTTAATAATACGAATAACTTCATAAATATTTATTGTAATTANATGAAAATTTAATCATAGCTGTAACTTTACGTGCAGAACACTTTTACTTAAAGACCCAACTAAGATTTAGAAGGTGGTTCTCAAAATCGAGAGAGTTAAAGTTTTTATAATAATTTTTAAAAATTTAAATTAATTTATTTATTATTCTTTTAATTTGAATAAAAATACATGAAATTTGTAAATAAATAAATCAAATTTTTAACTTTAAGAATAATTAATATTATTTTTTACATTATAATAGCAAATAAATCTTTTATGTATGATTGATATCAAATTATTTATAAATATTTGATTATATAAATATTAAGTATAAATAAATAAAAAAAATGACTAATTTAGTATATTTAAACATTGCTTTTTATTTATTTTTATTATATAATATTGTTTTTTACATTTTAATTTATATTAATAAATAAAAGATAATTATTAAAATTTAAAAAAAATTCAATTTTCTAAATTTTCTATATCTTCTAAATTTTCTATAAAAATTTATCCCATGCCAGTTTTTAACCAGCCTTTAAGACACATTTCTTCATGTATAGTTTCTCCTTTCAAGCTACATCTCCTTTGGGCAACCAAATCTGTTCCTCCAGAAAAAACTCTTTCAATTGGAGCACTAGTTGCAGGAATAGCTAAATAGTCTCTAGCCATTTTACTAAGATAAGGAAATTGAATTTCACGACCCTAAAATAGATATTATAGAGTTAAATTAGTGTAAAATAATATATAATATGTATTAATTAACGACATTGTTATATCACACCAGTGGTGTTCGACACCAGTGTGATTTTTAACCAATAAAAATAAAACACATGATTAAATGATAGTCACATGATGTCCAGGTGATCAAAATCATTTCACGTGTGTTGAATTTTAGGTGACGAATATTATGTGACAAATATACTTTTCGTATGTAAAAAAATTCTAAGTCCCTAGGATATTTAATAAAAATCGATATTTGAAGGGTGTGACACACGGTGATAAATACACTACCCTTGAAAAACCTTAACCCTAACCCCTGCAATAAAAATATGGTGTTCAACACCACTAGTGTGATATAAAGTTTTCGTTAATTAATTATTAATTTAACAAATATACCTTCCACCATATTAATATATCAGTTTTTTTAGTTGCAATTGCTTCTCCTAAATATATTTTTAATTCATCATTTGATTTTATTTTTTGTTTTTTAAAAACATGATCCAGAAGATCATCTGGTTCATCAGACTCTTCTATAACTGGATCTATGTTTTTATAATACCTGTCCCAAGTATCAGTTATTGTTTCTTTTGCAGTATCAATATAAATTTGCTCCCAATTATTGTCTGTATAATATTGTAATTTAAGTCTAGGATCTAATACTTTAATATAATAATAAAGGTATTAATATAATAAAAGATATTAATACAATAATAAATAAATATTAATATATGTATAAAACTAAACTTACTAGTTGCAATAATATATACATCACCATCAGTTGTAGGATAATATGATTTAATTTTTTTTTCTGCTAATTTACATACTTTTTTTATTGTATNGATGTCCATGCATCAATGGTAAATGACAATTTACCAGGAAGTTCCTATTTTTTATAGAATCAAATATAAATATTAAAAAATAGTATTATATAAATTAAAATTTATTAAAATTACTTACTTGTAATTGTTTTTTCACATTTTTTTTGGTTTGATTGAAATTGTAAGTTAGGTCCCTGCGTACTGTGTCAGAAGAAGGGATTTTTACACTTGGATGTAATAATTTTAATAATTTTATAAATTCACATTCCTCCACTACAGTAAATGGATAGTCATTTATCACAATCCATTCAATTAATCTTTTTCTAAAACCTTTTTGAGTAAACTATAAAAAACAATATTTTAATTATTGAATTTTGTTTAACAATTCAACATTTAATATAAAATAAACATACAGTTTCTTTTGTTGTATCCTTAAAATATTTATTCAAAGGCCCAACTTCAGTTTCTGAATCTTTAAGTATTTTTGAATGGAATCTTTCCATATGGTGAGTAAGAGTTGTTGTTGTTTGATCAGCCAAAGTGGAACTATAATTGTTTAAAAAAGTTAATCTTATTTCTACTATTTTACTATATTATTTTTAAGTAATAATACAGCAAATCCTTA
>PQFF01000268.1:128983-153215 GCA_003547095.1 Diversispora epigaea | reverse complement strand
TAATTTGGGATGCCAAAATTAATTTGGGATGCCAAAAATAATTTGGGGTGCCAAAAATAATTTGGATTTGGGATTTGGGATTGGGATTTGGGATTTGGGATTTCAGCATTTGGATTTTGAATTTGGGTGGCAGGTATAATATACATGTTCCCAAAATTGATTTTGGATTTTTGAGGTATTTCGACTTTTTGAGATTTATGCAGAATCTATTCTATATATGGAAGTAAAAAAAGTACCCAGTTATGTGTATCTTTAATCAAAGAATAAATCTGGGTGATCAAAAAATTTCAGGTTTTAAGTAAAATAATTTCGTCTTCTATGAAAAACTATTTCGACTTTTTTCCCCAAAATTGCAATTTCGGGGTCCCAAAATAATTTAGTGTGCAAGTATAATTGTGCAGCAGATAGAATTTTTATTATTATTCTATTCGTTGCGCAATAGATAGAATTTTTTTATTATTCTATCCGTTGCGCAACGGACAGTGTTTGAAATTCAATGTGCGAAGTGTGCGTTCGTACAAAATTTGAAAATTGCGCACATAAAAAAAAGCTTCCGCACAAATTTTTCACATAGAATTTTTAAATCGAGGAATTTCCACACATAATTTAAAATTTGAATTTCAAACACTGGCAACAGATAGAATTTTTTATATTATTCTACATCAGGAATTAAATATAAACGTTCTAGTGCGTCCAAAATACACCGATCTATAGCGTCTTACGAACACCACCTACGTTCATATAGCGTATTAAATATGCTGTTCTAGTGTGTTCTCCGAATGTTTCGTATATATAGCGTACTAGAACGCACCGTTCTAGTGCGTTCTTCGAACGTTTCGTATATATAGCGTCCTAGAACGCCTCTATATAATTCCGGATGTATCCGTTGCGCAACAGATAGAATTTTTATTATTATTCTATCCGTTGTGCAACTGATAGAATTTTTTTTATTATTCTATCCATTGCGCAACGGATAGAATTTTATTATTATTCTATCCGTTGCGCAACGGATAGAATTTTTTTTATTATTCTATCCGTTGCGCAACGGATAGAATTTTTATTTTTTTATTATTCTATCCGTTACGCAACGGATAGAATTTTTTTATTATTCTATCCGTTGCGCAACGGATAGAATTATTATTATTATTATTCTATCCGCAATGATGTTCAAAATGTGCTTCCAATGAAATTTTAT
The DNA here is from genome assembly GCA_003547095.1 of Diversispora epigaea. NCBI lineage: Eukaryota > Fungi > Glomeromycota > Glomeromycetes > Diversisporales > Diversisporaceae > Diversispora > Diversispora epigaea. The sequence continues at coordinate 152,020 of PQFF01000268.1, read as the reverse complement.
TAGAATTGGAAGTTCCATTGGAAGAATTGGAAGTTCCAATATCTCACGTGCATTGAAATTTTCCAATCAAATACTTTGGCTATTGTATATAATAACTGAAGTTCCAATATTTCCAATGCTTTTAATATGATCTTTTAAATGAATATGAATATTTGATAATTGATAAAAAAACAAATAGGAAATTAAAAATTTGTTTAATTCTTTTTTTAATACTCCGGAATACTTAAATACAATATACAAATACAATGTCAAACTAATAAAATTTAATAAATTATATCATATAAATACAATATTAATAAAATTTAATAAATTTTATAATATTTATATCATGTGTCTTATAATAAATATCTTCCAATGAAAATTTATTGGAATTGGAAGCTTATTGGAAGGATTGGAATTGAAAGTTCAATAGTGCTTCCAACTTTCAGAGAACATCACTGTCTATCCGTTGCGCAACGGATAGAATTTTTTATATTATTCTATTCGTTGCGCAACGGATAGAATTTTTATTATTATTATTCTATTCGTTGTGCAATGGATAGAATTTTTATTATTATTATTCTATCCGTTGCGTAACAGATAGAATTTTTTTATTATTCTATCCGTTGCGCAATGTAGTGTTATGAATCGCGAATACAAAATCGCGATTAATCGCCTATCAACTATATAGTCGAGTACAAATGTTAATAGACGATTAATCGTGATTAATCGGCGATTATTAAAATCGTGATTAACTGTAATAATCGCGATTTATAATTATAATTTTTATTCAATTCGAAAAAATATTATAATTATAATAATAATAATAAAACCGTGGGAGCAAGAATCGCGGGGGCTATAATAATAATAATAATAATAATAAAACCATGGGAGCAAGAATCGTGGGGGCTATAATAATAATAATAATAATAATAATAAAACCGTGGGGCAAGAATCGCGAGGGCTATAATAATAATAATAATAAAACCGCGAGGCTATAATAATAATAATAATAATAATAATAATAAAATCGTAGTCGTGGGAGCTAAAAATCATGGGAGACGAAACCGTGGGAACAAGAATCGTGAGAGCTAAAAATCGTGGGAGACAAGAATAATAATAATAACAAAACCGCGGGGCTATAATAATAATAATAATAATAATAAAACCGTGGAAGCTATAATAATAATAATAATAATAATAATAATAATAAAACCGTGGGGCTATAATAATAATTATAACAAAACCGCAGGGGCTATAATAATAATAATAATAATAATAAAACCGTGGAAGCTATAATAATAATAATAAAACCGTGGGGCTATAATAATAATAATAATAATAATCTTAATAATAAAACCGCGGGAGCTATAATAATAATAATAATAATAATAAAACCGTAATCGTGAGAATTAAAAATCGTGGAAGACGAAACCGTGGGAACAAGAATCGTGAGAGCTAAAAACCGTGGGAGACAAGAATAATAATAATAACAAAACCGCGGGGGCTATAATAATAATAATAATAATAATAAAACCGTGGAAGCTATAATAATAATAATAATAATAATAATAATAATAAAACTGTGGGGCTATAATAATAATTATAACAAAACTGCAGGGGCTATAATAATAATAATAATAATAATAAAACCGTGGAAGCTATAATAATAATAATAATAATAATAATAATAATAATAAAACCGTGGGGCTATAATAATAATTATAACAAAACCGCGGGGGCTATAATAATAATAATAATAATAATAAGACCGTGGAAGCTATAATAATAATAATAATAATAAAACCGTGGAAGCTATAATAATAATAATAAAACCGTGGGGCTATAATAATAATAATAATAATCTTAATAATAAAACCGCAGGAGCTATAATAATAATAATAATAATAATAATAGTAATTATAAAACCGTGGGGCTATAATAATAATTATAACAAAGCCGCAGGGGCTATAATAATAATAAGAATAATAATAAAACCGTGGAAGCTATAATAATAATAATAAAACCGTGGGGCTATAATAATAATAATAATAATCTTAATAATAAAACCGCAGGAGCTATAATAATAATAATAATAATAATAATAGTAATTATAAAACCGTGGGGCTATAATAATAATTATAACAAAGCCGCAGGGGCTATAATAATAATAAGAATAATAATAAAACCGTGGAAGCTATAATAATAATAATAAAACCGTGGGGCTATAATAATAATTATAACAAAACCGCGGGGGCTATAATAATAATAATAATAATAATAAAACCGTGGAAGCTATAATAATAATAATAATAATAAAACCGTGGGGCTATAATAATAATAATAAAACCGTGGGGCTATAATAATAATAATAATAATAATCTTAATAATAAAACCGCAGGAGCTATAATAATAATAATAATAATAATAAAAAAACCGTAATCGTGGGAATTAAAAATCGTGGAAGACGAAACCGTGGGAACAAGAATCGTGAGAGCTAAAAACCGTGGGAGACAAGAATAATAATAATAACAAAACCACAGGGGCTATAATAATAATAATAATAATAATAAAACTGTGGAAGCTATAATAATAATAATAATAATAATAATAATAAAACTGTGGGACTATAATAATAATTATAATAAAACTGTGGGGGGCTATAATAATAATAATAATAATAATCTTAATAATAAAACCGCGGGAGCTATAATAATGATAATAATAATAATAAAAAAACCGTAGAGATAAGAATCGTGGGAATTAAAAATCGTGGGAGACAAAACCGTGAGAGCAAGAATCGTGAGAGCTAAAAATCGTGGAAGACAAAAATAATAATAATTATAAAACTGTGGGGGCTAAATAATAATAATAATAATTATAATAAAAATATTATAATTATAATAATCACCGAATAATCGCCGAATAATCATCGAATAATCGCGAATAATCGTCGAATAATCGCCGAATAATTGTCGATTATTCGTGACGATTATTCGAGTTTAAATATAGACCTGATTCTTAACACTAACCTAGACTATACGTGTTGCCCAAATCCCAAATAATTTGGGATTTGGGATGCCAAAATGCACAAATTACTAGTATTTGGGATTTGAGATTTGGGATTTCGGCAAAAAATACTAATTGTAATTTGGGATTTGGGATTTGGGATTTTGGCATTTGGGATTTCGGCATTTGGATTTTGAATTTGGGCGGCAGGTATAACCTAGACACCAAAAAAGCTCATATATTCTAACTAAATTTGCATCTGAAAATGATAATATTGATATTTATCCTGATCAAATTCAGTTCTTTTTTGTTCATGAAATAAGTACAAATAGAATAAATATGGAAAATTATTATTTGGCATATGTTTGTTGATACAAAAAAATCAAGAATCGGTTCTATTTCAGCATAAATGAAGAACAAATGTGTAATGTCGAATTATGGGATATTGAATTTTATCCTAAAAGCTGAGATTGTATTATTCCAGTCCATCACATTCTTGGACGATTTGTACCGGTTAAGTATAAAATTTCAGATTGTAAAAATGTTAAAGAGTATTTGGCAGTAAATCCAATAAATAGAAAATATAATTTACGCTAAAAATTATCTTTTTTATTTTATTCCGAAATGATTAGGATTATGTAATTTTATTAAAATTTCCATAAATACATAATAAATTAGAAATAAATGATAAATTAGAAATTTTACATTAAAATCATCTGAATTCAGTAATTTTTTTTTCCGAAATAATAAGATAAATTTTTGCGAAAAGAGTATATTTCCGAAATTAACATTTTGGCAGTAAAACAGCATTAAAATATTGTATAAATTTCAGCACGAATTCAGAAATTCTGAATTTTGGTTGAAACTAAAATCCAAATTTCTGAATTTTAGCTAAAATTTATTAACGATCGAATTTAAGATAAATTTTTGCGAAAAGAGTATATTTTCGAAATTGACATTTTGGCAGTAAAACAGCATCAAAATATTGTATAAATTTCAGCACAAATTCAGAAATTCTGAATTTTGGTTGAAACTTAAAAATTACTTCAAAATTTTCTGAAATTTCTAAGAGCTGATTTTTTTTGACAATCAGCCAAAAGTTAACTGAATTTTGATATTGCCGATTTGCCTTATTTCGCTTATAATATTGTGAATGAAATTATACATGTTCCCAAAATTGATTTTGGATTTTTGAGGTATTTCGACTTTTTGAGATTTATGCAAAATCTATTCTATATATAGAAGTAAAAAAAGTACCCAGTTATATATATCTTCAATCAAAGAATAAATCTGGGTGATCAAAAAATTTCGGGTTTTAAGTAAAATAATTTCGTCTTCTATGAAAAACTATTTCGACTTTTTTCTCCGAAATTGTAATTTCGGGACCCCAAAATAATTTTGCGTGCAAGTATAAATAAAATATGCTTACTTTATACATAATTCCTAAATGTCTAATAATCGGCAAGAAACAAAAATTCTTTTAATAAATTCTGAATTTTTGCCGAATTTTATTAATAAGCTGAAATATCATATTTTTGAAATGGATAAACTGAATTTAGACAAAATTGTTTTGAAATTTTATATTTCTGAAATGTCCATTTCGACAAAAAAACAGTGTATTAAAATATTGTATCAAATTTCAGCACGAATTTAGAAATTCCAAATTTTGGTCGAAATTTAATTTAAAGTTGATTTTTAAGTTTCGACCAAAATTCAGAATTTCCGAATTTTGGCTGAAATTTATTAATGGTTGAATTTAGGCTAATTTTTTTAGTAATTAGTCGAAAGTCAGCCGAATTTTGATATTGCCGATTTGCCTCATTTCGACTAGTGTTATTACATTGTTTTTCAAATATTTTTAAAAACTTTTATACTTTATTTACTTCAAAATATTTTAAATTATATTAAAGATTTTTAAAATATTTCGAAAACTTACAAAAAAAATATAATATAATATTCTTATTTTCATTTATTTATTATAATATTTTTCAAATATTTTTAAAGGTAAATAGAAAATAATAATATTAAAAAATTTTAAAATATTTCGAAAACTTACAAAAATACATAATATAATACTCTCATTTTCGTTTATTTACTATAGTGTTTTTTAAATATTTTAAAGGTAAATAAAAAATAATAATAAAGAATTTTAAAATATTTTAAAAATATAATATAATACTCTTATTTTCGTTTATTTACTATAATGTTTTTCAAAATTTTCAAAAAATCTATATTATTTTAAATTTTTTTGTAAAAAAAATAAATAAAAATATAAATAAAAATATAATATAATTTTAAAAAGTTACAAAAATAAATATAAACTTGCGAAATATTGTGAAAAGTTTCAAAAACTTTGTGTGAAATATTGTGAAAATATTACGAAATTTTGTGAAATTTTACGAAATTTTTGTAAAATATTGTAAAAATATTGTAAAATATTGTGAAATTTTGTGAAATTTTGTGAAATTTTTTTGTATAAATTTCCAAAGGTGTCAGAAATTTGCGAAAATTTTCGCCTTTTAAAATTTTCTTATGATTATATAATATGATTTGATTGACTAAATTAAAATAAGAATTTTTTTTATTTTATTTAACTAAAAATTTACAGAAATTTGCACAAGTTTTTTAAAAATTTTTCAAAGTAAAAATTTTTGTAAATTTTATGCAAAAATCTTTCGGAAATTTTCATTTTAAAAATTTTTAAAAAATTGTATAAATTTCTGCAAATTTTTGTCTCTTAAAATTTTTTGATATAGATGTTAGTAGTATTTGTAAAACACTATAGAACAGTATTCGTTAAACGCACTAGAATATTTATATTTAATTTCTGATATGGAAGTAAAAAAAGTATCTAGTTATATGTATTTTTAATCAAAAAATTTATCTGGGTGATCAAAAAATTTCAGATTTTAAGTAAAATAATTTTATTTTTTATAAAAAACTATTTCGACTTTTTTTTTCAAAATTACAATTTCGGGACCTCAAAATAATTTAGCATACAAATATAATTATACCTAAGCTAGAAGAAAAAAATAAAAATTATGAAGAAGTAGAACTAGAAAATAAGATAGATATAGAGATATTTATCTGATTATTTAAATTTCAATAATGATATCAATTATCTAATAATGTTCTAGAGGCATTAATTAAGTTTTTAAATATTACACTCAAATCTAAATTTTGAAAATTTTCTGCATCTTTATATTTAGCAAAAAAGAAATTAGAAATTTTTTAATCAAAATTAAGAATAGTAGTTTGTATAAACTGTTATAAATTATATAATTTTAAGATTATATGTAATTATAAAGAAAATAATAAGTTGGCAATTATGAATTACTATTATGAAGAATATCCTAATAATCCAGTATCTTCTTGTTGTTAGCTGTAGTAATTTTATTTTAATAATATTATACATATTTATTTAATTAATTAGTATTTATATTTATTACTTATTATTAATTATTATTATTATATTATTTCTATTTTTATAAAATCTTAATGTAAATTATTTAGAAATTAATACAATAAAATATGCATTACAACTATACATTATCAGTAAATTTTTTTAAATGTAAGTCTTTGAAGTATTTCACTCTGATAACCTTCGAATACCTCCAACATAAATGTAATATTTACGAAGGTTATTAGTATCGAAAACCTTCGTTTTTATTAATAAAACATAATACTCCAGAGGTTATTGATATTGATAACCTTCAATAACCTTCATTTTATCATAATAAATGTAATATTTGCGAAGGTTATTGGTCCAATAACCTTTAATAACTTTTGAAAATGAAATTATTACAATAATTTCCGATATAAAAAATTTTCAGATGATGTTTCCAAAATTGATTTTGGATTTTTGAGGTATTTTGTTTTTTTGAAATTTATACAAAATCTATTCTATATATGAAAGTAAAAAAAGTATCCAGTTATATATATCTTTAATTAAGAAATTTATTTGGGTAGTTAAAAAATTTCAGGTTTTAAGTAAAATAATTTTGTTTTCTATAAAAAACTATTTTGATTTTTTTTCCCAAAATTGTAATTTCGGGACCTTAAAATAATTTAGCGTGTAAATATAATTTTGACTGTAAATCAATAACATATAGTACAGCGTAATTGAAAGTGTAATAGATAATGTAATTAATAATATATACATTAATATATTTAATAGCATATACATTAGTGTATTCTATAGCATAGTGCACTGGTCGAAAATTTATAAAACCTACACCTATCGGGTACCAGATAGGTATAGTATCCGTGCCTAATATCGTACACATATCGGATACCCGATAGGTGTGAGAAAACATTTTTCACACTTATCGGATACCCGATATATGTAAAAAAACATTTTTTACACCTATCGGGTACCCGATATGTGTACGATATTAGGCACGGATACTACATCTATCTGGTACCCGATAGGTGTAGGTTTTATAAATTTTTGACCAGTGGTGAATAGTGTAAAGTACAGTGTAATCAATAATGTAATTTATTATGTATATAAAGGATTGAATTTTTTTCCTTTCAATCTTCAGTTAGTTTTGAAATTTTGAATAACCCAATAATAAAATATTTTGTAATTTACTTAAATAATATATTTCTTTAATAAATTATTATTTAATCTTTTATGAAAATATCTTTTTTATTAATACTTTACTATGAGATTTTAGTATTTTGTTTTATGATTTTAATAATTAGTTTATAATTTTTTAGTGAAATTCTTTTAAATATTTTACTTAATGATCTCGGTTATACATGTTTTCAAAATTGATTTTGGATTTTTGAGGTATTTTGTCTTTTTAAAATTTATGCAGAATCTATTCTATATATAAGGGTCGTCTAAAGCCAGATACATTTTATGATTTTGGGTGATCATCGATGATCATGTAATCACGGGATATATTATTTTTTATTGGACGGAGAATTAAAAGAATCAGCTTTTTTTTTTTGTTCTTTAGTGACGAGAAACAAGACTCTTTTTCATGATCAATTCATTTAAAATAATGTAAAATTTGAATGAAATATTAGAAGCAAACAAAGAAAATCTGTTGGTTGTATATAAAGCCTTTAGTTAATAATTGTATTAAATTGTTTACACTTATTTACAATTTGGAACTATAAACAGTTTTCACAAGTGGTGCAATCACGAATGGTGCGATCAAGAAAAGTGCCATATTGTTAGAAAAGATTGAAAACAGTCGAACTAAATTTTATACATCATCACAACTTACTCCCGATCAAAAACGTGAGCTTCTCTTTAATGTTGATCAACCATTTGAAATTCCAATGTGTGAATTTGATGAAGAATGGTAGCTTCTCGTTTCAAATATTTGAACAAGATATAACTATAGAAATCATATCAACGGAAACTCTTGAAAAACTTTTGCATGTCGTTTTACCAAGCACAATCTATCAAGTATGCATAAAGAAGGGATCCCAAATGAAAAATGACGAAAAACTAAAATCTATCCTGTAAACCTATGTTTCATGAAAATAAAGGTATCACAATTTATTACAGAGAAGAAAGTGTACATTGAATGATATTAAGATAGTCCCGATTATACACATACCATTGGAAAAAGTGAAAAGCTAAAACATTCGCAATTTGTTCAAAATTTAGTTGAGCAAGAGGCTATCAAAAACTATCCACCGCCGACTATTGTGAATGCAATTAAAGAATATGCAATTGAGAAGTTAGATTTTAATTTTAGTGTGAAAGAATTAAGAAGAAAGGAAGTTACTAATATAAAAAGTAAAGTTTATAAATCACAAAATATTTATCTTACGGGTAATATAAACCTGGAATTAGATATCAAAGAATCTGTTGTTTTTTTTAAAAACCAAGAATACCAAGTGGAGTGTTTTCAAATTCTTTACTGATTATCATATAGTTTCGTCTTCGCACATCCTAACTATACATGTTCCCAAAATTGATTTTGAATTTTTGAGGTATTTCGACTTTTTGAGATTTATGAAGAATCCATTCTATATATGGAAGTAAAAAAAGTACCCAGTTATGTATATCTTCAATCAAAGAATAAATCTGGGTGGTCAAAAAATTTCAGGTTTTAAGTAAAATAATTTCGTCTTCTATGAAAAACTATTTCGACTTTTTTCCTCAAAATTGCAATTTCGGGGTCCTAAAATAATTTTGCGTGCAAGTATAATCCTAACCAGTTTGAAAAACTTCAGCATTTTGGATGATTAACATTAATCTATTCCACTCATAAAACAAATAAGTATGATTAGAGATTATTTACATTATACATTTGGGATAATTATGGTTGTCGGGATGTTGGAGCATACTTCTTCGTAAATAAAGAAGATGGTGNACTATCCACCGCCGACTATTGTGAATGCAATTAAAGAATATGCAATTGAGAAGTTAGATTTTAATTTTAGTGTGAAAGAATTAAGAAGAAAGGAAGTTACTAATATAAAAAGTAAAGTTTATAAATCACAAAATATTTATCTTACGGGTAATATAAACCTGGAATTAGATATCAAAGAATCTGTTGTTTTTTTTAAAAACCAAGAATACCAAGTGGAGTGTTTTCAAATTCTTTACTGATTATCATATAGTTTCGTCTTCGCACATCCTAACTATACATGTTCCCAAAATTGATTTTGAATTTTTGAGGTATTTCGACTTTTTGAGATTTATGAAGAATCCATTCTATATATGGAAGTAAAAAAAGTACCCAGTTATGTATATCTTCAATCAAAGAATAAATCTGGGTGGTCAAAAAATTTCAGGTTTTAAGTAAAATAATTTCGTCTTCTATGAAAAACTATTTCGACTTTTTTCCTCAAAATTGCAATTTCGGGGTCCTAAAATAATTTTGCGTGCAAGTATAATCCTAACCAGTTTGAAAAACTTCAGCATTTTGGATGATTAACATTAATCTATTCCACTCATAAAACAAATAAGTATGATTAGAGATTATTTACATTATACATTTGGGATAATTATGGTTGTCGGGATGTTGGAGCATACTTCTTCGTAAATAAAGAAGATGGTGACACTGTCGCAGAAGCTTTAAAAATAATTCGACAGTTTGTATATTCTTGAGAGCCTCGATACTTTCTTTCTAATCAAAACAATGTTGAGACTAATGGTATCACAATAGCTTTCCTGGGTTTATCAAAGGGTAAACAGAATTGTGAGGTTATTTTTTGCACTGTACATGTTATGCGAACTTGGATGACCAAGATTTATGAAACAAAGGTTTGAAGAAAGATAATTTATGCACTGCACAAAATAACAAAAATCGGTTGTGATAAACTTATTCAATAGGTAATTAATGAATGTCAAGCTCCTACTGTTAAACAGTATATATTACGAAATTATATAAAAAATACAAATCAATAAGCTTTTTGGACATATCAACATTCTCCACTTTTTTTACAAATAACTTCAACAAATACCATTGAACCATACTATAACAAATTAAAAAGAACAACTGTTTCTCATCATAGTTTAATAGGTACTTCGTTTTTATTTGTTTTTTATTATATTATTGTATCTTTAATTAAATAAAAATAATATTTTATTTATACTAGGCGCATGTCATAAGATAATCGCTCTTGATACAAAAAAGCGATCGGATATAGAATATATAGCCTTTGAATTTCATACTAAACAAATTTCTGTTGTTGGTATTGATTTCGAAATCATTGGTCAAATTCATAAGTTTCCATTTTCTATTCAACAAAAGATTGTTAGCGAAGTTCATGCTGTTGAAAAAAGAATAGAAAAAGGTAAAGACGTACCTGTTTTGACTATACTTGCACGCAAAATTATTTTGGGACCCTAAAATTGCAATTTTGGAGAAAAAAGTTGAAATAATTTTTCATAGAAGACAAAATTATTTTACTTAAAACCTGAAATTTTTTGACTATCCAGATAAAGGTGGTACCCGTAATTATGAATTAAGAGTTATGATATTACTGCTTGTATCGTAATTATTAAGGATTTCAATGAAAAAAAATTTGTAATTCCGTAATTCGTAATTATCCGTAAGTTCGTAATTGTTCCGTAAATTCGTAATTATTCCGTAAGTAAAAATAATACTCATAATTATTTAATTTTAAAATTTTATTATTAAATTTTTAAACATTTAAGTTTAAATATCTATAGTTATTTTAATTTTAATGTACAGAATTTGAAACTTCTACATAAAATACAAATTATTCTTAACTTTAAATTTAATTATTAATACTTTTAATTCGTGATCTGTGTGCAGATCAGTGAAAATCATCTGATTTAAATATACATTATGGGGATAATTAAATTATGAATAAAATAATTTTTTAAAATCTCGCGTTTTCTAATGTCAAAACATAAAAAATATTCAATTATATTAGTTTCACCCGGTGTAATAACAGAAAATTTGCATTTCGGAACAAGTTGTCATAATTGGTGAATTTTTTGATCATCGGCTAAAACAGAAAATTTGACTTTATTATATCCTATTCGATTACATATGAAAANTTAAGAGTTATGATATTACTGCCTGTATCGTAATTATTAAGGATTTCAATGAAAAAAAATCCGTAATTCCGTAATTCATAATTATCCGTAAGTCCGTAATTGTTCCGTAAGTCCGTAATTATTCCGTAAGTAAAAATGATACTCATAATTATTTAATTTTAAAATTTTATTATTAAATTTTTAAACATTTAAGTTTAAATATCTATAGTTATTTTAATTTTAATGTACAGAATTTGAAACTTCTACATAAAATACAAATTATTCTTAACTTTAAATTTAATTATTAATACTTTTAATTCGTGATCTGTGTGCAGATCAGTGAAAATCATCTGATTTAAATATACATTATGGGGATAATTAAATTATGAATAAAATAATTTTTTAAAATCTCGCGTTTTCTAATGTCAAAACATAAAAAATATTCAATTATATTAGTTTCACCCGGTGTAATAACAGAAAATTTGCATTTCGGAACAAGTTGTCATAATTGGTGAATTTTTTGATCATCGGCTAAAACAGAAAATTTGACTTTATTATATCCTATTCGATTACATATGAAAACCTTAGTCAATCTCAACGAACGCGACTTTATCATAGAAGTTTTTGAAACTACATCTGAATATGGATCAATGCCAGGATATATTTGCAAGTGTGATGGCATTCAAAATGAACTATATCAAACACTTACTGTTGCAATTTGTAGTGTATATAAAAGAATTTTTGGAACAGAAACAAAATTTTCAGGACCAGCAGTAATGGGCTTTGACGCACCTACTATTTCTAATGTACTGCTTCAAGACTTGCAATTTTGACCATATTTCTTTTCTCTAGACAAATTACGAATTTGGATTATGAGCGTAGAAAAATCTAACAAATCCGAATGGAATTTAGCTGGTATTGGTTACAAGGTAACTTTCATATATACATTTAGAAAGCAAAGGTGTGTTTTTGTTCAAGAATTTGAAGAAGATGAATGCACCCTTACAATTTATACAGGAGAAAATATAAAACTATGTTCTTTTACCAATTGCGATTCTGAATCTTTGTGGAAAAAAGTTGGCATATTACAACAATATAATGGTAAACTTTTTTTTGGTTTAGAGGAACCTCAAATACAATATTTTATTCAAATTTTACGTATACCCAGTTGTACATTGAATGATTGGAATGATGGTGATTTGATGAAATCAATTTTCGTGTATCATCTTAAACGCAGGATTTCAACGTGTATAAACTGGCAAGAATTTTTTAACCAATGGCTTATTGGATTATCAACAATAATTGAATTGAAAACCCAATTGAAAAAACTGTATCCATCTAATCATAAAATTAATGCGCGTGAATTTAGAACTTGGAAAGCTATGCTACGGAATGTTAGATGTGAAGAAATTACACCTTTCGAAAAAGATTAATCTCAGGTAAATAATATCGTTATAAAAAAATATTAGAAAATTTATTACTTATAATTGTAATTTTTAATAGGTAGAATTTTGGTCAAGATCACTTACTCCTGAAATCGATAAAACTAATTTAGAGATATTATATAGACAAGGATTTTTAATTCCAATACCTTCTTATTTGAAAAATGATACCAAGACATTTTGGAATTCATTCTGAGAATCCTTAGATGTGAATAAATGTAGTTTGGAAGAACGAACACGAATTTTATCAATAATAGGAGGAAGTTTTACTTATGATGAAATCAAAAAGAATCTAGAAGTGAGTAAAAAATATCAGCGTTTTTAATAGTTTTATTTAATCAATAGCATAATAATTTAGATAATTGTAATATTTTTATACAAAATAAATTTTTTATGTATTTACCATTTATTTAAATAAATTTTATAAATTCAAATTTACTTGTACCAATATTTAATTCATGATGAAAAATTATTTATTAAAGTTGTGTTGCATATTACAGGTGTCTAATGATGCAATTCGTTATGCTCGTAAGCATGCACATTTATATGGAGTTGGTGGAAAGGCATTTAAAAAACCTATTATAACGCATGAAAATTTTTCTGAAGAAATACAACAACAACTACAAGCTTTTTTATTGGATAAAGCACATGTTGTTATGAGTTCCTATAAAACCGATTCAGTAACTAATGAGCCAGTTCATTATCTCAAGCATACCAAAGAAACATTGTGGAAAAAATATCATGAACAATATTCTGATGGGATGCAACGAACCAGTTTTTTTACTCGATTACAGGATAAAAAATATATTTATCGTGAGGATCTTGGAGGTTTATGTCAAACTTGTCAAAAATATGGATACGAAATATTTTCTGATCTTTCTAAATATATAGAAAAACATGTGAATCAGTCTCTTATACAAGTATGAAATATTTAAAAATGAAATACTATCAACTTATTTTTTAATCAAATGAAATACAACACTAATAAAATTTTGATAATTCATAGAAACGATTACTAATAACAGTAGACAATTTGAAACAATTTTTAAAACGTGATTATGAAAATCATTTTCACATTACAAAAAGTGGTATGACTTTTCATAATCCATATATCAATTACTGTTTACTTTATGCATTTGGGAATTGTACCGAAAACCATAATCAAACTTGTAATGAATGTCAAGAATTATTTAGTTTATTTGAAAATATTAGAAGTTATATAGATTCAACAAATTATGAAGAACTTGAAGACTTAAAAAATCATTTGCTTTATTACCTTGCGCACCAAACAAGAAAAGTCTATTTAAACACACAGTTCAATGTAAACTTATTAGAATTGGACGAAAAAACTGTTTTAATTTTAGTAGATTATAAAATGAAAATATTACCAAAGACAGCTCGAGAAACAAAAAATGATTGGTTTGGAAAAAAGGGATGGTCATTACATACAGTTATGGTATACAGGAAACAAAATAGCTCTTCAGTCCTTCAAGTACAAGCCTATAATCATTGGTCTGCGGATACCTGTCAAGATTCATAGTTTACGGCCTCATCACTTCATGCTGTTATTGAAAATCTTAATCCCAAACCAGAATTAATTATTGTGATGTCAGATAATGGTGATCATTATCACAATGCTGACTTGATGATGATAATGTCATTTTGGCCCGAATGATACAATATTGAAGTTAAAAAATAGATATTTCTTGAAGCAGGTGAAGCAAAAACTAGCATTGATTCTCATCATGCTCAAGTATGTAAAATAATTGATGCATATTTTGTATATTTTTAATACCGTGTAACTAAACTTATCTGTACAATTATAGATTTCACATGCCATTAATAGATACGTTCATTTAGGTTTTGATATACAAACTGGTCAAGATATTGAAAATGCAATAAAAGGTATTCGTGGAACATCAGTTGCTCATTTACAACCTAATTGTGATAGAGGTAAATTCCATATAATTATTAATTTGAATAAATGTTATAAATTAACAACTAATTATTTTTGATAATAATAAAGGAACTGGCAATAATATATTACTGGGTAATTCCAATTGGTTTGAGTGGCAATGGCAAACTACCGGAGATTTAGATGGATGTATTTTAGCACGAGCAGTTCCAAATATTGGAGATTGGATTATATTTACTCCAGCACAACTAAAAAAATTACAAAATCGTGAAATTGAAACACCAAAACCACTTTCATCAAATCATACTATACCATCCACTGGTCGAAATATGGAATATCAGGCACCTATCGAGCACCTATCGGGTACCTGATAGGTATACGATAAGTGCCCGATATTCAACATATTGGGCACCCGATTGACGGTGTAGTCGTCCCGAAGTTCGGGCACCTATCGGGTACATATCGGGTATCTATCGGGCATCTATCGGGCACCGATATTTTGTCATTTTTTTCAAATTATTTATTTTTTATCGGGCACCTATCATCCATATATCGGGTATAGTATATTATTGTATATCGGGCACAGTATATCTCTGTATATTGGGCACCTATCATCTATATATCGGGTATAGTATGTTACTGAATATCGGGCACAGTATATCTCTATATATCGGGGGCTTTTTTTCTTCGATCGGGTACCTATCGGTGCCTTTTATTTTATATATATATATTTTTCACTTTCTTATTCCCGAAATAATCACATTTTTTAGTTTATTATAAAAAATAATAAAATGAAATACATTATTTATTAATAAAAAATATAAAATAAAATATATTTTAATTATACTATATAAAATGTTCATATTTATTAATAAAAAATATAAATGAAATATATTATATATACTATATAAAACGTTATCAATTGTACTATATAAAATGTTTATATTTAAATCTATCTAATTATTTTTTTTTATTTTTTTTAGATTTTTTATTTTTTTTTTCTTTTTCCTTTCCTTTCCCTTTTCTTTTTCTTTTTCTACTACTTGTTTCTACTTCCTCATTATTATCATTATCTTCTTCTTCCTCATTATTATCATTATCTTCTTCGTCCGGATCATAAATTGGGATATCTCTGTTAACCCAATTCAAGTGTTCAAGCGCCTCCCTACTCAGTGTCCAAATTGGAGCACTTTTCAGAATTTCGGCCTCTGTTTTGTTTTGTTTATGGCGTTCGGATCTGATTCTAGCCTTTTGTGCTTTTTGTGTATTTGCTGGTCTACTCACAATATCAATCGCTGGATCGATTCTTTTGTGCAATAATTTTTTTAACTATAAAATATAATTTATTAATATCATGCCCGATAGGTATAAAAATATATTAATTTGATCACTTACCGATTCAGATCTCCACCATTTATCCTTAATATAAATCGATGTCGTTTTTTGTCTCGTTGAGGTGATAGAAGTGGCTGCTGTAGTACCTCTACTTCTATTACTGCTATTACTATTACTATTATTATTATTATCATCATCGTAATTATTATTACGATTATTATCATTATCGTTATTATTATCGTTATTACGATTATTATCGTCATCGTTATTACGATTATCATTATCGTGATTATTACTATTATAATCATCGTTATTATCGTTATTATTATTATCGTTATTATTATTATCGTTATTATTATTATCGTTATTANATAAATATAATTTATAAATATAGTACCTTCACCATATTCGTATTCTTCGTCTGTCATTTCCCACTCTTCAGAGTGGTATTCAGTTTCATTTAATATTTTTTTGACCTCCTTTCGAGGATACAAGGCCAATTTTTCGTCACCTCCTTGAAACAGGTATTCTGCTGCCCTGTTTCTCAGTTTCTTCTTCTATTTAAAATAAAATTATATCAATACTATACTTGATAGCTATATTATATATTATTATAAAAATCCTACCTTTTGCATGTCAGTATTCTTTCTCAGTCTCCTTAATTCTATTTTTCTATTTCCTTTTACTATAGTTCTATGTATTTGATGCCTAGTTTCCCACCTAGTATGTATCATTTCTAACAAATCTGTATCTGATACAGTATATTTTTTATTCATTATTTTACTTAGACGAGGTAAAAGTTTTGTGATGATAAAATCACGTTGTTCCACCCATGTAAGTTCTGGTTTTATCGGATATTTTGTTTTGTATTTGGAATTATAAACCAAAAATAATTCTTTCTATAATTAGATAAATTTGTATTAGTTATTCTGTGCCCGATATATGTATAATATAAAAAATCAAAAAAAAAAAACAATTTACCCTAACTCGTTTATATGATTCGGAATCTAAATATTTTATTGTTTTTGTTTTCTTTTTTTTCTTTTTTTCTTCTTCAGATGATGAAGATTCAGATTCATCAGATTCATCAGATTCATCAGAAGATGACGAAGATTCATTAGCAGAAGAAGAAGGTGATGATGATGATGAGGAAGCAGTAGGGGAGGGCGAAGAAGAGGATGAAGAGGACGAAGAGGATGAAGAAGAGGAGGAAGAGGAGGAAGATTCTTTTTTATTTTTTTTATTTTTTCTAATTTTACTAATTTTTTTATTATTTTTTCTAATTTTACTAATTTTTTTACTACTTTCACCAATTTTTTTGTTTTTACTTAGCATTTTTGTAAAAATTTTTCCAATTGTTTCGTAATCTATTAAATATAATTAATATATTAGTTATAATTATAATTATTATTTTATAAATAGACAATTAATTAATTAACCTTTTTTTGATATTTTGTTGTGTGTTTTCTTTTTTAGTGCCTTGATAGGACGAAAAGAATACGTTACTTTTTTTGATTTCGTCATTTTTTTTATAAAAAAATAATTTTTTAAAAAAGAAAGAAAGGGAAAGAGTAGTTTTTTATATATTGTATTTTTCGGGCAGATGAATCAATTATTGCATCATGAAAAGGTAAAGTTATTAATCATTATATCATATTTTTTGATATCGGACATATTTATATGAGGTAATTAAGAAGTAATATTTCATATTACTTACGTGATATTCTTATTTATGACGCGTTATTTCGTATGTAGCTGAAATGTAAAAGTTTAGAAATATATGTAATATATATAATATATATTTATAAATATACTTAAAAACAAAGTATTTTGATTTTTTAGAACTTTACCTTTTCCNAAAGAAACGAATAAAAAAATCACTTATCGGGGTCCTGGTGTTATATATCAATATTAAGAATAATATAGTATTATCAACATTATAAAAATTATGGTTTTAGTTTTAGTTTTAAACGACCAGTGAGGCAATTATAAAAATTATGGTATATGTATAGTATAGTATTGTTAACATTATATGTATTTTAAAGAAATAAATAGAAATGGGCCGCAAGGAGGTGTTATGCATATTAAAGAGAAAGAGATGGTATTAATGATAATGAAAAATAATGAAAAATGGGTATTTGTTTACTTATATGCAGATCAGAGGAGTAATGTGTAACATATTAATTTTAATATAATAATATAAATTATTTAGTACTATTGTTATATTAATAAATATAAATCATTACTATATATAACTATGAATATAAAATTTACTATAAAAAATGCATTAACTAAATAAAATTTCTCTAATTTTAAGACGACGCGTATCATCTTTACGCGAATTTTAAAGACGCGTATCATCTGTAAATAATTTTTGCGCATTATAAAAAAGCAAGTATTTGACTATGTGAATATTTTAGAGAACATTTTTTGAAAATAAATTTATTAAAGAACTTTGACTAATATATAATTTACCTATCTTTTGAATAAAATGACTAAAAAATACAAATACATTTGTAATTGTATAGTCTGTGAAGGAAAAGAAGTTGAAGGAAAGATCCAGAAAAAGCATACTAATGATAAAATTATGTAGAAATCTAGTAAAGAAAGAAAGATTCAATTAGCAATGATCGAAGCAAGAAAGTTTAATTATAGAGGTAAGTAAATTGTTGAAATAACTTCGTATATCGGGCAGACAAATAGCCATATCGGGTACCCGATATATCAATTTTTAACTTGTGTAACATTTATAATATTTATTTTTCTTAATTAAGTGAACGAAACTCAAGTGAATGAAGATACGTCATCAAATAAAAATAGTAAGAAAAGAAAAAGAAGTTCACCGACACCTGATGTACCTAAGTTAAATAGAGACGTGTCAATAAGTAATATGCTTACAGGGTTGGATCTTGATGAAGAAATAGTTGTGGCATCATCATCTTGTCCAAGAAATGATCAATTTCACAAACCACGTATGGATGAGATGCTCGATATATTTGATGAAGAACTTTTGTTTGATATAGGAGATGATGATAATGAATTAATTGACGACTTAGAAGAATGTGATGATGAAGAAATTATTTGTGACGATGATGAATTAGAAGTAGAAGTAGAATTAGAAAATGAATATATGGATTCGGATGATGAAATATTTAAAGATGATGATAACTTGTTTGTCTCACCTGAGCTGGAAGAGAAGGACGAATGCTATGAAGGAGTAGAAATAAAAGATAAATTAGACGTAGAGATACTTTTGTGGTTATTTAAGTTTCAACAAAAATATCGGATACCTGATACGGCCCTGGAGGCCTTAATTAAGTTTTTAAACCATACCCTTAAGATGATTGACGATTCTAAGTTTTGGGAATTTCCTGCTTCTTTATTTTTAGCAAAAAAAAGGTTAGGAATTTTTTAACCAAAATTAAGGATGGCAGTTTGCACAAACTGTCATAAATTATATGATTCTAAGATTGTATGCAATAATATGGAAAACAATAAGTTAGCAATCATGCATTGCTGTTATGAAGAATATCCAAACAATCCAATACCTTCCCGAAAGAATTTATGCAATAATGAGCTCTCCTCCCTCAAAAGAAATATGAAAAATATGGTAGCAATTCCTAAAATGCTATACCCTAAGCCCTCAATTAAACAACAATTAAGTATCTTGTACCAGAGATCTGGCTTTGAAAAAATGCTAGACCAATCGGGCACAAGAAATTATGATAGTAATATCTATGCCGATATATATGATGGGAAAGTATGGAATTCATTTCCTTTCGATGGTAGCAAATTTTTTAGTCCAGAAACTGCTACCTCGAATTTAGGATTATTAATAAATTTGGACTGGTTCCAACCCTTTAAGTACACACAACATAGTACTGGTGCTATTTATGCTTCGATATGTAATCTTCCAANCCCCAAAAACATAGACAATATGCTCAAGAATGGCTTAAATGTGACACCAGAGGAACAAGAGAAGCTCATTTTAAAATAAACGGAGTGCGATGGTCTGAATTGCTTCGTCTCCCTTACATAGATCCGATCAGATTTGCAGTAGTGGATCCAATGCATTGTTTGTTCCTTGGGATTGCAAAATAGATTATTCAATCCATATTTATTAAAGAAAATAAGCTAAATTCCGAGCAACTTCGTACAGCACAAAAGAGGATGGATAACGTTCAACTTCCATCTGATATTGGTCGAATCCCTCCAAAAATTGCTATCGGAGAAGGATTTTCAAAGCTCACTGCTGACCAATGGAAGACCTTTATTATGATATATGCAACAACAATTTTATGGGACATGTTAGATGATAATGATAGAAAGATATTGGGACATTTTGTTCGGGCGTGTAACTTATTGGTTGCTAGATTTGTTACTGAAGATGATCTACAAGAAGCTCAAGAAAAATTAAGGGATATGTCAATAAATATAGAAAGAACCTATGGGCCTGAATTTATTACAAGTAATATCCATTTATCAATGCATATTCCTGAATGCATACGGGATTATGGCTCTGTTTATAGTTTTTGGTTATTCCCGTACGAGCGATTAAATGGATACATAGGTAAGCCGCACATATCGGGTGTACGAAATTATAATAAATAAAATTTTAACACAAATCTTTTCATAGGTTCATATCCTAATAGTAATCGGCAGATCGAACCCGAACTTATGCGAATTGTTCTTAAAAATTCGCTTGTGGATTATCATCTTTCATGTCAATGGACATCTGGTCTCTTGGAAAATTCTCTTAAATTTCTTGTACCAAAGAAAGTTGCTGGCAGCTTAGCTGTAACTAATGAATTTGATAGAGAAGAGTTACAGTATTTCATCTCCCTGAGACATGACACGTCCAATAAAATCTATGGCACTGAATATATACCAGGACGTATGCTAACACCTTCACATGAAAAGGTAAGTATTCCTAAAGAGGTTCAAAAAATATTATGTGAATGGTATGTAACATTATATAATAGAAAAAAGAAAGATGTGAACGCATGTATGGAAGTAACTATGAACCAACATGCATGATTAATAATAGGTAATGAAATATTTGGGTCCAAGATCGCTGGACGACATGAAAATAATGCAATTATATTAGCGAAGTGGAAAGCATATAGAGATGGAACAAGTGATATTTATCCTGGGGAGGTACAATATTACTTCGAACATACTCTAACACTTCCAAAAGGACCCAAAACACATCTTCTAGCATATGTCAAATGGTATAAAAATGCGCCTTCCTCTAGTATACGATTTAAGCATAAATTTATGGAGCCTGAAGTATCCAATACTGAGTTGTAGAATGGAGAATACTATGAGGAAGGTCAAGATTCAATTATTGCAGTGCATAGAATATATGGTCGAGCCATTAAGATAAATTATCGGACGGGGAATAAGAATAAGAATAATTATGTTTCAATAATACCATTGAATCGAAGATTTAATGTTTAATTTTAATTTTATTTATTTATTAATTAATAATAAAGAGATTATCTAATACAATGAGCATATCAAACAATAACTAAACTTTAAAGTATATCTAATTTTATGCAAGAAAACTTGAATTTTAAGTATATGCATCTGATAGGTTGTATAACAGATAAGCCAAAAATATCAAATCGTGTGCCTGATAGGGAAAAACCTGAATAAAATTTTTAATAAATCAGGTGTCCAATATATATCCGATATTACTATTTATTATCATGTACCCGATATTGAAGGTAATATCGGGTGTCTGAAATAATAATAATTAATATCGCTGCCATATCGGGTGCATTATAAAATTTACAAAAAAAAACCCTAGATATCGGGTGCCCGATATATATAAAAATATTATTCGCACTCGATAGGTACCCTATAGGTATCCGATATTCAAATATATCGGGTACCCGATAGGTGCCTGATAGGTGCCCGATATTTGGATTTTGACCTGTGATCTACATCATGGGAGGTACCGATACCCAATTCAGAACATAAGTATAATTATGGGTCAACGATAAAATATGATACAATACTAATTTATTTTCTATAAATATAGATATTCGAACAGATCGCTTGTCAAAGAAAAAATTAATAAAACACTTACAATTCAAAGGTATTGAAATCAACGAAAAGGAAAATAAAGTTGAATTGATCAAGAAGTTAGAAATAGAACTAAATAAAGATAATATCTGTGTACGATCAGATAATGGTAATAAAAGGTTTATTTGCATTTGCAAATATAGAACTTTTGAATAACGTTTACAATAACTTCTATATAGGTCATAACATTTTAGTTGATATAACCAATCAAAAAGCTCAACAAAATTTGGGTTCAACAAGTAATTACAAGGAATTTCCTTTGCAGTCGGGTTGAGCTTTAAAACAAAATCAGAAATTCGGAAAAAAGGGAGCTGGAAAAAGAATGTCTATACATGTAAGGACATTATTAGAAGGATTTTTTTTGGCAGGAAATGTTAACAAAAGCAATCGTTATACTGCAAATGATATGTACAAAGAATTAGTAAAATGTGTACAAGAGGGAGAAATTGACAATGAGGAGGTGCCAAAAGTTGGCACTATTCAAAATTGGATAAACAAAATGACACGGGTGCATCGTGAACAAGCAGCGGCAAGAGTTTTAGAAAGTAGTAATACTTAAAAAAATAAATGCATTTATAGTCATTTTACTAAAAATAAGCCAGGAATCTGACGTTGCCGTAAGGAAAAGTTTTATTTTTATTAATTAAATAATATAAATAAAATAATAAAATAAAAAATACAGTTTTTAGCAATAATTTTATGAGGAGATATTCTTCATTACAAATATAAAATATAAAGTTGACTTTGTAACAAAAAATAGATATCGGGTATCTTTTAACTTATTA
>PQFF01000268.1:26076-124461 GCA_003547095.1 Diversispora epigaea | reverse complement strand
GGCCTGAATTTATTACAAGTAATATCCATTTATCAATGCATATTCCTGAATGCATACAGGATTATGGCTCTGTTTATAGTTTTTGGTTATTCCCGTACGAGCGATTAAATGGATACATAGGTAAGCTGCACATATCGGGTGTACAAAATTATAATAAATAAAATTTTAACACAAATCTTTTCATAGGTTTATATCTTAATAGTAATCGGCAGATTGAACCCGAACTTATGCGAATTGTTCTTAAAAATTCGCTTGTGGATTATCATCTTTCATGTCAATGGACATCTGGTCTCTTGGAAAATTCTCTTAAATTTCTTGTACCAAAGAAAGTTGCTGGCAGCTTAGCTGTAACTAATGAATTTGATAGAGAAGAGTTACAGTATTTCATCTCCCTGAGACATGACACGTCCAATAAAATCTATGGCACTGAATATATACCAGGACGTATGCTAACACCTTCACATGAAAAGGTAAGTATTCCTAAAGAGGTTCAAAAAATATTATGCGAATGGTATGTAACATTATATAATAGAAAAAAGAAAGATGTGAACGCATGTATGGAAGTAACTATGAACCAACATGCATGATTAATAATAGGTAATGAAATATTTGGGTCCAAGATCACTGGACGACATGAAAATAATGTAATTATATTAGCTCAGTGGAAAGCATATAGAGATGGAACAAGTGATATTTATCCTGGGGAGGTACAATATTACTTCGAACATACTCTAACACTTCCAAAAGNTTTAACCAAAATTAAGGATGGCAGTTTGCACAAACTGTCATAAATTATATGATTCTAAGATTGTATGCAATAATATGGAAAACAATAAGTTAGCAATCATGCATTGCTGTTATGAAGAATATCCAAACAATCCAATACCTTCCCGAAAGAATTTATGCAATAATGAGCTCTCCTCCCTCAAAAGAAATATGAAAAATATGGTAGCAATTCCTAAAATGCTATACCCTAAGCCCTCAATTAAACAACAATTAAGTATCTTGTACCAGAGATCTGGCTTTGAAAAAATGCTAGACCAATCGGGCACAAGAAATTATGATAGTAATATCTATGCCGATATATATGATGGGAAAGTATGGAATTCATTTCCTTTCGATGGTAGCAAATTTTTTAGTCCAGAAACTGCTACCTCGAATTTAGGATTATTAATAAATTTGGACTGGTTCCAACCCTTTAAGTACACACAACATAGTACTGGTGCTATTTATGCTTCGATATGTAATCTTCCAAGGGCAGAAAGAAATAAGCCCGAAAATATTATTTATTTAGGCTTCCTACCTGGACCTAAGGAAGCCGATAAGAACCAAATTAATCATTACCTATCCCCGATAGTTGATGAACTTAAGGAATTATGGGAGGGATGGA
This sequence comes from Diversispora epigaea, assembly GCA_003547095.1. Lineage (NCBI taxonomy): Eukaryota > Fungi > Glomeromycota > Glomeromycetes > Diversisporales > Diversisporaceae > Diversispora > Diversispora epigaea. Next base: position 123,071 of record PQFF01000268.1, on the reverse strand, counting down.
GAGTTCCCAAAACATATGAAAATAAAGATGGGCTCGATATAAGAGTTGCAATATTAGTAGGTTCTTCCGATATTCCAGCTACACGAAAGTTATTTGGGCATGGATCTGCAGTAATGAAATGTCACAGGTGCCCAAAAAGAAGCCGATATAGTGAGAAGTTCAAAAAAACTCATTATGGTGGTATGCATAATTATGAACAATGGATTACAGAATCTGCAGATCCCCAAAAACATAGACAATATGCTCAAGAATGGCTTAAATGTGACACCAGAGGAACAAGAGAAGCTCATTTTAAAATAAACGGAGTGCGATGGTCTGAATTGCTTCGTCTCCCTTACATGGATCCGATCAGATTTGCAGTAGTGGATCCAATGCATTGTTTGTTCCTTGGGATTGCAAAATGGATTATTCAATCCATATTTATTAAAGAAAATAAGCTAAATTCTGAGCAACTTCGTACAGCACAAAAGAGGATGGATAACGTTCAACTTCTATCTGATATTGGTCGAATCCCTCCAAAAATTGCTATCGGAGAAGGATTTTCAAAGCTCACTGCTGACCAATGGAAGACCTTTATTATGATATATGCAACAACAATTTTATGGGACATGTTAGATGATAATGATAGAAAGATATTGGGACATTTTGTTCGGGCGTGTAACTTATTGGTTGCTAGATTTGTTACTGAAGATGATCTACAAGAAGCTCAAGAAAGATTAAGGAATATGTCAATAAATATAGAAAGAACCTATGGGCCTGAATTTATTACAAGTAATATCCATTTATCAATGCATATTCCTGAATGCATACGGGATTATGGCTCTGTTTATAGTTTTTGGTTATTCTCGTACGAGCGATTAAATGGATACATAGGTAAGCCACACATATCGGGTGTACGAAATTATAATAAATAAAATTTTAACACAAATCTTTTCATAGGTTCATATTCCAACAGTAATCGGCAGATCGAACCCGAACTTATGCGAATTGTTCTTAAAAATTCGCTTGTGGATTATCATCTTTCATGTCAATGGACATCTGGTCTCTTGGAGAATTCTCTTAAATTTCTTGCACCAAAGAAAGTTGCTGGCAGCTTAGCTGTAACTAATGAATTTAATAGAAAAGAGTTACAGTATTTCATCTCCCTGAGACATGACACGTCCAATAAAATCTATGGCACTGAATATATACCAGGACGTATGCTAACACCCACTGGTCGAATGAACAAAAATCGGAATCCTATTGATGGCGCAAATATGCATAAATCGGACATCCTATTTGTGAAAATTCATAAATCGGAAATTCCTATTTATAAATTGGAAAAAATCGACTGCCTATATTTAATAAATCTTAGCAAATTTAGCCATCAATCGGAATCTTATTCATAATAAAACCATCCTATTTTTTTCCATTTGACTAGTGACCTTCACATGAAAAGGTAAGTATTCCTAAAGAGGTTCAAAAAATATTATGCGAATGGTATGTAACATTATATAATAGAAAAAAGAAAGATGTGAACGCATGTATGGAAGTAACTATGAACCAACATGCATGATTAATAATAGGTAATGAAATATTTGGGTCCAAGATCGCTGGACGACATGAAAATAATGCAATTATATTAGCGAAGTGGAAAGCATATAGAGATGGAACAAGTGATATTTATCCTGGGGAGGTACAATATTACTTCGAACATACTCTAACACTTCCAAAAGGACCCAAAACACATCTTCTAGCATATGTCAAATGGTATAAAAATGCGCCTTCCTCTAGTATACGATTTAAGCATAAATTTATGGAGCCTGAAGTATCCAATACTGAGTTGTAGAATGGAGAATACTATGAGGAAGGTCAAGATTCAATTATTGCAGTGCATAGAATATATGGTCGAGCCATTAAGATAAATTATCGGACGGGGAATAAGAATAAGAATAATTATGTTTCAATAATACCATTGAATCGAAGATTTAATGTTTAATTTTAATTTTATTTATTTATTAATTAATAATAAAGAGATTATCTAATACAATGAGCATATCAAACAATAACTAAACTTTAAAGTATATCTAATTTTATGCAAGAAAACTTGAATTTTAAGTATATGCATCTGATAGGTTGTATAACAGATAAGCCAAAAATATCAAATCGTGTGCCTGATAGGGAAAAACCTGAATAAAATTTTTAATAAATCAGGTGTCCAATATATATCCGATATTACTATTTATTATCATGTACCCGATATTGAAGGTAATATCGGGTGTCTGAAATAATAATAATTAATATCGCTGCCATATCGGGTGCATTATAAAATTTACAAAAAAAAACCCTAGATATCGGGTGCCCGATATATATAAAAATATTATTCGCACTCGATAGGTACCCTATAGGTATCCGATATTCAAATATATCGGGTACCCGATAGGTGCCTGATAGGTGCCCGATATTTGGATTTTGACCTGTGATCTACATCATGGGAGGTACCGATACCCAATTCAGAACATAAGTATAATTATGGGTCAACGATAAAATATGATACAATACTAATTTATTTTCTATAAATATAGATATTCGAACAGATCGCTTGTCAAAGAAAAAATTAATAAAACACTTACAATTCAAAGGTATTGAAATCAACGAAAAGGAAAATAAAGTTGAATTGATCAAGAAGTTAGAAATAGAACTAAATAAAGATAATATCTGTGTACGATCAGATAATGGTAATAAAAGGTTTATTTGCATTTGCAAATATAGAACTTTTGAATAACGTTTACAATAACTTCTATATAGGTCATAACATTTTAGTTGATATAACCAATCAAAAAGCTCAACAAAATTTGGGTTCAACAAGTAATTACAAGGAATTTCCTTTGCAGTCGGGTTGAGCTTTAAAACAAAATCAGAAATTCGGAAAAAAGGGAGCTGGAAAAAGAATGTCTATACATGTAAGGACATTATTAGAAGGATTTTTTTTGGCAGGAAATGTTAACAAAAGCAATCGTTATACTGCAAATGATATGTACAAAGAATTAGTAAAATGTGTACAAGAGGGAGAAATTGACAATGAGGAGGTGCCAAAAGTTGGCACTATTCAAAATTGGATAAACAAAATGACACGGGTGCATCGTGAACAAGCAGCGGCAAGAGTTTTAGAAAGTAGTAATACTTAAAAAAATAAATGCATTTATAGTCATTTTACTAAAAATAAGCCAGGAATCTGACGTTGCCGTAAGGAAAAGTTTTATTTTTATTAATTAAATAATATAAATAAAATAATAAAATAAAAAATACAGTTTTTAGCAATAATTTTATGAGGAGATATTCTTCATTACAAATATAAAATATAAAGTTGACTTTGTAACAAAAAATAGATATCGGGTATCTTTTAACTTATTAACTTATAAAATTTCACCCCAAATATGATTAGCTAATTTCACTGATCTGCACACGGATCACGAATTAATGTTTAATTATTAAAATTAAAAGTTTTAAAATTAATTTTTAATTAGTAAACTTTATTTTAAAATATTTCGGTCAAAAATTATCTGATTTGAATGAAAAAAATATCATTTTGAAGCCAGAAACATGGAGATTCCAAATATATACTTTATTGTTACACAAAAGTCCATAATTAGTTACGGAATTACGGATTTGTATCGTAATTTATTTAAAAAATCCGTAATATTAAGGACTTGTAAAAATAATTAAGGACACCAGCTTTATACCCAGATTTATTCTTTGATACATAACTAGGTATTTTTTTTACTTCCATATATAGAATAGATTCTGCATAAATTTCAAAAAGTCGAAATACCTCAAAAATTCAAAATCAATTTTGGGAACATGTATAGTTTTGACCTCTCTCAATTGCTATTGTCTATTCTTCCGTCAATACTTATTACTTTGCCAGCATATCTTTCACAATCATCTATATGGTGAAAAAAAATTATTAACTACTAATGCTTGGGAACAGTTCCAACAGATGTTCATACCTTATAAAAACTACGATATTTAAAATATATTTAAAATATACTTCATTAAGTATTTTTTAAGTATTTTTTAAGTATATAAGAAATTACTTAAAATATTATTATTTTATACTTAAAATATATTTAAAATATATTTAAAAAATACTTAAAAAATATTTAATTTAGATAATAAGTAAGTATGTTTTAGGTATATATTTAAAATATGCTTAAAATATTATTAAAACATATTTAAAATTAAATATATTTTAAATATATGTATACCTAAAATATACTTAAATTAAATATTTTTTAAGCATATTTTAATGTATTTTAAGTACAAAATAATAATATTTTAAGTAGTTTTTTATAAATACAATTAAGTATATTTTAAGTATATTTTAATTTATTTTAATAATATTTTAAGTAGTTTTTTATAAATACAATTAAGTATATTTTAAGTATATTTTAATTTATTTTAATAATATTTTAATAATATTTTAATTATATTTTAAGTATTTTTTAAGCATACATATTTCTTATAGGAATGGAAAGTGAGTTCGAAGTATATATAAGTCGTGAATTAGTGGAAATAGAATTACCCAAGAAAACAGAGGCAGGAAAAGCAGTGGAAAATCGACGCTCTATTATAATTGAATTAATTGAGAGAACACGTAATGCTTATTGGAGGATCGAAGAAAAAGGAAATATAGTACAAAAGTCTACATTTATTGAAACGTTAAAAGTTTTTTTAGGATCTATTTTAAATATAGAAGAACAATAAATAAAAATGTATTATGTTTGTTCTATAAAATATGTATATACTTTATTTCAAAAAATAAAAATTCAAAAAATAAATATTTCTGCGAGTCATTTCTTTGATCTGATTGTTTATTTAATAGTTTTGAAATAAATATTATAAAAACCATGTAATGAAATATAATGATTTGAACATATATTTAAATGGATTGATCACGAAAAAGAGTCTTGTTTCTCATCATTAAAAGGACCAAAAAAAAAGCCAATTCTCTTAATTCTCCGTCTAATAAAAAATAGTATATCCCGTGATTACGTGATTATCGATAATCACCCGAAATCACAAGATGTACTTGACTTTAGACGACCTTATATATGAAAGTAAAAAAAATACTTAGTTATATGTATCTTTAATCAAGAAATTTATCTGGGTGGTCAAAAAATTTTGAGTTTTAAGTAAAATAATTTCGTCTTCTATGAAAAACTATTTTGACTTTTTTTTCCAAAATTGCAATTTCGGGATCTCAAAATAATTTAGTATGCAAGTATAATCTCAGTATTTGTTTTTATAATTAGCTAACTTGTTATGTAATCTTTCATGTATAAATTACATAGATATAACTAAATTTCAGTAATTAAGTCAAAGACTTTTTACTTTTAACAACATGTATAATATAACTAGTACTTGTTATTTTGAACTATTTCATTAAAGTTTCTCTTTGTTTTTGAGTTGTGAATTAGAAAAAGTTTTATTTTTTTTTATTTTTCTTATAAGTTCTTTTTTATTTATTATTTATTATTTTTTTTTATTTGTTTTTATTTTCTTCTATTCTTTACTATTATTTTTGTCACAAAATAATTACAAACTGAAAAGAGATCATTTACAAGTTTTTTTGTTGTATTTTATTCTTTAATACTTTATTTGAGAACTATAAGTTTTGTATTAATCTTTTTGAAGATATTTAATTCAATAATGATGCTGGTCAAATAAACAAAAAATCAAAATAACATAAATCAAATATCCTATTTATGAAATAGAAATTCTTATTCATAAATCAGAATATTCCTACTTATGAATCAACTACCTATACTTAATAAATCTTAGCAAAATTTGTTATCAATTGACTAATATGACAGAGCTTATCTTTGTAGCACATGTTGAATGATCAAAATTGGTAAAATTTTTAATACAAATTAGCTTAGTTCTATTTGTGTATTATTCACAAATCCCCTTGCCCATTTGTATCAAAAATTTTTTTAACCAGTGTAGATAACAACAACCTCTGAAATATTTCCTCTATAAACTTATTCCAATAAGGTTTGAAATCTCTTGCATTTGTAGTTAAGGCTTGAACTAATGCCTTTGATGATTTCACAGTTTAGAAACTTGAGGATCTTTAATTTGTCTTTTGAGATATTCTTTTTGATAATTGTTTAAAACTCTTACATAGTATATTTGAGCTTTTTGTTGTTTTGGACTGCTTTCTTCTTGGAAAAAGAGTTGTTTAACATTGTGGAGCTGACAATTTCAAATTGTTGTATTTTAGGGGAGACTTGCTTATACTTAACAATAAAAAAAACAGAATTTAAAAAGTGTTGCTCTTGTTTGAACTGTGAAATATTTATTTATATTTTTTTGAACTGCAAATTCTATTTACACAATTTTGAACAATTATGAGTAGAACATATAAAATTACATCAATGAACAGATGACAAAAGCAGAACAAACAAAAATTACATCAAAACAAAATTGTACCTTTCCTGCACTCTATATATGTTACAATTAAATTATTTATCCTCATCTAAAGTATTTTTGTACAGATTAAAACCGATTCAATTTGGTGTATATTGAAAATTGCGGCGATTCCATTTGCGAAACCCTTGATTAAAAGAAATTATGAATAATCTCATCTATGACTTGAAAATAAAGAGTGATCACCTTTGTGAACGTGATGCATTTATTATTTTTTTTTTTCGTTTAATTTATTCTGTCCTGCATTATTGTACCAATAAATCATGCTTTGATGTCTGACAAGTTTTCTGCCACATACATATTATTAATACTCATGCTACATTAAATTATGTTACTCATAATCATTGAAGTTCCGTTGTATTAATAAATTTTATATGCGAGCATATAAAAAATGAAAATGAAATATCAATTTATTTGAGGTGCATTCCTTTATATTATAAAAGGCTAGAATAAATTCAGCAACATGAAAAGTATATTCAAATAATATGTAAAGAATTCCTGACCTATGGAATCAATAGGGTGGATTTTTTTAATACAAGGTACGAAGGCCCCAAAAAAATTCACAAATTTACGGTACAGAAACTAAGGACGTAAAAAAACCAAAAAAACTTTTCAATAGGAGGAAGATGTCAACAAAAGATTAAGGTTGAGGAGAGAATTTTTTTCTGATGCACGCTACTACTGATGCTAATTTCTGCGCAATCATCAAGCACGCCACGTTTTAAATAAATTTACTTTAGCCACACCGCATAATAAATTAAAATACTTCCAAGATTTGCATAAATAACATTAAATTATTGGTACCCAAAAAAATCTAAAAATAAATAGCTTCGCTGTAATTATAGTTTGCAGTTGCAGTTATTACAATTATTGAGAAATCGAATCATCTTTTTTCTTTACCGAATATTTTTTGTGGTTAAAATCTCTTCTGCATAATTTATACAAGAGGCACAAGAGGCGAATTTCTTGAATTGTCTAATTATATTACCATAAATATAAAATTAATGTTGCAATTTTAAAGATTGTGACTAGAAAATTTTTTTTTTATTATGCACAATAAATTATATATCCAATTATATTGAATTTAATCGAAATCCCTTGTTTGAAATTAACTTCTCTAATAATTTATCTTGCTATTATTGTCTTTATTTGTATAACGCATGTTAAATAATGATCACATTAAATTATAAAGGAAAACGTGGTAAATGATTTGTTTTCCGAATTCGTATCACCAAAAATTTAATATATAATTCTTCTTTTCTTGTTGTTGTTGGTTCCTAATTTCATTTTCTATTTCTTTTTCTCGTCAGAAAATTCTTTGGGTGTATTCTTTTGAAGAGAATACAATATTGTAACATCTATCATATATAATACTCAGTGAGATATTAATACTTTCCTTAGATACCAAATATCCATTTCACAAAATTCATAATGTCAATCTTCAATAAAAGTGTCTTTCTTTTCCTTTTCATTTTCATCACTTTGGTGATCGCTACATCAGCATGGAATGCACCGTTAAATACCGTAGAATTACGAAAACGAGCTGGTGCATCATCAGTAGCACCTACAAAGTAATTATTTTAATTAATTTTTGCGTGATTATTAGTAATAAAAAATTTTTATATTTAATTTTCTTTGATTCTTTAATAGCGCCCCCACTACCTCTGCACCTTCAGAAGAAACCTCAGAGTATGTATTAATCACTTAATTCGATTAATAAAATTTGAATTTATTTTATTTCATTCTTTTTTTTGTGAATTCTGTTGATTTTGTTAATTCTTTTTTTTTTTTTAAAAAAAAAAAAAATTTAGTATAACGACAGAAGAAGATTCAACGTAAGTGTTATTATACTCATTCGCACAAAAATGAAATACTGAAAATACTAAAAATACTAAAAATACTAAAATAACACTTTTAAATCTATCATCTTCCAACAGCCCTACTGACACCCCTACTGACGACCCTACTGACGACCCTACTGACGAACCTACCACTGAAACCGATGATACTGATACTACNTAAAAGTGTCTTTCTTTTCCTTTTCATTTTCATCACTTTGGTGATCGCTACATCAGCATGGAATGCACCGTTAAATACCGTAGAATTACGAAAACGAGCTGGTGCATCATCAGTAGCACCTACAAAGTAATTATTTTAATTAATTTTTGCGTGATTATTAGTAATAAAAAATTTTTATATTTAATTTTCTTTGATTCTTTAATAGCGCCCCCACTACCTCTGCACCTTCAGAAGAAACCTCAGAGTATGTATTAATCACTTAATTCGATTAATAAAATTTGAATTTATTTTATTTCATTCTTTTTTTTGTGAATTCTGTTGATTTTGTTAATTCTTTTTTTTTTTTTAAAAAAAAAAAAAATTTAGTATAACGACAGAAGAAGATTCAACGTAAGTGTTATTATACTCATTCGCACAAAAATGAAATACTGAAAATACTAAAAATACTAAAAATACTAAAATAACACTTTTAAATCTATCATCTTCCAACAGCCCTACTGACACCCCTACTGACGACCCTACTGACGACCCTACTGACGAACCTACCACTGAAACCGATGATACTGATACTACTCCATCACCTACTCCCACCACAAACGATAAATCCACTACAGATGATTCTGAATCCACCGAAACAGATACTTCAGATGATAATTCCACTTCTGAAGATAACGGTACTACCAAACCGAGTAAACCACATGCCACCTCAACTACCAATGATGACGATAAGAGCACAAGTAAAAGTTCTTCTAAGGTTGTCGCATCATCCACTACCAAAAAAATAACTACTACTGATGCTTCGGGTAAAACTACGGTAATTGATACAGTTGTACCTGCCAGTACCGTAGTAGTAGTAGCTTCTAACCCAAATAAACCTAATAATGCAACTTTTGACGAAGGCTCTGCTTCTACGACCGGAACCCAAGGAATATTTGCTTTGGGTATAAGTTTGATGATCGTTTTTGTCTCCGCCCATTTATTATAATTCACTTATTATAATTAATTTTATTGTTATTATAATAATTAATTCATTACTATAATTTAATTTTTTATTACTTTTAATTTTATTACCTGGCTTTTGTATAATATTCATTTCTTTAAAATTTTTCTAATATTATTGGTAAAATAAAATTGGCGTGTGTGTTTGTGAATTTAATTTATTTATTAATAGGTTCTTTTTTTTAAAAAAAAAAAATAGATGAAAATAAAATTCCTCTTGTAATTCAAATTTTAGTTATGGAAATAAAAATTGGAACAGTTTCTTAAATATTTCTACTTTTAAAAAAATAATATGATCGATCGTTCATTTTTATAATTCTTTAGAAAAGGACCTGTTTAACATATGAAAGATAAGAAGTGACACGATCGATTCTTTCACTTTCTTGATTTTCTGCCAGTTATCAGCTCGAACAACTATTAAATTAGGGTGCCAAATTTGAATTTTAAATATCATGTGATTTTATGGTCGGCATAATTATAATTTTGGTCGAAATTAATTTTTTTTTATTCATATTTTTTTATAAGATTTTCAACATAATTATTAGCCATTCATTGCATTCATGATCATCCCAAGTTAATTATCACTACTTTCATTATTACTTTTATCCTTCATTACTTTCTTCCATTAAAACAGTTGGTTCTGTTAGTTTTTGTCATTTTGAATATTTTGAATGGTCGAGATTTTTTTTATTGAATTAATTTTATTGGATCGGGCATTAAATTTAATTTTATTATATAATATTAATTTTATTATATAAAATTTAATTTGAACAATTAGATTTACAAAGCTAACCTAATATAGAAAGAGTAGATACAATTTAAATATAGGATACAAAATTTGTTGGTTGTTCAATGGACAGGATTAAGGACAGGATTAATATGATTTAAATAAATGAGAAATGAAAATGTCAAGTTTCAAATTTAAATTTATAACAAAGCAAGCAAGCAATTAATAAAAATTTTGATACGCATCATATGAAAAATGAGAAACGTTTACCCTCAAAAATCAAAAAAAAACTGTCGTTAGAATATCCAGAATGAAGTTATTGATTTTTTTAGGGTTAAGAACTTCTATTTATCACATATTATTTTACCATTTGGCAATCACATGAAAGTAATATTACTCGAGAAACTATTGGGGATGAACGATATTTTATCTCACCCAAGGGGTGAGGAATAACATTCTAGAATATCTGCTTGCATTTCGTCTTACATATTAATGCACATTTCAAAAAAAAATTTTTTCAAATGAAAACATATTTGGCTATGAATATATGACATTTAGTTGTTAAAGAACCTAAATTTAGGAATAATGTAAAGATAGTATATACATTGTTAAGTACCTTTTTGGTTTTTTATGAACATTGTTTTATGTTTAAAGTTCAAAATTTTGTGATGTTTTTATAATTTAATTGTGATTTTTTATGATTTTTGTGATTTTTTTTTTTGTGATTTTATTAATCATCATTACGGATATTTTAAGGAATTTATTGACGCGAAACCTGAAATCGGAAATTAAAAATTCAAGTGAAATTAAAAATTCAAGAGAAAAAAGAAAGAAATAACAAAGCTATACATTACACTCATTTTATGACGACAGAATACGACATGATGATAAAGACAAGTTATTAATAATTAATGTAGACAAGGAATAATGAACAAAGTTTTATTAAATAATTTAAGTTTTTTTTTTTATTTATTTATAATTTTTGTAAATCATTTGTTTTGAATTGTTCTTTATACATAAAAGGGTTCGTTGTAATTTTTGTTTGTTAAACCATTTTTAGTTTTAATGGAAACTTTTTTATAATTAATAAATAATAAATAATAAATATATAAGGAACAAAGTAATTTTTAACTTTCATACATGATTATATTCTCTTTATTTAATTGTCTTTGTCAAATAACATTTATTTGCAACACCAAATAATTTGCCCTGGTACAAAAATTAATCGTCAAATCAGAACCCTTTAATAATTTATATCAATTAGTTAAACATATAATTATCGTTAAAGAATCATGCCATGCTTAAAAATTTATAATGGTATGTTTCAGCACTCCCTGAATCATATCAATTATCAAAAAAAAAAAACGTACCAGTTAATCAAATTCTGTATACCGTACAAAATGTCAAAAATATTATTTAAACGCGCACTGTTTATCATCACGTCATCGTCGTTCTTTCTTTTTTTAAAAATAAAATAATTAAAAGAAAAAATCCTTGTTATAAAAAAAACTTTACATTACGTAAAACTAGGTATAAGCATGCATAATAAAATTAAATTTCCCTCAAGCTGCAAGAAAAGTTATTTCAAACTTTGTATTCCGGGGTTAAAACCATACGCACTCAAAGGTCTCAAACAACTCTTAATTACCATTATTTGAAAACAAATTCTTGTAATTTGATTTGCATCGCCCAAGATTGTTTATCATTGTTCAACTTGATTACCTAACGATCTTTGAATATAATTAAGAAAGGTCAAAGGTGTATATATATAAAGTTAATTTTGAACTTCACTTTTTGTCTCAGGTTTTTTTTTAAAAAAAAAAAAACTTGACTCACGAAAATAAAACAAAAAAATTTTGACTTTACAAAAATAAAAAAAAAAAAACTTGACTCACGAAAACAAAACAAAAAAAAAAAACCAGAATCCCTTTTACGAATTTTTAAATTTCCTTTTTTACAAATTACATAAACTATTCAATTATTCGAAATTTATTTTTAAATTATTTTATTCAATTATTGACATTATTGAAATTATTCGAAAACTTGTTAAACTTCCTGTTTCCCCATACATTCAGTTTCCAATTTCGTCGGCTATCGTCAACACACATCAATTTACGCCTTGACACTTTTTAAGAAAATCACACAATATAAAGAAACAANTTATAAAAAAAACTTTACATTACGTAAAACTAGGTATAAGCATGCATAATAAAATTAAATTTCCCTCAAGCTGCAAGAAAAGTTATTTCAAACTTTGTATTCCGGGGTTAAAACCATACGCACTCAAAGGTCTCAAACAACTCTTAATTACCATTATTTGAAAACAAATTCTTGTAATTTGATTTGCATCGCCCAAGATTGTTTATCATTGTTCAACTTGATTACCTAACGATCTTTGAATATAATTAAGAAAGGTCAAAGGTGTATATATATAAAGTTAATTTTGAACTTCACTTTTTGTCTCAGGTTTTTTTTTAAAAAAAAAAAAACTTGACTCACGAAAATAAAACAAAAAAATTTTGACTTTACAAAAATAAAAAAAAAAAAACTTGACTCACGAAAACAAAACAAAAAAAAAAAACCAGAATCCCTTTTACGAATTTTTAAATTTCCTTTTTTACAAATTACATAAACTATTCAATTATTCGAAATTTATTTTTAAATTATTTTATTCAATTATTGACATTATTGAAATTATTCGAAAACTTGTTAAACTTCCTGTTTCCCCATACATTCAGTTTCCAATTTCGTCGGCTATCGTCAACACACATCAATTTACGCCTTGACACTTTTTAAGAAAATCACACAATATAAAGAAACAAAAAAAAATAATTAATTCCAATTCTATTAACGTTTCAACTCATTCATCCTCTTAACAAAATAAAAGAATAATAAAAAGTTTAAATTTTAAAAAATTTTATACACTAGAATTATATAAAAAAAAAAAAATAATAACGTACAAAATGCAATTCTTAAATAACGATGTTTTAAGAGAAATCTTTCTAAAACTTGCCGATACCAACGATTTAACCGGGGAATGCTCGAGTATCGGATTAAGTGATCTTTACCCTTGTATTTCTGTTTGTCGTCAATGGTGTAATGTAGCCATACCTATATTATGGGGACGACCATTTCATTCTTTAAGATTCTCTGAGGAAGAACCTATACCTCGAACTAGTGATAAAATACTCGAAATGTATTTTAGATTTCTTAGTAATGAAGATAAACAAAATCTTTTAAATAAAGGAATTGATATTTCTTTAGTTACACCCGTTAATCAACAAAAAATATATTCTTATGTTGACGAAAATGAAGAAGAAGAATCATGCGAAAAAGAAAATGACTTTAATAACTTTGACGATAATGATGATAATACTATCACTCAAAAAGAACCGTGGTTTGTTTATCCCTCGTTTCTTAAATCATTGTCATACATAAATTTATGTTTAGCCGTAATAGAATGGTGCGGTGATTTAGAAAATATAATGAAACAAAAATATGGAGAAGATTCAGAATTAACTGAGGAAGCTGAATATTTAATATTACATACAATTTTAAAACTTTGTTTTAACAAGGGAGCAAGATTATTCAGCTTAAATATTCTTATATACGATTTCATCTTTAGCGATAATGATAAAGATGATAAAAAAACTCTCGCATTAACGAAATGCTTTGTTGACGAAGAACTAAAAGGATTTTTTGCGTCAATTCATTCATTGGAATTTAATGTAATGTTTAAAGTCACAAATGGTTTAATATCTATGTTATCACAAATATGTCACAAATTGGTAATATATATATATATATTTTTTATGTCAAAGTTGTTTATTATTATTTTATTATTATTATTATTATTATAATTAATAATAATAATAATAATAATAATAATAATAATAATAATAATAATAATAATAAATAATAATAAATAATAAATAATAAATAATAAATTAATATTAACAAACAAATTTATTTTTTATTTTTAGAATCATATATACGTCCACAAATTATGGTCACGCCACCCAGATACACAAATTGTGACTGAATTTGGAGAATCATTCACTTCGCTCGTATCAGCCCAAAAAAATTTAAGCTCCTTTTATTTATCGGAATGCAAGGGTTACACGCACGTATTTCTTCCCGCATTGAGTCAATGTACAAAATCATTACGCCACATGAAATTTGAAGAAGTAGATTTTAAAGATTGTAGACCATGGTTCACGATTGCCGAATGCGCCAATCTCGTGTCACTTCAAGTAATTCAATGCTCTAATACCAACTTTGAAATGATTGAACCAGTGATAAATACCACATTTACGAATATATCCGAAGTACTTTATTATGGAGATGGAATTTGTAATGAATTCACGGAATGGGCTGACGGAATTAATAATAAAATTCGTCAAATATAAAATATATTATATAAATTAATTATGTTATTTTTACACGGACATTGTTGTCAAATAGGTTTAAATGTAGAAATTATTCTCTATCTTTTTTTTTATTTATTTATTATTATATGTACTTTGTAAGAATATTTCGGACAATTATAATTCTTATATTTTATCGGTATTATTTTTAGTATTTTTTAGGAATTTTTAATTTTATTTTATCGGCAAAACTCGAAAACAAAAATTGGCAAACATTTTTATTTTATTTATTTTTTGTAAGTTTTATACGTATTTAATAATAATAAAAAATATATATATATATTTTTGATTAATAATTTATTAATAATTTATTGTTACATGTGATTGAAAATGCCTATACTACAAATTATAGAAAGAATTTTCTTGTCAAAAGAAGATATCCTTTATTAAAAAAAATAAATTATATAATATATACTCATGGTTATGAATTTGAAGAAGGAGACGGAGAAGAAGATGGTGTAGATTTAGTGGAAGAAGGTGCATTAAGTTTAGCTACAAAATATCCAGCCATTACACAACAAGCTATAACAATAATGGCTAACCAACATATGAAAAAATAAAATGCTCTTCTTCGAAAACAAGAACCTTGTTGTCTTNTCTATCTTTTTTTTTATTTATTTATTATTATATGTACTTTGTAAGAATATTTCGGACAATTATAATTCTTATATTTTATCGGTATTATTTTTAGTATTTTTTAGGAATTTTTAATTTTATTTTATCGGCAAAACTCGAAAACAAAAATTGGCAAACATTTTTATTTTATTTATTTTTTGTAAGTTTTATACGTATTTAATAATAATAAAAAATATATATATATATTTTTGATTAATAATTTATTAATAATTTATTGTTACATGTGATTGAAAATGCCTATACTACAAATTATAGAAAGAATTTTCTTGTCAAAAGAAGATATCCTTTATTAAAAAAAATAAATTATATAATATATACTCATGGTTATGAATTTGAAGAAGGAGACGGAGAAGAAGATGGTGTAGATTTAGTGGAAGAAGGTGCATTAAGTTTAGCTACAAAATATCCAGCCATTACACAACAAGCTATAACAATAATGGCTAACCAACATATGAAAAAATAAAATGCTCTTCTTCGAAAACAAGAACCTTGTCGTCTTTGTCCTTGTTCCTAAATAATTATATATAGATTTTGAATGAATAAAAAAAAAAAAATAAAAAAAAATAAAAATAAAAATAAAAAATAAATTACAAAATGAAATATTTTTTCATACCTCTTCATCAACTAAAATATTATTATTCAAAGACATAGTAGGATATGTTGTTGTCGTTGTATCCATAGAGAAATAAATACTTTTTGAACTTTTTGTTCCTCCATCGTCATTCATTATACTTTTCTCTTTTTCCATCGTCTTTTCTTTATTAATATTATCATCATTATTGTATTTTCCCATCATCTCCAAATTACTTTTCTCCGAATTACTTTTCTCCGAATTATTATTATTTTCCGAATTATTCATACTCGTGATTTCATTGTTTTTATAATAAATTTTCATTTTGTTTAATTTAATTAATACTTCTTCAATATTTGGTCTTGAAGTAGGATCCATTTGCCAACAATCCTTATACAACATTACATAATCGTATGGTGTATCAGCAGTTGGTTGTGGTCGATAACTTTCAAGTATTATTTTGGGAAAGAGAGATGGATGATATGATATGTACGAATCTAATAAAATGTTTAATGAAGATATAATAAATCAATATAATAATTATAATGGGATAATAAATCAATATAATAATTATAAAGGTATAATAAAGAATATAAATATTTATTCACAGGCGTACCATTTTTATTATCCATACTATCAATCATACTATCCGCATTACTATTATTATTATTATTATTCTTATTATTATTCTTATTATTGTTCTTATTTTTCTTATTATTATTTTCATTCTTATAATCTTCATTATTTTCATTAATCAAATATTTATCATAAGGTATTTGTCCACAAGAAATTTCATGCATCAATATACCTAAGGTATAAATATCCGAAAACTTATTACGTTGAAAATTCATGGGATCAAGTAAATATTTTGGATCATGATAAGGTAATATTAAAGATGTTTTAAGTGTATCAATGTATTGAAGAGATGGAGTTATGTGAACTTTGGAAATTCCCAAATCTGAAATTAAAAGTCTCGAATTGTGATAAATAATGTTATTGGGGTGCTTTAACAAATAATTAATATAAATAATGCATATAATGCAGTAAGAAATAAACAAGTGTAATAAATGTATAAAATAGGAAATAGAAATAGGAAATAGGAAATAAGAAATAAGAAATTAATTAATTTAATTAATTAATTAATTGCAAAAAACAAATTAGGAAATTAAGAAAATGAACTTACCAAAGCGAAGTGCATTATATCAAAACTATGAATATGTTGTAATCCGTTGACTAGATCTAAACATAATTTCAATTTTTCATTCCAACTAAGTCTTGAATAATTTTCTTGTAAAAAAGTACGTAAATTTCCACTAGAAGCATACATTGTTAATAAAAAATAACGGTTGGTTTTGGGATCTAAATATAATGTAACGTAACGTAAATTGAAAAAAAAAAATAATAAATTAGTTACATAAACCACAGAAATTGTCGCCACTAAAATTATTGTGATAATTACCTGAAGTATATCCAAAAATCGAGAGTATGTTTTCGTGAAAACTTAATTTATAGAGTAAATTTATCTAGAAATAAAAATAAAACAATATTTATTTATATAATAACAATAAAAATAAAAATAATAATAATAATAATAAAATATTATTGTACTTACATTCGATCTAATCTCTAAATCTTCTTTAGTTAAATTCTTTTTATATTGATCAAAAGCACTTAAAGAATCCATTTTTTTAATTACTACTGGTTTAGTAGCACTTCGACCTCTTATGGATATATTTTTCCAATTTGCTTTTAATATTTTAACTTGCTTTCTACCATTATTATTATTATTATTATTATTATTATTATTATTACTTTTACTAGAAGAAGAAGAAGAAGGAGAATTGATCTTATTGTTATTATTATTATTATTATTACTACTTTTTAATGCATAATCATAAGAAAATATATGATCGTAAGAATATTTAGTGATATTCGTTAAGCAACTATAATTTATAAATTTTATATTTGATTTATCTACATCAGGTTGTAATATTTTATCAAAATATTCATCGTCATTTTCTATATTATAAAATTCTTCTTCTCCAACGATTTCTTCGTTAAATGTTGATAAGGATGAATTTATTTCGAAATCATTAGTAAATTCATTAAATTCATCATCATAATCAATAGTACATTGATCGAAATGGTTATTTAATTCGCCATTAAATTCATCATTAAATTCATTATTAAATTCATTTAAAATATTTTCAATAGTAGCCATCTTTACAAAAATAAGGAAAGTATGTGTTCCGATAAAGTTTTATTAAATATATTGATACTTTTTTTTTGAGTATCTCAATATTAATGGAATTTTTCGATTAATTGTCGAGATTGAGTAGTGTTATCGTTGTCAGTTGTTGTCAGTGGCTGCTTTAAAGTGATGTGGATATATGAATATTATTAGGTTTGTTATGACAAAGGTATATTTTTTACGGCAAAGATGTAGTGAAAAATATGTCAAAGCGGTAAAAAATAAGTTAAAGTTAAAAGGTTAAAGATAGTTGATATGGATATATATGTATAGATAGATAGATATATATATATATATTGGTAATATAGAAATATATATTACATATAAATAAAAAAAATTAAAGATAATGAGAGTAATTAAATTTAATTTTTGGAATCATCAAATAAGAATAAAAAAAAACGTTTATAAATATTCTTTTGAAATGATAAAAGTTGTGTATGGAACAAAATAATGAATTTTTATGTTATTTTATTTATTATGTTGTTAAAGTAATATATTATTTATTATTAATTTATATAGTTTGTGTTGTGTGTGATTTGTGTGAAGTTTTTTTTTTTTTTTTTGTGTTTGCATTTGATTTTAGTTTAGTTTTTTTTTTTTTATTTTCTTTTTTTTTTTTTATTTTCTTTTTTTTTTTTTATTTTCTTTTTTTTTTTTTATTTTCTTTTTTTTTTTTTATTTTCTTTTTTTTTTTTTATTTTCTTTTTTTTTTTTTATTTTCTTTTTTTTTTTTTATTTTCTTTTTTTTTTTTTATTTTCTTTTTTTTTTTTTATTTTCTTTTTTTTTTTTTATTTTCTTTTTTTTTTTTTATTTTCTTTTTTTTTTTTTATTTTCTTTTTTTTTTTTTATTTTCTTTTTTTTTTTTTATTTTCTTTTTTTTTTTTTATTACTTTTTTTTTTTTTTGTGTTTGCATTTGATTTTAGTTTAGTTTATTTTATTTAATTTAATTTAATTTTATTTTATTTTAATAATTTTAATAATTTTAATAATTTAAATAATTTAAATAATTTAAAATTCTCCATTTCGTTCGTTTCTTTTAGTAAAAAAAACAATCGAGTGGTTAAGATTGGTTAAGATTGGTTAAGATTGATTAAGATTGGTTAAGAGCAGAATGGTTTATTAATTTCATTCCATTCTTGGCGAAATGTACTTGGCTTTATTTCTTTGCGTTATTTCTTCGCTTAATTTCGCTTTTTTCTTTTCTTTGTTATTACTTTCACTTGTATTTTTTTTTCGTAATTTTTTTTTTAAAAAAAATTTAAATAATTAATGAATAAATAAAGAAAGAAACTTGAAAAAGAATTATAAATAAACGCGAATATTTATTTAGTCACACAATACCCCCAAGATATATTGTTTAAAGATCTTTCTTTATATTTTTTATAATCTAAAAAATCAATTAAATTATAGTGGTGAATTCAACTAATTGTGGTGGGTGAATTCAACTAATTATGGTGAACAAAGAAAACATTAAATAAAGATCGCGTATATATATAATTTACTATTTTAACAATACAATATTAAAAATTCCAAATATTTCAAATATAATATTTTGTTAATATTTACTTTTAAGTAATTCTTTTAAGAGATCAGTTCAATATCTTTTTTTTTTCCTTCTCTTCTCTTCCTTTTCTAATTCTTTTTTTCTTTTTTTAATTCCTTTTATATTTTTTATTACTTTTTTTGTTTTTTTTTTGTTTGTAGAAAGGAAGAGAAAAGGAAAGAAAAAAAAAAAGGTGATATTTCTTATTAGCTTTAAATATCAAACAACACATTTCGTGATGATTGTTATCTTGATTTGTTTATAAATTATCTTCTTTTGGAATTTCTATTATTTTTTTATTTGATTATCCTTTTTGAATATCTTATNAAAAATCAATTAAATTATAGTGGTGAATTCAACTAATTGTGGTGGGTGAATTCAACTAATTATGGTGAACAAAGAAAACATTAAATAAAGATCGCGTATATATATAATTTACTATTTTAACAATACAATATTAAAAATTCCAAATATTTCAAATATAATATTTTGTTAATATTTACTTTTAAGTAATTCTTTTAAGAGATCAGTTCAATATCTTTTTTTTTTCCTTCTCTTCTCTTCCTTTTCTAATTCTTTTTTTCTTTTTTTAATTCCTTTTATATTTTTTATTACTTTTTTTGTTTTTTTTTTGTTTGTAGAAAGGAAGAGAAAAGGAAAGAAAAAAAAAAAGGTGATATTTCTTATTAGCTTTAAATATCAAACAACACATTTCGTGATGATTGTTATCTTGATTTGTTTATAAATTATCTTCTTTTGGAATTTCTATTATTTTTTTATTTGATTATCCTTTTTGAATATCTTATCTTACATTGTTATTAAATTATATGAATAGTAATACCTAGGAGAATACAAAAATGCATTACGTAACGTTCAGTAATATTTAAGTAGTAGCGTTGTAGCATTAATTAGTGGTAGGTAGCATTAATTAGTGATATATATGTAGTTGATACTACATATAAATGTACATCTTTCCACAGCATCTTTTTTTTTAAAAAATACTAAATTTGGAATACACTTGCGTTAATTTTTACTATTAAGGTATAATTTATTAATATACAATTTAATTTAGTTAATATATAATGTCATGCTATTAAGTTTAATATATGGTGAAACTTTAAAAACAATATTAACAGAAATATAAATAAAATTTTAACAATAATGGATCGTATTTTGAATTATTGTTTATGTAACTCATTTTGTATATATTTTTATTATTTGTATTTGATATTATATTTTTTAATAAAGTGTTATTCCTTAAATTTGGTTAAATTAATGTTGATATTTGTTTATTTGAGATCATATTTAATGTGATTTTATTTTATTACAACATTTTTGTTCACATTCAACGTTTCATTTTATCATTATTCGTGGATCTTTTTACATAAATATTAATAAATATGTTGTGAATATCGAAAGTTTAACCAATTAATTAATCAAACTACCTACAAAATTTATTATTTTAAATATAAAATATTTAGAAAAATGTTAATATTGTTTTTAAATATTTCTTAATTAAGATTCAAAACATTATTTTAAAGATCTTTTTTTAACCAAAATAATGGAATTAATCAACAGTCATCCCGTAGTACAAATAAAATAAAATTTGAATAACAGATAATAATTTGTTCACCTCCTTCTTTACTACTGTATTATTATTATAACTATTTACTAATTATTTACTCTAACTATTTTTAAGAAATGTATTAAAAGATTTGTAAAATGCACACACACACACACGATGATGACATAACATGATAATTAATACTTGATACTTAATATGGAACTGTACTAGATATATTACGTAGAATTAGCTAAATATAACAATCTAATTAAAGATGACTATGACGATGCTGATATTAATTTCATTGCTTTCCGTGATCTTGGTTCATTCTGCGTTATTGATTATTGATTCCAACGTAGTATTCATTTTCGTGCCAAAATCATGAATCTATTATTCCATTTAATTGGTGGCTTATTTTTTTTTATTTTTTTTTTTTGTGATCAATTTCAAAACAATGCGGTGCGGGAATATCATTCGGAAATTTTGACAAATTTTATTGAAATTTGAATAAATTCACGGGATTAATAATTAAAATAATTAATTTTATTTTTATCAATCTTCAGAAAGGTAAGTTCCACTGCCTCGGAATTTTATTGGTTCAAAGTTTGCAGAATTGATTTATTTTGCATCTTTCTCTTTTTTTTTTTTAATGTGACCCTCACGTGGATTCATTATTTTTATTAGAAAATATATTTGTGGCAAGGTTATCCAAGAAATATCAGAAATATGGAGGCTGATAAGTAATCAATATTTATTTTTCTATTTTTGCTAGAGGCAAAAGATCGAAAATGATCTCTCTGACAGATAAATGTGGATAATGGGATGTCAGATATCATTAGATTCATTATTTTTATTAGAAAATATATTTGTGGCAAGGTTATCCAAGAAATGTCAGAAATATGGAGGCTGATAACTCATATACATGTGAATAAGTAATCAATATTTATTTTTCTATTTTTGCTAGAGGTAAAAGATCGAAAATGATCTCTCTGACAGATAAATGTGGAAAATGGGATGTCAGATGTCATTAAAATAATTTTTATAAAAAATTGTTAAATAAGGTTCATTGTGGCATTGTTTTGACAGGAAATAATAATAATAAAAAAAAAAAAAGGTAGCGAAGGTAGTGAAAATGGTAGTTTGGCTGAGAAAGAATGCTTTTACGAATATTCTCAGTGTGCATCAGTACTTTTTTCATAGGTTGTATGCGTTTGAATGCGTTATATGCGCTATGCGTTGAATGCGTATGTATGCGTGCAAAGTCGATAATAATACTAATATAATATACTAACAATGCAGTTCACACAAATTTTCTAAGAGCTATGAATGAATGGTGTACTATTTAAAGTTATAATCGTCACGGAAAAGTATGATATGATTAAGATATGATATGTGAAGTATATTTAGTATATTGAAATCATCCAAAACGGATGACAATAATGACAAGCATTTTAAAGTGGTGAGATGGGTGGCTTTGCAGAGTAAAATTACCAAACATTGACATTTAATTATTATTATAATGATTCGACTTATTTTTTGGATTTTGTGTTTTTTTCTTCCGACCCGATTACAGAACAGTATTACACAGATTACAGAGTATGAGAATTCTTTATTAGAATTCCTTATTTTTTTTCCTAATGAATAAAAAAATATTATAAAATGTAAATATGCGCTAATTAAAGTATGAAAAAAGTTATGGGGCAATTGCAGAGAATTATTTGATGATTCCATTCTTTTTTTTTTCCATTTTTTTTTTTCTTTGCAACTCTTCTTAACGACCTAATGACACGACCGTTCTTCTTGTTCTTCCTCTAAAGTTAATTATTTACAGTGTTATTATTATTATAATTATAATAATTATAATAATTATAATTATTATCTCGATGGCTGCTTTGTTTATTATCATCGAGGAAGCCCTCCTTTCTGTCATCTTTATAACACGTAGATAATTACTGTATAAAATAAATATCACGTTTAATTTTTCATGATCAATTANCATCCAAAACGGATGACAATAATGACAAGCATTTTAAAGTGGTGAGATGGGTGGCTTTGCAGAGTAAAATTACCAAACATTGACATTTAATTATTATTATAATGATTCGACTTATTTTTTGGATTTTGTGTTTTTTTCTTCCGACCCGATTACAGAACAGTATTACACAGATTACAGAGTATGAGAATTCTTTATTAGAATTCCTTATTTTTTTTCCTAATGAATAAAAAAATATTATAAAATGTAAATATGCGCTAATTAAAGTATGAAAAAAGTTATGGGGCAATTGCAGAGAATTATTTGATGATTCCATTCTTTTTTTTTTCCATTTTTTTTTTTCTTTGCAACTCTTCTTAACGACCTAATGACACGACCGTTCTTCTTGTTCTTCCTCTAAAGTTAATTATTTACAGTGTTATTATTATTATAATTATAATAATTATAATAATTATAATTATTATCTCGATGGCTGCTTTGTTTATTATCATCGAGGAAGCCCTCCTTTCTGTCATCTTTATAACACGTAGATAATTACTGTATAAAATAAATATCACGTTTAATTTTTCATGATCAATTATGATCAATTTAATCACTGTTTTACACAAATGAGAGAATACCGAAATTGGAGGTGTTCGAAAGTGCTCAAAGAAACTTACTTGGAAGAAAAACCAATGAGATGAAGTTATCAGATGAAGTTATTAACTTTTTTTTTATTATAATAGCATTTGTTTGAATATTTGCTATTATTTTTCCTCCCTTATTGTCCTTGTCCTTAATTTTTTTTGTCCTTTTTTTTTGTCCTCAGTTTCAATTCTAACATTAAATTAGTTTAAATCCTTGGAAAGAATTGAATTAAATTAAATTAAAAAAAAAAAGCCTTTCGTTTATGACTTTTATTCTTGATCATGATATCTTTATTCGTGATTATGACTCATTATTAACTGGGAGTTTATTAAATAATAATAATTTAAATTCTAAAAACTCCTCCGCATAACGTCGCAGTGATCAATATAATTTATTTTATTGAACACGTTTTTTTTTATAAAGAATGTAGAAATTCTCACTCTTTATACCTCTCCTAAATTTATACCTCTTTTACATCTTTTTTTACCTCTTTTACATCTTTTTTACATCTCTTTTACATCTCTTTTACATCTCTTTTACTTCTCTTTTATTTCTCTTTTACTCCTCATTTATGTAAATACAGTTGATCAAATTGTTATGATAAAGATAATGATAAACGATAAAATAGGAAATAAAAGATAGTATAATTTCCTTAATAATCAAATCTCAATCTTCAATTTTTTTTTTGATAAATAATGTTGTTCAGAGTTTTTACAGTTCTTGCACATAAAAATAATTATAATCTTATTCGATTACCGTTCTCTAATATCTTAAATCGAAATCAAAATCATTTTTCGAAACATTTTAAATTAATAAATTTACGTCATTTCTCTGAATCAAAACCTTTTTATTATTCGGAAATTGTAGAAACGATTCCAACGAATTCCGTACGTACCATAAATTTTTAAGTTGACAGAATTAATAAAGAAATTAACTTAAATAAAAAATGTCCAATTTTTTTTTTTAAATTGTTTCTAGACGGAAAAAACACCACAAATACCACCACAAATACATTATGGCAAATTATTCTTTGATAATATATATCCTTTGAAAATAGGATCATTTGATTTTCGTCATTATTTTGTAAGGTCAAATATACCACGATTAGAAAGGAAAGTAAAATCTGGTAAATGGATTCCACTAGAAAGTATAATGCCATATAATTTTAAAGTTGAAGGAGTTATCCCTAGGTAAAATTTCATAATTTGTGTCATGCTTCGTGTTGTGTATTGTGCGTGCGTGCGTGTGTTAATTTTAACCTTTCGTTTTTAGGAAAAAGGAAGGAGGAATGTTACTTGAATTTTCTTATCAAGTTGATCCATCTCAAAAGACTAAAGCACTTGATGAAATAAGTAAATTAGTTAATGATCACTTAGTTGAACATAATGTTGTACCTTGGTTTAACCCTAGACCACAAAAAGCCTATATTGTTAAGGTATTTTCTTTCATTCTTTTCTTCATTCAATATCAATATTGGTATCTTTGATATTCTTTATATCTTTATATATATATTTTTGATATTATTTTATATTTTTGATAATTAATAGGGCAAACCTTTCGTTGAAGATTTATCTCTATATCCTTCCAGGTAATGATTTTTAATTTAAAAAAATTGAATTCTTCGAATTTGTCTATTTTCTTATTATTTCTTAGTATTTCTTAGATAATTTGGTTATATTTAAAAAAATAAGATATCCTTATATATTATTATAGTCGATTACGCGTTGAATTCCAAGGACCCGATGTTTCAATTGTAAATAATAATTTCTTTAATTATTTCTTTAATTATTTTATATTAATTAATTAATTAATTCATTTATTTATTTTTTATAATAAAATAGAAAAGTTTATATCCCATATTTAGACCGTATGGATTAATGAGACACATATTTTTAATGCCTAGTTCATCCAAAGAAACTCCCAGATATGCAACAATAATTTATAAGAAAATGCGATCAGCAACTAGTGCTAGATATTGCGTTGATGGAATATCTATTAATAGTACAAAATTTGATATTTTCTATGAAACTCCTTTGAAGACCAATGTGTTCTTTAATTGGGTTGCTTCACATCCAAGGATTTCGGTAAATAAATAATTATAGTTGATATCTATATATTATATATATGATTTATTATTATTATTATTATTATTATATTACAAAAATAATAAGATTTATATTTTTTAGGGTCCAATTATTGCTGCGATACTTGCTGGAATTTCATATATCATGTATGCTAATAATAATAATTTATATTAAGGACTTATTATATAGTCAAGTCTCTCTATGATCAATCACTTTCTCTCTCTCTATAGTCACAATTTACTATAATCACGTCACAAAGAAAAGGTGGTCATGCATGTGTAAATTTCATTATGGAGAGTATAGAGAGTATAGAAAGTATAGAGAGTATAGAGAGACTTGACAATCAAAGAAGTTAACGAATTCAAAAGAGATCAAAATTCAATATAATAATTATTTAATATAATTATTTCAAATATTTCAATAATAGATTTGATCCAATTCGAATATTTCTTATTGAATCAAATATTACTCAACGTTTTGATATTAAAGAATACAAAATTTATGAAATTTATAAATGGCTTAAAAAAGAAACATATGAAAGATTTAAGAATCAAGATGTTAAACTAGAAGAGGATACATTAGCTTGGAAGGAGAGAGAACAAGAAGAAGAAATATTAAAAAAATGGTTGAGTGAACCTCCAGGTTTGATTATTTATTTATTTATTTATTTATATACTTAATGGTGATGATATTCTTTAAATAATGAATAATTTTTAATTTTAATAGAAACTTTTATTATCGTATCCGGACCAAATGGAAGTGGTAAAAGTAAATTCATTAATCGAGCAATACATAATAAAAAGTATGTAATCTTATTCCATATAATTGTTATAGTAATAATTGTTATAAGTAATTGCTGACTGATATATAATTAATTTATAATATATAAATTTACTCCAGAAAGAAAATTATTATAAAGTGTGATCAAATTCGTATTTCTCACAACGAAAATGAATTTGTATTGAAATTAGCAAAACAAGTTGGTTATAAGCCTATGTTCTTTTCTTTAATTTATTTGTCCAATTTAATTGATGGATTAGCAAGCGCAGTTACTGGTCAGAAAACTGGTATGTTAAATAATACATTATAGATTATATTGAAAACCAATTTATATTAGTAAAAAAAAAAAAACTATATTATTCTCGAAAATTGAAATTACTCATTCATACGTTACTCTCATTTATACGTTTTTAAATAGTTGGATTTTCTTCAACAACCGATTCAGAAATCGAAAAAATTCTTGATGCATTAGAAATCGCATTATATAATATTGCACCTGATGTATTTAAAGCTAAAGTAAATTCATCCCGCAAGTCGGATCTTTATGCCGAACATATTTATCAATCTTATGATCCGGAAGATATTCCTGTTCTGATTATTGATTCCTTCATTTCTAAAAATGCTCAAGAAAATATGGAATTATGGGATCATTTGGCTCAAATGGCGGCAAGATTGGTGGAAAAGAAAATTGCGCACGTAGTATTCGAAAGTTCAGTTACTGGAATTGTCAGGCACCTTAGCAAATGTAATTATTATTATTATTATTATTATTAATTTGTTGTTTTACTATTTGATCACGAATTCTTTACTTATTAATTATTAAAATAATCCTAAATAAATTTTTTACAGTTTTACCCTCTAAAACATTTAATATTATAACTCTTTCTGATGCACCCTTTGAAAGGTCAATAAGTTTAGTAAAGAAAAATGTAAAAGGTACTGATGGCGTTAGCCTCGAGGGATTGGAAAGTTCCGTACAGGCTCTTGGAGGTCGTTTTTCATATTTAAGTCTTTTCATTGATAAAATTCGTGGAGGTAAAAAACCATCAGGTAAAAATATTTTATCATTGGAATAATTATAATAATAATTATAATAATATTAATAATATTAATATTTATAATTAATATTTATTTATTTATTTATTTATTTATTTTTTAATTATTGTATATAAAGAGGCATTAAATGAACTTGTCGCCAGAGCAAAAATTGAAATTTTGAAACTTGCATTTGGAGATAATACTGAAGATGCGAAATCAATTCCATGGAGTGATATCCAATTTTGGGCAATTATGAAGAGATTGGCTAGTAATGGAATTGTACGTATTATTGAATTTTTTTTTCTTTGTTTATCAATTTATTTTATTTATTATGAATTTTTTTTTTCTTTTATCATTTAGTTGTCATTTGAAGAAATTAAATCGTCACCATTCTTTAAAGATGATGATACATCTATTAGAGAAATGGAAGATGCTGATTTAATTCTAATTGTACAATCCGATGACAAAATAACTAGTACGATTAAACCAGGAAATCAACTTTATCGAGTAGCCTTTCAACAAATTTGCTCCGTTGAATTATTTAAAGCAAATATGGAATTAAAAACTAATAAATATCTTTATAATTTTATGTTTGATAAAATAAAAAAATATGAAGAAGAACTTCAATCATTAGGAAAATCATTAGTTAGACAAGATGGTAAATGGCTATGGGTATTGGGAAATGATAATCAAGTACCAATTACAATTAAAGAAAGAGTGGACTTTTTATTGGATAGAATTCATAAATGTCATATCAAGAATGCAAAGTATCAAGAAGAAATTGATAAATGGAAAAAAGTTATTGAAATTAGTGGTAAAAACATTGAAAAAAAGGAACAATTAACATAAAATATTAATAATATTTTAATTATATATTATATATTTGTATATTTGTACATAATTTATATATACAATATAAAGTTTCATTTTATATATTTTTCTAATTCTATTATGAAAATAGATTAAGTTCATATATTTATTATATTATTAGGTTCAAGAATGACAAAGTATTATAATGTTATATATGCAATAATTAAAGTTAATTTTTAAAATAATTATTGTAAATACTTAATATATATTATACACATTTATAAAATAAATAAATAAAAATCAAAGTTTTTCTTGACGTGGTAAATCTATAAAAAAAAATATTATAAATTGATTAATATAATTTCAGAACAGAGTTATAAATTAAGAGTTATATATCAAAAGTTACAAATAATTAATTTAAAATTACCAGTTCCCATCGAACCTAATTTCTGCAACGATTTAAAATGTCCATTCGTTGCCTTGGTATTATTATTATTATTATTATTACCTTTAATGCTTACATTAACATTATTGTTTGATCTTATGAGTCCAGTAGTTCTTGTTACGGGAGCTGTTGCAGTTGTTGCTTCGTTACCACCACCTCGTCTTTCCGTTAATAAATAATGCATTTGCATTCTTAATCCATGACATAAATTTTTTACGCTTTGAAGTTCTTCCTGCATTCTTGAACTTTNTATTAGGTTCAAGAATGACAAAGTATTATAATGTTATATATGCAATAATTAAAGTTAATTTTTAAAATAATTATTGTAAATACTTAATATATATTATACACATTTATAAAATAAATAAATAAAAATCAAAGTTTTTCTTGACGTGGTAAATCTATAAAAAAAAATATTATAAATTGATTAATATAATTTCAGAACAGAGTTATAAATTAAGAGTTATATATCAAAAGTTACAAATAATTAATTTAAAATTACCAGTTCCCATCGAACCTAATTTCTGCAACGATTTAAAATGTCCATTCGTTGCCTTGGTATTATTATTATTATTATTATTACCTTTAATGCTTACATTAACATTATTGTTTGATCTTATGAGTCCAGTAGTTCTTGTTACGGGAGCTGTTGCAGTTGTTGCTTCGTTACCACCACCTCGTCTTTCCGTTAATAAATAATGCATTTGCATTCTTAATCCATGACATAAATTTTTTACGCTTTGAAGTTCTTCCTGCATTCTTGAACTTTCTGTCATTAATGCTACATTCTGTCTTAACTCCAAATCTGCCAAATTAACATTTAATGTTTCAACCTCATTCTTTAAATGATCATTATCTGATAATAAAAGTTCATATGTGGTTAAAATAGGTTGTGAAATAGATGACAATGGGGGTGGTGGTGGTGACAATGGTAGAACTCTTCTATCCCCTGAACTTGTAGTTTCAACAACGATATCTTTATTAGGGTTCAATAGATTTGGATGATTTGAATAATTCAAATAATACGATGAAAGTGAAGGAATTACTGAAGAAGACACACAATCCGATATTTCGGTTATTTGATCTTGTAATGATTGAACTTTATTTTGAAGTTCTTGAACTGATGATTTGAGTTGTTGATTCTCATGTTCTAAAGATTCCATTCGTTGTTTATACTCGCCGAAGAAATTTTTTAATGATCCATATGAACATAAATTTATATGTTCATTTTTCAATTCATGTTGATTTCCCACCCATGAACATCCAAATTCTGCGTATAAACATGTAACTATTTTATTTGGACATTCTTCAATATGTAAAAGAATTAATGATGATGAATATTTTTTATTACAATATGAACATTCTTCTACTTTATCATCTTCTACTTTATTACAAATTGCCTTCTTACAATTCTCCATATGTTTCATCAAATCTTTTTTCATCACGATCTCTGTACATTCTTCATTTAAACATTTAAGTGAGATAAACTTGCATTCTTCTTTCAGATGTAAGTTTATTAATTGACGTTGTCCCTTATAAGTACAACCCAAATCTTTATTAAGGCAATATACCAACAACTCATTAACCATATTAGAAATGATTTTTGAAGCTGACTTGAGTTCGGAAGAAGCATCTGAAAGAACAGAACGATCAACCGGGCAAGTTGGTTTTGTTGATAAAACTTGACTAATGCAAGACCTACAGAATGTGTGACTTTGTTTTTTGAAAAATTAAGATAAAATATTGATATAAAAAAAAAATATATATTTAATATGATAATAATTACTTGTAGAAGATTTTTCAAATCGTGAATCTATAAGAAGAAACAAAACTTGCAGACTGATCATATTCACCCACAAGTTTCTACAACAACCGGCTCAATAAAGGGAGTTTGGCAAATACAACATATGAGATTGGAATTCACAGTTTCAACGTAAAGAACAGAACGCAAGTCTAAGGTTGAGGTTTCCATTAATATTTATTATTATTACAATACTGTTCTGTATTGAAATCGAAATGTTATTTAAGGCGCGGATCGTCTGAATAAAATAAGTAGGTCTCATGTGAGGTGATATGACACTAGTTTTTGTTACATCGAGATCGTATGATTTTTTTAAAAACATCTGAAATATAAGGATTATTTTTTTTTTCATTCATTAAAGCAATAATTATCAGAACATGATATGATGACTTGATATTATTGGATACGAAACAAACAATTTAAACATAATAAATATAAATTTAAAAAAATTTTAAAATTTTTTAATTTAGCAAAAATTAAAACCATTAATTATTTATTAATTGTAATTAAGAAGATTACATCAAAATTTAAAGTAAGAACTTCTGAAATATAATATAAAAACATAAAAATGTTCCTAACCCGAGGAAAAGTTAAATGTAATTTAAAAAATAATCAGAACTTTTAAATTTTTAAAGAAAGTACAAAAAAAAAGACTAATATTACATTTTAAATTTTAAATTTATAAATAAATTAAATATACACAATAAATATAAATTTTTTTTGATTCATCATATCACATTACATCACAATGAAATGATAATTCGTTATTCATTAATACCAACGTGTGGTGTGGTGTCGTGTCGATCTGCGACATTACATTATAGAGCAGTAGTTGGTTGGATCACCACCACCGGGTTTCTCTGTAGCTCCAAGAGTAATAGGTCTGGAGGATTGCATTATAGAGCAATAATTGGTTGGATCACCTCCGGAAGGTCTTTCAGTAGTGTTGGTAGTGGTAGTAGAAGAAGTGGCAATGATTGTTGGATTCATTTTTAATTGTGATTTTGAAGTTTTTTNATTTAATATGATAATAATTACTTGTAGAAGATTTTTCAAATCGTGAATCTATAAGAAGAAACAAAACTTGCAGACTGATCATATTCACCCACAAGTTTCTACAACAACCGGCTCAATAAAGGGAGTTTGGCAAATACAACATATGAGATTGGAATTCACAGTTTCAACGTAAAGAACAGAACGCAAGTCTAAGGTTGAGGTTTCCATTAATATTTATTATTATTACAATACTGTTCTGTATTGAAATCGAAATGTTATTTAAGGCGCGGATCGTCTGAATAAAATAAGTAGGTCTCATGTGAGGTGATATGACACTAGTTTTTGTTACATCGAGATCGTATGATTTTTTTAAAAACATCTGAAATATAAGGATTATTTTTTTTTTCATTCATTAAAGCAATAATTATCAGAACATGATATGATGACTTGATATTATTGGATACGAAACAAACAATTTAAACATAATAAATATAAATTTAAAAAAATTTTAAAATTTTTTAATTTAGCAAAAATTAAAACCATTAATTATTTATTAATTGTAATTAAGAAGATTACATCAAAATTTAAAGTAAGAACTTCTGAAATATAATATAAAAACATAAAAATGTTCCTAACCCGAGGAAAAGTTAAATGTAATTTAAAAAATAATCAGAACTTTTAAATTTTTAAAGAAAGTACAAAAAAAAAGACTAATATTACATTTTAAATTTTAAATTTATAAATAAATTAAATATACACAATAAATATAAATTTTTTTTGATTCATCATATCACATTACATCACAATGAAATGATAATTCGTTATTCATTAATACCAACGTGTGGTGTGGTGTCGTGTCGATCTGCGACATTACATTATAGAGCAGTAGTTGGTTGGATCACCACCACCGGGTTTCTCTGTAGCTCCAAGAGTAATAGGTCTGGAGGATTGCATTATAGAGCAATAATTGGTTGGATCACCTCCGGAAGGTCTTTCAGTAGTGTTGGTAGTGGTAGTAGAAGAAGTGGCAATGATTGTTGGATTCATTTTTAATTGTGATTTTGAAGTTTTTTAGAACTTTAGAAGTTAAAAATATGGAGAGAACGAGATATTTTTTTTTAATAATGTGATATTAGTTTTTTTTTTTTAAAACTTTCAAAGTTTTAAATATGGAATTAATTTTTTTTCTTTAAGAGAACCTTTTTTGTTGTTGTGAAAAAACAAGCTGGCGAAGAGGCCATATTTATAAGAATTCTCTTCAGATCCAAAAAATTAACAGAGTCATGAAAAAAATCTGTTAATATTATTCACGAAGAGATTCATATTATTCTTATCCATAATAATACCATTATGCATCCCCTATGTTTCGAAGTTTATAATGTACATTTAAGGAACCCATTGATAGTATTATACTATGTATGTTCTCCTTAGAAGGGTATGCATATCGCATATACTTAATATTGTCTTCTATTGTTACCATAATAATACTTTACATATATGTTATTTTTTGTTGAGAAGCAAATAATGCAAATAATAAAAAATAATGATAAGAAAATATATTAAACCCTGAATTTAAAAAAATGTCGTGAATAATACAAAATAGAGTACATCGACGTCTTAAAATTCGTGGAAAATAAACTATCTAAAATTGGTTAAATTACTTAATATTACTGTTACAAACTAGCTAAAATTAGTTAAATGTCTAGCTAAAATTGGTTATCGTTAAGAATTTTCACATAGAGAACGTATTCGTATTATTGTTTATTATCAAATTTGAG
This sequence comes from Diversispora epigaea, assembly GCA_003547095.1. NCBI lineage: Eukaryota > Fungi > Glomeromycota > Glomeromycetes > Diversisporales > Diversisporaceae > Diversispora > Diversispora epigaea. The sequence goes on along the minus strand of PQFF01000268.1, from coordinate 89,509 downwards.
ATTATTCATACGTATTATTATTATTGTTATTATTCATAAAGAATGAAAATCAAAATAGGGAGACAGAAAAATAGTATTCAATGTGATCAAAATAATATTATCATATTGTGGTTGTCGAAATCAAATTCTATCCTTGATAAGCAAAGTATTTTTTTCTTCAGATATGATAACTTTAATGTTATTCCATTGATTCTATAAATAGATTTTTAATTTTAATTATGCAAAACAATGATGCAAGATAAATATCTCTATTTTCGGAAGATAATTAATCATTTGTAATAAATCTTAATGTAACGTAGGTTTTCATGCATGCATTTAATTACCATTTACCGTTTATCTAACGGATAATAATAAATTTGTTAAAGAAGGAATTTGTAAATTAAATATTGCGTACAATGGTGAATAAAAATAAACATATTTGGATATTGGGATACAATGAACACCATCTAGCATCAGGGGAATATTGGGTTTTAAATAATACATTTTTTAGTTAACACTGCATTGGATAAAATATTTTTAACCATTATCTCGAATAATGCTAATAATTTTAGAATGATTATTCTCAAATGTTGCTAATATTATTACATGACTTTGAACAATGTTAGCAATTTTTATCTCGTATTTTTTATAAGAATTGAATTATTATAAATATGGCCTCTTCGCCAGTTTGTTTTTCACAACAACAAAAAGGTTCTCTTAAAGAAAAAAAATTAATTCCATATTTAAAACTTTGAAAGTTTTAAAAAAAAAAACTAATATCACATTATTAAAAAAAAAATATCTCGTTCTCTCCATATTTTTAACTTCTAAAGTTCTAAAAAAACTTCAAAATCACAATTAAAAATGAATCCAACAATCATTGCCACTTCTTCTACTACCACTACCAACACTACTGAAAGACCTTCCGGAGGTGATCCAACCAATTATTGCTCTATAATGCAATCCTCCAGACCTATTACTCTTGGAGCTACAGAGAAACCCGGTGGTGGTGATCCAACCAACTACTGCTCTATAATGTAATGTCGCAGATCGACACGACACCACACCACACGTTGGTATTAATGAATAACGAATTATCATTTCATTGTGATGTAATGTGATATGATGAATCAAAAAAAATTTATATTTATTGTGTATATTTAATTTATTTATAAATTTAAAATTTAAAATGTAATATTAGTCTTTTTTTTTGTACTTTCTTTAAAAATTTAAAAGTTCTGATTATTTTTTAAATTACATTTAACTTTTCCTCGGGTTAGGAACATTTTTATGTTTTTATATTATATTTCAGAAGTTCTTACTTTAAATTTTGATGTAATCTTCTTAATTACAATTAATAAATAATTAATGGTTTTAATTTTTGCTAAAATTAAAAATTTTTATGTTCTGATAATTATTGCTTTAATGAATGAAAAAAAAAATAATCCTTATATTTCTCTCAGCCTTTGGGTACTGTAAGAGAAATACTGCGGAGCAGTTGAACATAAATCTTTTTCTAAACTAAAAAATCTATTATGAGTATTACTTACGATTTTTTGTATGATTCAGTACAATAAATTAGTATTTTTGTTTTTGAATTTCATTATTTGTATTATTTGTAAAATGCAAGAAAAGAAATACTCTTCTTTTCAAACTAAACTTACTAAAGGAAATCAAATATTATCAAAATGACAAACACTTTTACTGACTTAATAAAATATTAAAAAAAATAGTTTGCAAATGGCTTTATTAATCCAAAGATCACTTTTTTAAAGCAAAGAAAACAAAAAAAAGATATTGTTAAATCCTATCCCTTAAACGGTAAGCATACTTGTAAATTTACATTATAGGTGTAGCCTTAACTGACGTAACTATGTTAAGTCATATAAAATCATAAAAGACGTAACTCATAAATTATATGAAGCAACTAGTTAGGTCGTCATATGAAAACATATGACGTGAGTAATGACGTAAGTAATGATGTAACTTTGAAGAATGCACCTATAATTAACATCATATACTTGTAAATTTACATCACGATGATTTCTATTTCGTAAATTTAGTCTCATAAGAACTGTCATGATTTCACGTGAATTTATATCTTTGCGATATGGTGTTTTAGTGGTACAATTGAGAGGAAAGAAAATCCTAGAGAATATCATAAATTTTTAACAGATCGGGATAGAAGAGTTGTTACAGTTATTACATCGTGGTATACTAAAGGGAGGTTTAAGTACTGCGTGGTTTGATGAGCTTATGAAAGAATGGAAAAAAATCAATACTCAATTCATACAAATTTTTTCTCTAAATTAAATTGGAATCGAGATAACATCTTTGACATAAAATTCAGTACCAATGTACCTTGATTATATCAAGAATAAGTATCGAGATTATAATTTACATTGCATATGTATAACGATATATCTTTTTTTTGTAACCTGTAATTATGATCACATGGGTTCTTAAAGTGGTTCTAAAATTGTTTTCTCTTCAGTTATGTGTCTCTTGAGATGGTTGTGGTCGTGGCTATAGATGAATTGAGTCGATCTTTTTTCCTTTGTTCGCAGTTTCTTTTTTTTATTGCTACTGAAAGAAGAATCTTAGTAGTATCTCTTGATGATATATAGCTTCAATTCTCGTTTTTCCATTATTATAATAGTTTATAAGTTTGGTACATCCTTTCAGTGGGCTTGATATCTTTGCTATCAAAAAGGTTATGTTCAAGAAAATTGTTCATTTCAAAGTTTCTATTAATGGTTTGCTAATTCCCATAGCTTTCCTTTCCTTGATTTAATTGGACAGCACGGTTCCTTGGGAAACTGAGTTATCAAATATTCACTAAGAATCATGTCAATTCTTTCCTGTTCTAGTTGCGATAATTTAATTCTTAATTTTAATTGCCCTTTATCTATGATATTTTTTCTCTCCACTTTCTTAGTTGGAAGGTTGACATTAGTTAGTAAATTTTATGGTATTAAGTGTTACATGTAATATTACATTTGTATTAATAAAAATTATCTCATATATTATACTAATATTCTTTTATTTTCTCTGGCTCAATTAACGTTATTTCATATACTAATAAACAAGGGTGATATTAATTATATTTATTGCGTCTAAAAATATATTATATTAAATGGGTGTATGATTTGGATTTGGATTGACATCCAAATAGTAATCCACGGTAATAATATTGTGACATGTGATTGTTATCTAACAATCGTTATCTAAAAATCGGACAGACACAATTACGTTTTTGATATTTTTAAAGTCAAAGCATCAAAAACAAAACTATGGTATTGCCAACAATATAGTGTCCTACGCTACGCTCCGGACAATTACAATCTACTTCACGAAGTAGATTGGAATTTTATTATTGCCAGATTGAATTTTAACCAATCTATTTTATGTGAACCGAATGCACCCAAAAATTTGTAATACAGGTACAGGTCAGAAGATTTTCTATATTTATATATTTTGTCAGTACAATGCCATTAAAATAACCTTGTAAAAAACATATTACATAAATGTATACAAATAATTTAATGGGACAAAGATGTAAACAAGGGAATCTATTTTAATTGTAAGAAATCTTCAAACATTTTTTTCGATGCAGAACAATAGCAACACAACGATTTGCATTAATTTTATTATCCAAATTAAGAATATGAATATTTATTTAAAAACCTAAGAAATTCAATTTGAAAAAAAAATATACAAAATTGCTGGCAAATTTAACATTTATTCATATAATCAGTAAAAAAATAAAAATCATTCTTTGATAGAATAAAAAGTAATAATAAAAAATAATAATAAAATAATAAAAATATGCTTGTAAAGACTATATCATCTCCTGGTGCGTTGTCGACAAGTTTTTCCATACAATCTCCAAGTTTAATGGCAGAGGAAGGATTTCGACAAAGACCAACTATGGCTCTTAATAAAGAAGATGAGAATGAAAAACCTTCTGGTATTTACAAAACTATTTAAGCAATATTCATTATATTTTATCAGGTTCGTTACGTTATTAATAAAATTACATTAATTATTCATTTATATTAGATGAAATTCCAAGATCACCTTATTACCCTTGTGATATCAAACCGTATGTAGGACTTCGTGCAAAACTATCTTTAGCATGGATCACTTATCCCATAATAGCTTTATTTATTGTAGTCTTTCGTCTCATTAAAGCAATGGGATCAATTCAACCTTTAGTAGATGAAGTTAAATCTAAAGCTATTGAATCATGTAGTGCACTAGAATTAGCAACCTCAACTGTAACATCTTTACCACATTTTATGGCGAGTGGATTTAATAAGGCAAATGTTGAAGTAATAAATTTAACTATAAAAGGATTCATAAACTCGCTTAAATTAAGTTTAACAGCCCTAGAAGGGATTATTAGTTGGTTCATTCAAATTTATTTAAATACTTATTTATGTTTATTAAAATTAGTAACTAATGCTTCGGTGAGTGTCATGTTCGAAAGTGTTAAAGTATTGCAAGGTTTTGCCACCGACCAAATTGGAGGAATTAAAACAAGCATTGATAACGAAATTGTAGATTTAAATAATATGCTGAAAGGAATTCAAAGCGATATTGAAAAAATACCGAAAACTGAAAATATTCATATACCAGTCATAGCTGTAAATTCAGCTAATTCATTAAGTACATTTCAACTTCCTTCAAAGAATATTATCGCGGGACTAGATTCATTAAACGAAACGCTTAATTCACCAAATAATAGTATAACAGGAATAAAATCTAAATTAAATGATTTAATTTCAATACCATTTGATAAATTACGTACCGAAATTCAAAATAAATTATCGGATCTTAAATTTAATGAAGATATTTTACCCGAACCACCCAAAAATAATATAACTTTTTGTCAACAAAGTTTGGATTTAACATTTCTTGATGATTTAAGTCATGATCTTATTAAAGCCGCATATATTGGAATTACCATAATAATAATTGTTGGAATATTAATTATTATAGGGAATGCTTTAATTACTTGGATTTCTCATCGTAAATTTAAAAGAATTATAAATAAATTTGATAGTGAAGAATATTCTGAATTTTTTTCTTCTACCGGCAAAAAAAGATCCAACAAAGAAACAATGATGACAATAATAAAAAGCGTAGAATATCCATTCATCTCATTTCAGATCTTAAAAACTTCAAAATATTTTAAAAAATTAGAAAATCAAAATTTGTATCGATGGTTTTGGGATTTCATTCTTCATAAATCAGCCATAATTATTTTAATAATAGGATTAACCGGAGTACTTGGAATTTATATTCAACTTTGGATTCTTCAAACAGTTCGAAAAGATTATCAGCAAATTACGGAAAATTTTGTAACTTCATTTAGCAATTCGGTAGTAGATTTAGTGAATTCTCAAATGAATTCAACCTCACATGATTATTCTAATGAAAGTAATTTAATAATTTCAAATTTTGAGAATGATGTTAATAGTAATGTATTTGGTTGGGCTAATATTACTACTAATACCCTAAATGATACAATAAATACCGCAGTTGATGAAATAACAGGATTTGTTAATAATGTATTTGGAGAAGTTCCTTTATTAGCTACATCAATACAAGGATTGATTAATTGTTTGATTTTGACGAAAATCAAAGTTGTCCAAAATGTACTAAATTTCATTCAAGAAAATGCATATCTTGGATTGCCTAGGGTAAGTGGAGATAAATTATTAGTGAATTCAAATATAATTAAAGGAATTGTTGGTGAAGCAACAAATAAATTAGCGGGGAATAATGAATCAGGGGGTATTAGTACAGGAAGTGACATTGGTCGCTTATTTGATATTTACGAAAAAAATTTAAGAGATGAATTATTTATTTTTTGGATAATGATTGGTATTTATGGAATTGTGATATTGATGGGAATAATAGGAATTATTTGGCTTTTATGTAATAGAAAGAATAGAAAGAATAAAAAGAATAACAAACAATTTACCACACAATTTATTAATACTAAAGAAGAAAATAAGGAAGAAAAAGGAAAAGAAGATCGCGAATCAATTAATACAAAAATCACAAAAATCATTAATTCGATAAAGAAAAATACGGTAATAATATTAAGGAAAATGAAATCAATTGATTTTGGATTAATTAAAAAAATCAAAATGAAGAAAATGAATTCCAATAAATTACCACGAGAAAGAAATAATAATACTCGAAATGATAATAATAATTATGATGGTAACGGGGATAACACTAATTATAATGAAAATAATAATTATTATAACGATAATGAGGAAGATAATAATAATCCATTTAGAGATATTAATAGTATTAATGATGATGATAATGATCCATTTAGAGATATTAATAGTATTAGTAATGATGATGATAATCCATTTAGTGACAATAATAGTGTTAATAATAATGATAGACCATTGTTACCTCCCAAACCCCTTTACCTAAGAAAATAAAAAGAAAATTATTTTTCAATTTATAAAAAAAAAAAAAATTTTTTTATAAATATTATTGTTAAATACTTACATCTTCTAATTTTCTATGTGTCTTTGTAACATATGAGCCACTGAATGTGCCATGTACTTCAGCCATAACAGAATTCCCTTCGGATCTGATTCTTTTTCCTTGAAAATTATTTTCCTTTAAAAATAACTTTACAGCATCTGAATCAACTTGAGCATTCTCAATTATTGTGCCATCATTTTTGTAACGATCACCTGTGGCTGTTATCTCTGCAGTAGCTTCAAAAGCCATTTTAACATTTTCCATAAAATCATTGTAATCGATAGCTTTCACATGTGATTTAGGTGGTACTTCAACTGTTTTGTTTATGGTGCATGTTTCTTTCTTTACGATTTTAGTTGGTTTACGAGATTCAAAACTATATTTAAAATTTAATTCCTTTTCAATATTCATAAAAGGAATAACAATAATTAATTTTGTTTCTGAAATAAAATCGAGAGATTCATTAAAACTAAAGCTATAAGTATTGATTAATTCTTCCTGGAAATTAAAGGAGGTGGTAATTTTTGCTACTGATGCTAGATTATCTAGAGTATCTTCACGAGTAATTTTTTCTATTTTTTCTCTTCGATTTATATTTCCCTCCACGGGAGAATACTTAAAGTTGCTAATCACGGCATTTAATTTGTAATCAGAAGTTCGGATAAACTTCCATGCTTGATTTGAAAAATTATCAGCAAACGGCTTGTTAAGATGAGAACAGAAATAAATATAGGAGCCATTACTTTTACCCCAAGTATCTAAAAGACAATTATTACGTTCATTATATATCTGCAATTCTGTAGTATTAGAATTAAATGTAGGATAAAAAGACCATAGTTGTCTTGAATAACAGGGACTTTGTGGAGAATAATTAGTCAAATTCATATATAGTTTCGCTTCATTGTAACCTCCCCAACTATCCAAATAATTTCTGTTTCCAATAGATAATATTTTGTATTTTCTTGAACGTGAAGATTCTTTAAAGACCCATAACTGTCGTAAATATTTGGAATGACCTGGAGGATGATTTTCAGGGGAAAGGCAAGGTTGTGAACCATGATTGTTACCCCAATTATCTATATAATTTTCCTTGTTTGAAATTTTGTAAGGAATACCAGTAACAAAATCTAAAACTTTGTCATCGCTAGAAAGTATAAATTTATTGGAAATTTTTTCATTATCAACCATTTTTTTTTTGTAAAAAAAATAGAATGAAATCTTTAAAACTCTTGTATTATAAATTATTTTAATAGAAAATAACAAATTTTGCGTGTACGATTTTTATTGTGAAGATACTGAATAAATATTATGCAATCTCTTCTCTTACTAATAGAAAATGACATCAATTATACGTATACAATTGTCTTTTTTACATGTAAATAATTAAGCAAAATTGGAATAATTTGATTTCCCATAAATCATTACATAAAATTTATAATTATTTTTTTTTTGAAATGTTTATTAATAGCGTGGATAATAATCTTTTCTCAGGTATCATCTTCGGTATCTAATTCGCGGATGTAGGATCATACGAAATATACCGATAGAACAATAGTTATTCGAATTATTAATATGGATCCCGATAATTCTGGCCCGAACAGTGTGTTTAAATCAAAAATTATTATTTATCCAAATGGAACTTCCACTGGACTCTATATCNAATACCAGTAACAAAATCTAAAACTTTGTCATCGCTAGAAAGTATAAATTTATTGGAAATTTTTTCATTATCAACCATTTTTTTTTTGTAAAAAAAATAGAATGAAATCTTTAAAACTCTTGTATTATAAATTATTTTAATAGAAAATAACAAATTTTGCGTGTACGATTTTTATTGTGAAGATACTGAATAAATATTATGCAATCTCTTCTCTTACTAATAGAAAATGACATCAATTATACGTATACAATTGTCTTTTTTACATGTAAATAATTAAGCAAAATTGGAATAATTTGATTTCCCATAAATCATTACATAAAATTTATAATTATTTTTTTTTTGAAATGTTTATTAATAGCGTGGATAATAATCTTTTCTCAGGTATCATCTTCGGTATCTAATTCGCGGATGTAGGATCATACGAAATATACCGATAGAACAATAGTTATTCGAATTATTAATATGGATCCCGATAATTCTGGCCCGAACAGTGTGTTTAAATCAAAAATTATTATTTATCCAAATGGAACTTCCACTGGACTCTATATCTATCTTCAGAAGGGATATGTACTTTTTAGATACTTTGATGCTTTCCTATAAATAATGAAAATGATGAAAATATATATGTAAATAATTCTCTTGTATAATATCTCCTGATAAGGCTAATTGCAACGAGTTTTCACACAACACTGATCTTCCTAAATTTGGAGATTTAAAGGACAATGGCAACGGTATGTTATGAAATGATTAAAATCAATAAACCCTGTATTCTTTTGTGTAAACAATTATTTGACACCATGGAAGTACCAGTGTCTTGTCTCGGAAGCAATTAATACTCATTCTCATCGATTATAATTATCTACAGATACTCGAAATAACGTGGTGTTGCCCAATTGGAAAAAAGTAATCTTTTTTCATGGGCTATTTGTCGATAATAATCTTGACAGTTTAGGTCATCGGAGGCCATTTCCAAATTAACATTACGGACTGCCTTCAATGCGTTAAGTCGGTCAAATTGATTCCATGTTGTTACTCGTATTTATGGCTTCTTTCCTGTATAGTAACCACGAACTGGAAAAGCACTAACAACCTCAATTCCAAACCCTTTGAGGGTTTTAGATATGATCTTAACTAATTCTCTTTTAAATATAGCTAATGATTTCCCATCAGGAACAACAACATCGAAGAAGGGTTTGATACCCATGATATCTACTCTTGCCTTTTGTCCATTAATTAAAGTACCATAAATACGTAAAACATATGTAGATACTCCGTTTATATATTCAGTGGTATCACTTACACCAAGAGGCATAAAATGCACGAGTCATCTATCAGATAGGTCTTGTTGAATCATAGCTGTTAACTCATTATCGCATTCCGAAATAATATCATTGCGAGATGGGACCCCTGCTAAAGTTTCCCGCCCGTACCGGATGAGCGTGCTGACATTTTTTTGTATATTTTCTTTAGCTATAATAGAACTGATGATATATTATGTGCAAGAAAAAAGTTTAAAATGAAAATTAATTCCGGAGAATAATAATCAATATATTTATCAATTAGTATATAGATATAGCATTTTATCGCTGTTCATATATTCTTAGGACTGGAGAAGTTTGCAATCGAGGCCCGAAGGGTGTAGAGTTCATTGGAATGCCCCTGCACGTATAACCTGCGAAGAGTGTAGTAAGTTGACTTTCTCTACTTATGACTATTGTGATATTCATGCTAAAAAATATCGAGAAAGATCGGAATACTATAGGAAAAAGTAGGCCAGTAGCACTCCTAGTTATTTTTTCAGTTGACGATAAGCGATAGCAAAAAAGATTGCAAGCACAATAGTCATCTGTAAGTTCGGGTGTAATAAATGTGTGTAAAATATGGTAGAACACATCATTACGTTTTTGAGTATGTGCTCAATAATATGTTTTTGGGTAGGTAAGGTAAAGTAATCTGCAGATTTATTATATATAATCTAGAGTTGCAACTTTATACCACATGCCTACACCCCTAGTGATACTTCCTCTGGCCATATTGATATGGAATAAGTGAAGAACACATGTACACAAAAACTCGGAGCGTGAAACAGGTCTCTAAAGATTTTTATACTGTTGGTAAGTATTGGATGTTTACATTAAAAGAATGACGTAAAATATATGATAAGAAAATACAAAAAAAAGATGAATTTCGCATGAAGTAAAATATTGTATAAAAGATAAAGAATCTCAAGTGATTTTGATATGTCTCTTCTATATCCTTGATTTTCAAGTAAATAATATGCTAATCTAAAAGTATAACAAACGTTATATTGGATCAAAACCTAAATAACAGCGGAAATTTGATACAATTCGGTATTTTGAATACCCTTCTCCCACAAAATGGAAAATATATAAAATTCAATAATATTGCTTCTTAATAACACGTGAAGGACCAGATGTAGTGGTATAAAGTATGTTAGGATAAATGTAATTGCAGTATAATAGGAATAATCGGGATACATAAAAACGAGTACTAAAAGAACATATTAGTATACGAACAGACATTTATGCTATAGTGAAAGAATTTTAAATTATTAAAATTACAATATCACAGATCACAGGAATCTGATTTTGAAAAGCTTTATAAAGAACAGATTCTCTCGAATTTTTCCATAAATAGTAGGGTACGGAATGGGCCGGGCTAAACCCGTGAATTTGCGGGCCGGGTCGGGCTTGGGCCCAGTTCGGGCTCATATTTTTGAGCCCATTATTATGTGGGCGGGTTTTGGGTTGGGTTTGTTAAATATCGGGTTGGGTTCGGGCTTTGTGAACAGGCCCAACTAACCCAATGGGCCTAATAATACCTTTTAGTAAATTTTAGATTTTGTGTTTGAATGAATATCTTAAATAGGTGCATGTAACACATGATATAAAATACTATATAAGGCGATAACACAACTTAGTTTTTGTTCTCGGGTGCTTCATTGTTCTCACAAGTCCTTAGTTATTTCGCTTGTAACTTCTAGTGTTTCATTATTCTTGCTTTTACTTCAAGTGCTTCATTATTAGATAATAGATCACTAGTAGAAACCAGGCGAGTGTGTCTGTACAAGAAGGGAACATACGTGACATTTCTAAAAAATGGACAACGGTATGCTGATAATTAACACACTAAAGGAACTACAGTTCCGATTAGACTTATCAGACCATTGCCAACTCTTACCTATTACAATTAGAAATGCAAAGTATCAATTCCGCCCATAGTGAAAGTGAAAGTCCCGAAATAACCACTCTTAATGAAAACCCTGAAACATCTATTTTTAATGAAAGTCCTGAAGTAACCACTATTAATGAAAACCCTGAAATAATTGATGAAAGTCCTGAAATAATTAATGAAAGTCCTAATAAAAAACGTAAAAGAAGCAAGTCACAATCATGGGTTTTTAAAGAAGGTCACTTTATTAAACATGATCAGAATGGTAAATATACTTGTTTTTGAATTTTATTATTTAACAATATTTTTATTTTTTATTATAAATTATTTAAATAATATTTATACTATTTAATTAACTAGAGAATTATGTCCAATGTATACACTGTAAGAGTATTTTAAAATATGATAGCACGACAGGAACCAGTGCCTTAATTCGTCATATGAAAAATACAAAATGCAAAAAATATATGAAGATCGATGAATCACAACAAACGTTGCAATTATCTTCATCAGGCCTTGTTACATATAAATTTTCCCAAGAAAGAAGTCGTCAAGATTTATCAAAAATGCTTATTATGCATGCATATCCATTTCGTATGGTTGAACACGAAGGCTTCTTAATATTTGTTAATAATTTGCAGCCACAATTCAAAGTGATAAGTGAGAAGACGGCATGTGAAGATTGTAAAGATATTGTTAAAGATCTTAAGGTAAAAGCCAGTACAATGATACAAGAAGCTCCTGGGCATCTAAGCTATACGACCGATTTGTGGACATCGAATCAGAATCTTGGATATATGGTTGTTACATGTCATTTTATTGACAAGAATTGGAAACTTCAAAAACTAGTCTTAGCGTTTAAAATGATTCCTGCACCACATACAGGAATTGCCATTAGCGAAATGCTTTTTATGTGTTTTAATGATTGGAATATTACATCAAGAACATTAGCAATTACTATGGATAACGCTACTAGTAATGATGCTGCAATAAATAATATAAAGCACAAGCTTGATGATCAAAATATGCTTGTTGCCAATGGAAGTTTATTGCATCAACGTTGCTGTGCTCATATATTAAATCTTATAGTCAGCGATGGTCTCAAAATGGTTAAGAATATTACAAGCAAAATCCGAGAATGTGTGAAGTGGTTCCGTAGTTCACAACGTCGACAACAAAACTTTGAAGATGCTGTAATTGGATGTATTGAACTTGTATCAAGTCAGCGACCAACTCTTGATGTGCCCACTCGTTGGAATTCAGTATACTTAATGCTAGTGTCCACTATTCCATATAAAAGTGTATTTGAGCGTCTTGCATTACGAGATATTAATTTTGGACAAATTATGCCTTCTGACGAAGATTGGGAAAAGGCTAAAAGTATTTGTGATTTCTTGAAGCCATTTTATGAAGGTAATAATAAATTTTAATATGTTTAAAATTTTTTTTATACTTTACTAAAGCATATACTAACTAGTTATTTACTTTAATGCAGTTACGAATATTATATCAGGAAGTACATACTCGACTGCAAATATTTTCCTTCCTCATGTGGTAAAAATTAAGATGCATCTTGAACAAAATGCTACTAATTCAATTCCTTTTATTTGTCAAATGGCCATGTCAATGCAATCCAAGTTTGATAAATACTGGGCGGATGTGGGAGATATGCATTGCATTGCATCTATAATGGATCCTCGCTATAAGATGTCACTATTGATTCATATATATAAACAAAAAATGTGCTTATCGTGCACTGAAGCAGAGAACAAGTTAAATTCTATTAAAATGAGGTAAGCTATTTCAGATATAATATTTCTAAATATACTTCATTATTTTACTAATTCTATAATTATTTATTATCATATAGAGTTACAATGATTTATAAATCAACATATATGCAAAATAAAGTTACTTCGAATAATTATTGTGATTTTTCTGATGTTGCTTCTCAAGAAGATGAGTTAATGCAAGATTTCGACCGTTTTCTTGTGACTAATCAAGTTAATGTCATAAGTGAAATGGATGAGTTTGAGCAATATCTTTCTGATCCACTTTTTCCCCGTTCTCGATCAGAGCCATTTGATGTTCTAGCTTGGTGGAAGGAAAATACTCCGAGGTATCCTTCTGTGTCATCAATGGCAAGGGATATTCTTGCTGTTCCAATAACTTCAGTAGCTTCCGAAGCAGTAAGTAAAGTTCCAGTTAAATATTAGCTTATCAATATAATATAATCTAACTTATATTATTTATTCAGATATTTAGTACGGCAGGAAGAATTATTAATGACTATCGATCAAATCTTATACCGGAAACTGTTGAAATGTTAATATGTGGTCAAGATTGGTTGAAAGGTGCAAAGGAACGAGGCTGGACAAACTGAAAGATGGTACATAATAAACAGTTTTTTATGTAAAATTTTTTTATGTAAAGTATCCAGAAGCAAACGAACTAATTCAATTAAATAAATATAGACGGATATTAAAGGAATCAAAAAGGAATGAGAAAATTTTTAAAAAAGAGATGAGAAAAAAATAGTTTAACAAATTATAGGGCATTTTATTCATATCCATATCTAATTAAAATAGTAATAATAATAATAATAATAATAATAATAATAATAGTAATAACAATAATTAAATAATAATGATAATAATAATTAAATAATAATAATAATAATAATAATTAAATAATAATGATAATAATAATTAAATAATAATAACAATAATTAAATAATACTTAAAAAAATAATAATACAAAATACGCGGTCAAAATTTTAAAAATAGTAAAATTTTATTATCAACAAAAAATTTTAATGATAAAATACGCGTTATTTTTAATATTTTTAATATAAATATGCATTAAATGCAAAACGTAACGTATATAATACATATTAAACCTGTGCGACAATCAAATCGGCTACATTTCATATAAATTAGCGGGCTAAATGGGCCGGGCCAAGTTTTAAAATAAAACCCGGCCCAGCTTATTCTCTGGGCTTTCTATTGGGCTTGGGCCCAGACCGGGCCTAAAAAATATTATTCGGGCTTGGTTTTAATTTAGGTAAGCCCGGCCCAACCCGGCCCATTCCGTACCCTAATAAATAGTAAAGAATAATGGGTATACACAAGGATAACTCGGTAAGACAACCAGAGAGAAAGCATCCTCTCAAATAATTCTATCGAATAATTACGTTAATTATTAATAAACAAGTATTTATACCGCCTGAAAAATGCTTTAAATTCTTACTGGAAAGCCATTAAAACTCTCCAAACCGGCTATAAAGAAAAAAAATAGAAGCTAAATGAAAATCGTCAAACCAGGGCAAATATATAATCATTGGAGTAAGTGACTATGGACGTGGAATAGTCACAACATCACTTACTCCCGCAGTAGTATCATCTGGCGAATTGGTTTCTGTGCTATGTCGTGAAGCTACAATATGTTTAATGTGACCAAAAATTTTTAGAACGCTATTCAGTGATTTATTGAAAGCTTCAAATTGGCGACTGGTTCTTTGGCGATGTGAAGTAAATGAAAGAGAATTGACAAATGCATAATACGAAATATTTTATTTTTAATCTGATTTTCTCACCGATTTGATAATCTATTCCCAACAAATTCCTTTTATAAAATGTATATATGGGGTTCCTTCCTTTAATGTAGTGAGGAGTATCATGTTATAAATTAAATTCCTTCTATATAACTTGTTTCACAGTATTTTCTTTCTTTGTTTGAAGTGTTATGTTATTTTCAAATAAATATATTACGAATATTTTATGAATTATGAACTTCCTTTTGAAGAATTCTCATTATCTTTAATTAAATAAATGTTTAATATATAACGTTGTATTACGTTTTAAATTAATAATAAACGAGTAATTTTCAAGTAATATTAAATTTCATTAAATAATGATTATAATTTATAACATTAAAGTATTTAAATGAACCAAATTCAATTCATTTTATTAATCATTCCTTCCAATTATTCATTTAATGATAACAATGACTTTTAAATGTCCGTTTTGTAATTGTGTTCTTTCAAGTCGTTCTGCTTACAGTCAGCATGTAAAAAGATATTCTGAAAATTATGATTCTAGTAGTTCTGAAGAAATTCAAAATGAATTTGATATAATTACGCCTGAGCAAGATGTAATCAATATTAATGAAATATCATAAAATTTGTTATATAATATTATTAATTTTTTAATAATTCATTATTTATATAGGATAATAGCGAAGATAATCGAAATAATGAAATAATTTATATATCGGATGATGAACCTATGTTTAGTTCAAGAAGCAACGAAACCAGTGACATTATGCAAGGTGTATGAAAATTTCTTATTATAATCTTTCGATTATTATCAAATATATGTAACCAATATAAATTATAAAGTTGAAATAAATGAACTTCCGCAAAGTATGAATAGTCTAACATTCGAAGAATTCGCATCCATACGATATGAAGAGCCTGCATCCAGAGAACCCGAATTTGAAACTGATGAATCCAAATCCAAATCTGATGAAACTGAAACCGAAACCGAATCTGAATCCAAATCTGATAAAACCGAATTCGAATCAGATAAAACTGATAATGAATCCGACGAATCTGAAGAATCTGAATCAGCAGAAGAAGAAACTGAAACCATACCAAAATTTCCAAACAATACCTATTCTGATTTAATGATATTAATTATCCAACATAACCTAAATAATAAAGCCGGAAACGCAATAATACGTTTTTTTAATAAACATTCAAACCTACCGACATCACTTCTTCCCAAAAACATAAAAGAAAGAAAACTAATGGATAGGATGAAATTAATTAACTTATTAAACAAAGAAAAAGTAATTTTAAAATATAATAACAAAGATTATATAATATATTATCGGCCTATAATAAATTGTATTAAAAACATTTTATCAATAAAAGATATACATAAATATATAACATTTAATTTTAAAAATGATCAGGTAATTAATTTTAACAATATAATATAATAAATTATTATTTTCTAACGTTATATACCGTTTTATAGACAAATAATAAAATTACAATGAGCAATACACCTCCAATTGGTGGACACGAACTGAAAAAACTTTACCAACTGGTTTATATCTATTATCAATCATATTATATTTTGACGCTTCAACAACTGACTCTCTTGGAAAAAATACCTTGCATCTAATTTTTGTAACTCTAGGCAATATCATAACTATACTTGCACGTTAAATTATTTTGGGGCCCCGAAATTGCAATTTCGGGGAAAAAAGTCGAAATAGTTTTTCATAGAAGACGAAATTATTTTACTTAAAACCCGAAATTTTTTGACCACCTAGATTTATTCTTTGATTGAAGATACACATAACTGGGTACTTTTTTTACTTCCATATATAGAATAGATTCTGTATAAATCTCAAAAAGTCGAAATACCTCAAAAATCCAAAATCAATTTTGGGAACATGTATAATCATAACATGGCGTAGAAATAAACCGGATGTAAAACAATTATTAGCATATCTTCCTATTATAAAAGCAAAAGATGATACTCAAAAAATATCCGAAGAACATAAAAATATAGTCCGTAGAACTTTTCATAAATCTCTCAAATTTTTGTTGTCTCCGTTATATGACGATAATGGTATAGAATTAGAATTAAATAATAGTATATTTTGGTGTTTCCCTAGAATTTCTATGATAATTTCTGACTGGCCCGAAGCATGCACATTTGCATTAATATATAAATCAACGAAATCAAATTACCCCTGTCATTTTTGCCTCGTTTCCAAGGAAGATTTATCAAATATAAACTTAAATAGCAATCAAATAGAACCAAGATCTCACAATAATATGAAATTATATTATAAAAATAATACGGGAAAAAACGTTAGCATCGAAAGCGTACGAAATTTTTTTTGGAGTGTCCCGTAAGTATGGAATTTTATAATTTTAAATAAAATAATAAAAGTATTAATCAAAATTTAAAATTTAATAGGAATATCAACATATATGCCACTACAGTACCCGATAGAATGCATCACCTTAATCTTGACCTTTTCCAACATCAATTAAACTTTACAAAAATTTTAATTAATAAACAATGTGGAAAATCTGTTATCGATGAAATGAATAATCGTNATAAATCTCAAAAAGTCGAAATACCTCAAAAATCCAAAATCAATTTTGGGAACATGTATAATCATAACATGGCGTAGAAATAAACCGGATGTAAAACAATTATTAGCATATCTTCCTATTATAAAAGCAAAAGATGATACTCAAAAAATATCCGAAGAACATAAAAATATAGTCCGTAGAACTTTTCATAAATCTCTCAAATTTTTGTTGTCTCCGTTATATGACGATAATGGTATAGAATTAGAATTAAATAATAGTATATTTTGGTGTTTCCCTAGAATTTCTATGATAATTTCTGACTGGCCCGAAGCATGCACATTTGCATTAACATATAAATCAACGAAATCAAATTACCCCTGTCATTTTTGCCTCGTTTCCAAGGAAGATTTATCAAATATAAACTTAAATAGCAATCAAATAGAACCAAGATCTCACAATAATATGAAATTATATTATAAAAATAATACGGGAAAAAACGTTAGCATCGAAAGCGTACGAAATTTTTTTTGGAGTGTCCCGTAAGTATGGAATTTTATAATTTTAAATAAAATAATAAAAGTATTAATCAAAATTTAAAATTTAATAGGAATATCAACATATATGCCACTACAGTACCCGATAGAATGCATCACCTTAATCTTGACCTTTTCCAACATCAATTAAACTTTACAAAAATTTTAATTAATAAACAATGTGGAAAATCTGTTATCGATGAAATGAATAATCGTGTTAAATTAATTCACCGCTATAAAGATCTAAAATCGTTTCCCAACGGTTTTTTACATCTTACCTTGCTTACCGTTTCGGAATATCGGAGCCTTATGAAAATAATGATTTTTATTGTAGACAAACTCTATGAAGATTCCGAAAGTCCGAATTTTATTAAAAATAACAAAATTACTGAAGTATATTTAAAATGGAACAAAATGTATTTATTATCAAGAAAAGAAAATTATGAAAAATCTGATGTAACTCTTCTGCAAGTAACAATATATATCTTTATATAATATTTTAATTTGTTGTATAACGATTTTTATTAAAATTTTTTCTAAATAATTTCAGGAATCAATAAATGAATAGGCAAAACTTTTTATTGAACTATTTAAAGAACATTCAAAATCTGAGCTTCAATTCCCTAAATTACATTCGTAGGTGTTCCATATTTGCTCTTCAATTCGTGAATTTGGTGCCATTAATGGGTATACAACAGAAACATATAAAAGCCTTCATAAAGATTATGTCAAAAAGCCTTATAAATTAACAAATAAAAAAAAAATTGAAAAACAAATAATGAAAATTGTAAATATTCTTTTTTGGTAAAAATCGTTATATAACGTTATTAAATTTATATTAACACATTTTTCTTTAGATTCGCCACAAAGCCATATAACAGAAAGTTCCTCAAAAGAAATACCAAAAACCCCAATAGCATTAAAATATTCAAAAAAATTATATGAATTTTGTATACAAAATGCTGAAATTTATATTCAAACAAGAATGAATGACCCGGACCTCGAAAAAGAAATGAAACTTGGCTTTGAAAAATTTTTGGAGTGTTTAGATGTATATCTAGAAATCTATTATCAAAATCTATCTGAACATGAAAAAATTGATATGATATTTCATATATATGGTGGTGTGACGTTAAAATTTGGTTCAATAATGCGTGCTACAAATAAATTTCATAAAAAACCTATATTTAGTAATATTGCAGTTGAAATGAATGCAGATGAAATCTTTGAATACACATCAGATAATGGTGTATGCTTTGCTCAGGTAAAGATCAAAATTAATATCTTGTAAAATAATGATGAATATTTAATTATTATTAATATTTTATAAATAGGTTCTTTTAATAATTGAAATAATAATGAATTATGANTCAAAAAGCCTTATAAATTAACAAATAAAAAAAAAATTGAAAAACAAATAATGAAAATTGTAAATATTCTTTTTTGGTAAAAATCGTTATATAACGTTATTAAATTTATATTAACACATTTTTCTTTAGATTCGCCACAAAGCCATATAACAGAAAGTTCCTCAAAAGAAATACCAAAAACCCCAATAGCATTAAAATATTCAAAAAAATTATATGAATTTTGTATACAAAATGCTGAAATTTATATTCAAACAAGAATGAATGACCCGGACCTCGAAAAAGAAATGAAACTTGGCTTTGAAAAATTTTTGGAGTGTTTAGATGTATATCTAGAAATCTATTATCAAAATCTATCTGAACATGAAAAAATTGATATGATATTTCATATATATGGTGGTGTGACGTTAAAATTTGGTTCAATAATGCGTGCTACAAATAAATTTCATAAAAAACCTATATTTAGTAATATTGCAGTTGAAATGAATGCAGATGAAATCTTTGAATACACATCAGATAATGGTGTATGCTTTGCTCAGGTAAAGATCAAAATTAATATCTTGTAAAATAATGATGAATATTTAATTATTATTAATATTTTATAAATAGGTTCTTTTAATAATTGAAATAATAATGAATTATGAAGAACCAATGCATCTCGCACTCGTGTAGTGGTATGATTTCACATCATCGGTAAATCCATATTTATATGAATGCCCATTATTAGAAAAAACAAATATATTTAATTTAATAGAAATAGAAACAATAAATGATATAATACATATTATTCCACGTTTTATTGATAATAATGAATTTTTAGTTAATAAATTTTTATTTTAAATTTAATAAATAAATAATAAATGATAAATGTATAAATAATAATAATAAATAATAATAATGTTATAATAATGGTATAATAAAAAATATTAAATAATATAAAAATTGTATAGTGTTATATGACGCATTTCTATTGTTCCCTTACANTTGATAAAAATCATCATATAACGTTATTAAATTTATATTAACACATTTTTCTTTAGATTCGCCACAAAGCCATATAACAGAAAGTTCCTCAAAAGAAATACCAAAAACCCCAATAGCATTAAAATATTCAAAAAAATTATATGAATTTTGTATACAAAATGCTGAAATTTATATTCAAACAAGAATGAATGACCCGGACCTCGAAAAAGAAATGAAACTTGGCTTTGAAAAATTTTTGGAGTGTTTAGATGTATATCTAGAAATCTATTATCAAAATCTATCTGAACACGAAAAAATTGATATGATATTTCATATATATGGTGGTGTGACGTTAAAATTTGGTTCAATAATGCGTGCTACAAATAAATTTCATAAAAAACCTATATTTAGTAATATTGCAGTTGAAATGAATGCAGATGAAATCTTTNTTAATATCTTGTAAAATAATGATGAATATTTAATTATTATTAATATTTTATAAATAGGTTCTTTTAATAATTGAAATAATAATGAATTATGAAGAACCAATGCATCTCGCACTCGTGTAGTGGTATGATTTCACATCATCGGTAAATCCATATTTATATGAATGCCCATTATTAGAAAAAACAAATATATTTAATTTAATAGAAATAGAAACAATAAATGATATAATACATATTATTCCACGTTTTATTGATAATAATGAATTTTTAGTTAATAAATTTTTATTTTAAATTTAATAAATAAATAATAAATGATAAATGTATAAATAATAATAATAAATAATAATAATGTTATAATAATGGTATAATAAAAAATATTAAATAATATAAAAATTGTATAGTGTTATATGACGCATTTCTATTGTTCCCTTACAATTTCAGCACGTTCTGTATTACCACCAGTTGTATCACCTTCTTCTTCTCCTGAACGTTGTCGACCTTCTCGCCAACCCTCTTGGGAATGTTGTCGACGACTTTCTCGTCGACTTTCTGGTGAACGTTGAAGAACTTCTCGTACACGTTGTCGACCTTCACCTTCAGTATCGAAAGATTCCGGAAGAAGACGAGAAGGAGAAGTCAAAAGGAGAGAAACACGACCAGTAGAAGGAGCACGACCGGGAGAAGAAACATGATCTCGTGAGGTTTTTCTCCTTTTCGGACTTTTTCCCTCCTCTTCTTCTTCTTCAGATTCCTCTTCTGAAGTTTCTTCCGCATCCAACTCCCCTTCTTCAGGCCTTAATGGCCATTTTTGTTGAAGTTTCCGCTAAAAAATATAAAATTATATTAAAAATTATTTATAATGTAATATTACGATTTTTAATAATATACTTATAAAATTTATTTTAATTTGTTTTTTTAATAAATTTTCAGAAATCATAATCCCCTTGACATCGGGATTCAAGAAAAGTTGAGCGATTGCGACACCCCACGCAATATGCATATTGGAAATCCTCTTCTTAGATTTCCAAACTCTCTCTAAAATAACTTGCATGTATGTGCGGTCTTCAGAAAAAACGTCAAAGAGCTTGTGGTAGGCATCTTTAACTCTTTGATCTGATTTCCATGAATTAATCTCCGCTGGGGAGGATTGGAAATCAATGCGAGGGAGTTGAGATTTCCCAAAGATTTCAAAAATTGCCGATTTGACTCAGGAAGCGATTCCACCCCTCATTCCCCGAAGTTTTTCCAGCAACTATTATTAAAAATATTTAATATAAAAAAATAAAACGACATATAACGTATTTTATTTAATAAATATTTCTTACTTTTGCTTTTATTCTTTTGAATAATTTTGAGTGGTGTCGCGAATCCATTGATTCAGAAATATCCAGAAAATTTTTTCGTATAACGTGCTCGGTTTCATCAACCAAATCCTTCGTAGAAGGAAATATATTTGCTTTAAATATATTTTTGGCGACTCAGTTTATTACATCCTTATTTGTTAAAATTATCATAAATATTAATATACTATATGCTAAAATATAATATTACAATTTGATTAAAAATAATTACTTTCGAAAAATCTGGATCTTTGTTTATTTCGGTAAGAAGTTCGATATTTTTGAGCCTCTTTTTAATATCTGCATTATCATTCAAAAGTGAATCCATTTTCTTTTCAAATAATTCAAATTTTCTTATTAATCGATTAATAGAATCTGTTGAAACATTTTAAAATTGTAAAAATTGGTTTAATAATAATATTGATATATTAATAAGTAAAATGCATAAATATTTAATTACTAGTTTTCGTTCTAGTTGTAATTGTTGCTCTTTCTTCTTCAACTAAATATGGTTCAGATGGATTTGTTCCAAGCCTTGTACGTCTTGATGTGGTGGATCCTGAAGACGTAGATCTAGCAATAGCGGAAGCAAATAAATTTCTATTACATTCAGCTCTAGGCATGTTGTTATAATAAGATAAAAAAAAAAGGTTTATTTAAAATATTCTTTGATTGTTATTTCTTGAAATGAATTTTTTTGAATTGAAAGATTTGGAAGAAAACATCATCCTTAAATAACTTTTGAAAATATTATTTTTCAAATGATAGTAAACAATACAAATATACTTTCGATATACAGTAATACACTTAATAATTTATTATAATCATCGTATTTATTATTAAATAATACTCATTAAATTATCATCGTATNACATTATAAATAAAAGATAATTTGAAAAACAAATAATAAAAATTTTTATATATAACTTTTTACAATAATAATAAATATAAACGTTATATATCAATCTATAACATAGTGTATTACAGTTAATAACTATAAGAATTGATAACTTTATATGATGAAATGCATTGCTATTTTTAATCATCGTATTTAATACATAAAAGATAAAGCATCTAATAATTTAAAAAAAATTATTAATATAATCATTAAATTATTAAATACATAAGGTAGAGGAGGTATTATGACAGAAAGTAGGTAATGTGACTTGTTATATAATAATACATATAATACATAATAATGCGTTATATTACTGCGTCATAATACATTCCCCTATATTATGAAGGATAAAACATCCAATAATTTATAAATAAGATAATTTCAAAAAAACAAATAATAAAATTATAGGGAAAATGGTTTTATTTTTGTATTAAATATTCATTATATTTAAGAAAACTCCTGCTACATGTGACAAAAAAGAAATATGATGTCTTTGGTTACATGTCGTGACAAAAAAAGAAATATAATGTCCTTTGTTATGCTCCGAACAAAAAAAATAATAATAAATATAATAGATCTATAATAGTGTATTGCAAACTTTAAGAGTTAATAACTATAAGAATTGATAACTTTTATAGAATACACACTAATAACGTTCTGGACCGCCACAACAAAAGGGTTTCCAGCACTTTTTTAAAATCTTATAAAAATATTATTTCTCGAAAAATCAAATATAAATCAATAAAATTTAAAAAAAAGCGCTGGAAACCCCTTTATNTTAATAGAAATAGAAACAATAAATGATATAATACATATTATTCCACGTTTTATTGATAATAATGAATTTTTAGTTAATAAATTTTTATTTTAAATTTAATAAATAAATAATAAATGATAAATGTATAAATAATAATAATAAATAATAATAATGTTATAATAATGGTATAATAAAAAATATTAAATAATATAAAAATTGTATAGTGTTATATGACGCATTTCTATTGTTCCCTTACAATTTCAGCACGTTCTGTATTACCACCAGTTGTATCACCTTCTTCTTCTCCTGAACGTTGTCGACCTTCTCGCCAACCCTCTTGGGAATGTTGTCGACGACTTTCTCGTCGACTTTCTGGTGAACGTTGAAGAACTTCTCGTACACGTTGTCGACCTTCACCTTCAGTATCGAAAGATTCCGGAAGAAGACGAGAAGGAGAAGTCAAAAGGAGAGAAACACGACCAGTAGAAGGAGCACGACCGGGAGAAGAAACATGATCTCGTGAGGTTTTTCTCCTTTTCGGACTTTTTCCCTCCTCTTCTTCTTCTTCAGATTCCTCTTCTGAAGTTTCTTCCGCATCCAACTCCCCTTCTTCAGGCCTTAATGGCCATTTTTGTTGAAGTTTCCGCTAAAAAATATAAAATTATATTAAAAATTATTTATAATGTAATATTACGATTTTTAATAATATACTTATAAAATTTATTTTAATTTGTTTTTTTAATAAATTTTCAGAAATCATAATCCCCTTGACATCGGGATTCAAGAAAAGTTGAGCGATTGCGACACCCCACGCAATATGCATATTGGAAATCCTCTTCTTAGATTTCCAAACTCTCTCTAAAATAACTTGCATGTATGTGCGGTCTTCAGAAAAAACGTCAAAGAGCTTGTGGTAGGCATCTTTAACTCTTTGATCTGATTTCCATGAATTAATCTCCGCTGGGGAGGATTGGAAATCAATGCGAGGGAGTTGAGATTTCCCAAAGATTTCAAAAATTGCCGATTTGACTCAGGAAGCGATTCCACCCCTCATTCCCCGAAGTTTTTCCAGCAACTATTATTAAAAATATTTAATATAAAAAAATAAAACGACATATAACGTATTTTATTTAATAAATATTTCTTACTTTTGCTTTTATTCTTTTGAATAATTTTGAGTGGTGTCGCGAATCCATTGATTCAGAAATATCCAGAAAATTTTTTCGTATAACGTGCTCGGTTTCATCAACCAAATCCTTCGTAGAAGGAAATATATTTGCTTTAAATATATTTTTGGCGACTCAGTTTATTACATCCTTATTTGTTAAAATTATCATAAATATTAATATACTATATGCTAAAATATAATATTACAATTTGATTAAAAATAATTACTTTCGAAAAATCTGGATCTTTGTTTATTTCGGTAAGAAGTTCGATATTTTTGAGCCTCTTTTTAATATCTGCATTATCATTCAAAAGTGAATCCATTTTCTTTTCAAATAATTCAAATTTTCTTATTAATCGATTAATAGAATCTGTTGAAACATTTTAAAATTGTAAAAATTGGTTTAATAATAATATTGATATATTAATAAGTAAAATGCATAAATATTTAATTACTAGTTTTCGTTCTAGTTGTAATTGTTGCTCTTTCTTCTTCAACTAAATATGGTTCAGATGGATTTGTTCCAAGCCTTGTACGTCTTGATGTGGTGGATCCTGAAGACGTAGATCTAGCAATAGCGGAAGCAAATAAATTTCTATTACATTCAGCTCTAGGCATGTTGTTATAATAAGATAAAAAAAAAAGGTTTATTTAAAATATTCTTTGATTGTTATTTCTTGAAATGAATTTTTTTGAATTGAAAGATTTGGAAGAAAACATCATCCTTAAATAACTTTTGAAAATATTATTTTTCAAATGATAGTAAACAATACAAATATACTTTCGATATACAGTAATACACTTAATAATTTATTATAATCATCGTATTTATTATTAAATAATACTCATTAAATTATCATCGTATTGATTATAAAACGAGCCTCATTTCAAAATCATACACAATGCATCGTTATTTTTAATCATCGTATTCATTATCATCGTATTGATTATAAAACAAGCCTTATTTCACCATTTTTAATCATCGCATTCATATTGTAGCTATTTTTAATCATCATTAAAATTATTAAATACATAAGGTAGAGGAGGGTATTATAATGCAAGTAGGTAATGTGACGTGTTATATAATAATACATATAATACATTATAATATTACCAGCGTCATAATATCTTCCTTAAGATAAAGCATCCAATAATTTAAAAAGACATTATAAATAAAAGATAATTTGAAAAACAAATAATAAAAATTTTTATATATAACTTTTTACAATAATAATAAATATAAACGTTATATATCAATCTATAACATAGTGTATTACAGTTAATAACTATAAGAATTGATAACTTTATATGATGAAATGCATTGCTATTTTTAATCATCGTATTTAATACATAAAAGATAAAGCATCTAATAATTTAAAAAAAATTATTAATATAATCATTAAATTATTAAATACATAAGGTAGAGGAGGTATTATGACAGAAAGTAGGTAATGTGACTTGTTATATAATAATACATATAATACATAATAATGCGTTATATTACTGCGTCATAATACATTCCCCTATATTATGAAGGATAAAACATCCAATAATTTATAAATAAGATAATTTCAAAAAAACAAATAATAAAATTATAGGGAAAATGGTTTTATTTTTGTATTAAATATTCATTATATTTAAGAAAACTCCTGCTACATGTGACAAAAAAGAAATATGATGTCTTTGGTTACATGTCGTGACAAAAAAAGAAATATAATGTCCTTTGTTATGCTCCGAACAAAAAAAATAATAATAAATATAATAGATCTATAATAGTGTATTGCAAACTTTAAGAGTTAATAACTATAAGAATTGATAACTTTTATAGAATACACACTAATAACGTTCTGGACCGCCACAACAAAAGGGTTTCCAGCACTTTTTTAAAATCTTATAAAAATATTATTTCTCGAAAAATCAAATATAAATCAATAAAATTTAAAAAAAAGCGCTGGAAACCCCTTTATACTGTGGTGGTCCCCATATAACGTTATTAATACTAATATTTTGTATAAAGTTATAGAATAATACGTTATATAACGCTATTAATATGTATCGTTTGAAATGCATTCTACAGTTTGCAAAACGTACTAGAACGATCCGTTATATAACGTTATTTATTCTTATCGTTCGTAGAACATTGTAGAACGGATTGTTCTAGAACGTAACGTTCGAAATACGCAATAAACTGGATCGATCTAGAACGTTATTAATACTGATAGTTCACAAAACGTACTAAATCGATCTGTTATATAATGTTATTTATACTTATCGTTCGTAGAACGTTGTAGAACGGATCATTCTAGAACGTAACGTTCGAAATACGCAATAAACCGGATCGATCTAGAACGTTATAAATACGTATCGTTTGTAGAACGTTGTAAAACGTATCGTTCTAGAACGTAACGTTCGAAATACGCAATAAAACGGATCGATCTAGAATGTTATTAATACTTATTATTCGTAAAACGTTGTAGAATGCCTCTATATAATTCCTGATGACTTTATTTTGTTCTAGTAGCCATAATTCTCTAAAAGAAAATAAAGTATTAATTTAATTGTTTTAAAATACTTTGATAATCTTCGAAAATTTTGTTTTTTAAAATATACAAATATGTAAAATTAAAATCGTCAAGGAATATTATAAATAAATTATACTTGCAACTTACATTTAAAAACTCATGCATATAATCCTCTTGTCTGTTTTATTTTGTTCTAGTAGCCATAATTCTCAATTTAATTTAATTTTTCTATATCTAAAAGAAAATATTAATTTAATTGTTTTAAAATGTTTTGATAATTTTCAAAAATTTTGTTTTTTAAAATATACAGATATATAAAATTAAAATCGTCAAGGAATATTATAAATAAATTATACTTACAACTTACATTTAAAAACTCATGCATATAATCCTCTTGTCCACTTTATTTTGTTTTAGTAGTCATAATTCTCGATTTAATTTAATTTTTCTATATCTAAAAGAAAATAAAGTATTAATTTGAATCATTTTGAAATCCTTCGAAAAATTATTAAATCTAAACTATTAACAAACCAGTTTTAATTCGAAACACTTTGAAAAATAACGTAAAGTACATAAATAAAGTATTAATATAGTACATAAATAAAGTTAAAGTATTAATATAAACCATTGTTTAATTATATATTTTCTATAACTGTAAAGTAATTCATAATCTTTAATATATTTTCAAAAAATAATGTTTTCAATAGTAATTACAACTCATATTTAAAATAACAAATACCCGTAGTAAAAATTAAAAAATAGTTTAACAGTGTTTCATCTTGATATAGTTAAAAAAATTTATTTTTTTTATATGAATGACAGTTGTTTTCTTGTTATAGTTAATCTAAATAAAAGGAAATCAAGAATTTATTATAGAGAATGTATAGAAGCATACTGTCAGGCGCAATTTGGATGACAAAGAGATATAGTTTATTTAGACAGGGTATTTTAATATAATTAAGCTGAAGTTATCGGTTACTTCGTGAAGAGTACACAATTCAATTCACTTCAAATTTCAAGGTTAAACTATATCAATGTATTGCGTAAGTTCTTTGTTGCAGTTTACGTTGTTTAGTCTACACCAAGTTAGTTTGTGACTTATACAAGGTGTATTGAATAATAAAAGATAGGAGATATAATAACAGGTATAATTCCAATAAGATATAACTTTATTTAATAACAAGAAATAAGATAAATATAAGATAAATATAATAAATTCGTTAAAAGAAAATAAAAAAAAAAAGGAATATGATCAAGTCTACACAAGACTTCAAAAGAATAAACTATAAACTAAAAGAAAAACTATCTGAAAACTAAAATCTTAACTACTCTGACTAGAGGCAAAACTACTCATATTTATATTCTTTAAAATACTGTGCCTCAATTCTAATTAATTTACTTTCGCTACGNAGTTATCGGTTACTTCGTGAAGAGTACACAATTCAATTCACTTCAAATTTCAAGGTTAAACTATATCAATGTATTGCGTAAGTTCTTTGTTGCAGTTTACGTTGTTTAGTCTACACCAAGTTAGTTTGTGACTTATACAAGGTGTATTGAATAATAAAAGATAGGAGATATAATAACAGGTATAATTCCAATAAGATATAACTTTATTTAATAACAAGAAATAAGATAAATATAAGATAAATATAATAAATTCGTTAAAAGAAAATAAAAAAAAAAAGGAATATGATCAAGTCTACACAAGACTTCAAAAGAATAAACTATAAACTAAAAGAAAAACTATCTGAAAACTAAAATCTTAACTACTCTGACTAGAGGCAAAACTACTCATATTTATATTCTTTAAAATACTGTGCCTCAATTCTAATTAATTTACTTTCGCTACGCGATCTACTAATTCGTGACAGGGGATGATTATCAGAGGTGAATATCTACTTATCACATTTACACAAAAGTTGATCATCAGGGTAATCATCTCAGGTAATCATCTCATGTTACATAGATGCTCATCAGAGGTAACTACCTCTTGTACTACTATTTCTAAATTAGATAAACAATAAATAAAAAAAATAAATAACAAATAAGAAATAAGCTAATATAATACTAAAATATAAAATAAAATAAAATAATAAAAATTTGCGCCACAATTATTTCTTCCTTTAAAGTTGAGCTCCTGCGAAACTATTTTCATGTTTCTTAATTCTTTCACATTTAATAAGAAACTCTTCAAACTCTCTTTCATTTAACTGATAAAGCCATCGAGGAGTGACTTTGGTAACTAATTTGATAGGAAATTCTTCTATAACTTTAAATAGTTGGTTTGCTCTTCAAGCAATTTGTCTCAACCTTGATATATTTTGTTGACTATAACCTTGTAAGTATTTGGTTACATCTCTCTTTGAAGTTGTTTGGTTTCGTTTTTCAATTATGCTTCCTATCAATGAATAGGCTAAGAGTCTTTGTCCATTTGGATTATTGTAGTTTTCTACATAAGTTAATAATACTTGTAGATCTGTTTCAAGATAAATATCGAAGCAAAAATCAAGATTTGCTGAAAGAATATCCTCGATATAAATATCAAAATTAATTTTTCTAATTTGAGTTGATGGAATAATTATAGTGTTTTCTAAATTACTAATTGTTAAATTTTCATTGGTCATTCTAATATTAATTTCACTCATGTTTTCGGGGAAATTATAATATAATTCAACTAATTTTTGTTGATGATTTTGAAGAAAAGCCATCGTCTCCTTAAATTTTACCTTTTAATTATTAGGTGTATTTATAAATTTTAATAATTTGATCGGCAAATTATTATTTCCTAATTTTAGTATCCTTTGGTACCACTAATTTGTTGATTGTCTCTGTTTGTAGTGTCTTAATAAACTTGTATTAATTGGTTGTCCAATTTTGGTAGGATCAATTTTGTCTCGTAACACTACTGTTTTGTCACCTAATTTCTTGTGTACATAATATGGTCCAGTCCATCTTAATGTAAATTTATCACCATGTACATTTTGTTTTGCTGCATCGTATAAAATTACAAGATCATTTACTTCAAACTTTATTGCCTTCTCCAATTTCTTTGATCTTTTTACTTGCATTTGTTGAACTGTTTCAATATTGTCTTTGGCCAATATTAATGCATCTGTAAATGTTCCAAGTATGTGGCTTATTCGTCTTGATAAGACTTCTTCGTATGAACTTTCTGTTTCAGTTCCTTTTATAAGTTCTAAATCAATTGGAAGTTGAGCTTCTCTCCCATACAAAAGAAAGAATGGACTAAACTTGGTTGTTGAATGTTTTAGTGTTCGGTAAGCAAATAAGACTGAAGGAATAAGATCATCCCATTCTGCTGTTCCATCGTTTACACATTTATGTAAAGCTCTACAAAGTGTTCCATTAAATCTTTCAGTTAATCCATTGGTTTGCGGATGGTAGGTTGCAGCTAACTTATGTTGAAATCCTACTTCCTCTTTCAATAGTTTTATCACTCTTCCAAGAAATGCGGTACCGTGATCTGATAATATATTTGTTGGTACACCATGTTTTGTGATAATTTCTTCATATAAAAATTTAGCAACTTCATTTGCTGTGGCTACTTTTAATGGTCGGGCTTCAGGCCACTTAGTTAAGTAATCTGTTGCAACTATTATATATCTATTTCCTTTACTAGATATTTTCAAAGGTCCTACAAAATCTATTCCTATTTGTTCAAAGGGGTTTACTACTTTAATGGGGATAATAGTTTGGTCCTTTTGTGGTTTTCCTATTCTTTGACACACATCACACGTTTCTATATATTCTCTAATATCTTTCCCCATTGTAGGCCAATAATAATTCTTCATTACATTTTCAACTGTTTTCTTTATACCAAAATGTCCTCCTTCTAAAGGTGATGAATGATAATTATATAATAATTTATCTTTGTCCTGCAAAGATATAACTTGTAACAAATTCTCTGGGTTCCTTTTATTTAATTTAAACAATATGCCATTTTTAACTGTATAATATATAGCCATTTTTGATAACCGTTGTTTCTCTTGAGTATTAAAATCTAATGGGAATTCGTGTTTTGTCAAGTAATCTACCAATGTTTGATACGTCTTTGTATCCATTTTATTTTCCTCTAAATTATAAATTAATGTAAAAGGGTAATTAAACTATCTACGGGATTTGTTTCTAAGCGAGATAACGCATCTGCGTTGGTATGACTACTTCCTTTTCTACGAATTATTGTATATGGTTCATACTCAGATAAATGAATAATCCATCGCGCTAATCGACCTTTTGGATTATTATGCTTCTTGAGCCAAGGTATGGCCTCATGATCGGTTACTATGCTAAAAGATGATCCTTGCAAGAAATGATAAAAATGTTTGGTGGCCCAAATGACGGCTAGGCATTCTTTCTCAGTTACGGTATAATGTATCTCGGCTATTGTTAAAACTCGGCTGGCATATGCTATTATTCTCTCATGTCCTTCATCATCCTTTTGTGATAAAACGGCTCCTACTGCATAATTTGAAGCATCAGTATGAAGGATATACGGCTTATTTACATCTGGATACACAACTATAGGTTGAGTTGTTAAGCACTTTCGCAAATGTTCAAATGCATCTTCATGGTCTTCAGTCCAGCAGAAGACTTCATCTTGTTTTGTTAGGTTGTATAAAGGTCTAGCAATTTTTGAAAAATCTTTGATAAATCGCCTGTAATAAGAGGCAAGACCTAGGAATGATCGAACCTTTCCTTTCGAGGTTGGTCGGATACAGTTTTTAATCTTTTCCACTAAAAATGGATTTGGCTGGATTTCTTCCTTTGACACCATATGTCCCAAAAATAATATTTGTTTCTGGTAAAAATCACACTTGTCTGGGTTTAACTTTAATCTGGCTTTCATTAAAAGCTGAAAAACTTGTTTCAAATGTTCAGCATGTTCTTCTACTGTTTTTGAAAATATGATTATATCATCCATATAGACCAGGACAAACTTCCAAAGGACGTCATAAAGTACATTATCCATTAATCTCTGGAATGTGGCAGGCGCATTCATTAAACCGAATGGCATCACTGTAAACTCATATGTACCAAATCGAGTACTAAACGCTGTTTTCTCTTGATCTTGAGGGTCCATTGTTACTTGCCAGAATCCTGATGTTAAATCAAGTGTTGAAAAATAAACACTGTGGGCGAAGGCGTCAAGCATATCAGAAATTCTTGGTAAGGGGTAGGCATCAGGTTTGGTAACCTTATTTAACTTTCGATAATCAATTACCAATCTTAATTTACCATTTGCTTTTCCTATAACTAATGCAGGAGAGGTCCAAGGACTTTTAGAAGGTACTATTAAGTTTTGTTGCTTTAGTCTTTCTATTTCTTCCTTTAAGAAATTGCTATGGAGTGGAGATAATTTATAAGGATGTTGTCGTATTGGTCGCACGTCTTCAGTTTTTATTTGATGAGTAATTACANGTTTTTGAAAATATGATTATATCATCCATATAGACCAGGACAAACTTCCAAAGGACGTCATAAAGTACATTATCCATTAATCTCTGGAATGTGGCAGGCGCATTCATTAAACCGAATGGCATCACTGTAAACTCATATGTACCAAATCGAGTACTAAACGCTGTTTTCTCTTGATCTTGAGGGTCCATTGTTACTTGCCAGAATCCTGATGTTAAATCAAGTGTTGAAAAATAAACACTGTGGGCGAAGGCGTCAAGCATATCAGAAATTCTTGGTAAGGGGTAGGCATCAGGTTTGGTAACCTTATTTAACTTTCGATAATCAATTACCAATCTTAATTTACCATTTGCTTTTCCTATAACTAATGCAGGAGAGGTCCAAGGACTTTTAGAAGGTACTATTAAGTTTTGTTGCTTTAGTCTTTCTATTTCTTCCTTTAAGAAATTGCTATGGAGTGGAGATAATTTATAAGGATGTTGTCGTATTGGTCGCACGTCTTCAGTTTTTATTTGATGAGTAATTACATCAGCTCGTCCTAATTCATCAATATCATGAGCGACAACTTGTGGATATTGTTGTAAAAGATTTTCAACAACTTCTCGATGTTCATTGTCTGCTAACTTTTCAGATCCTCCCATAACCAAATTGGAGTGAGCAGTTTGTATTTCTCGGGTGGGGATTACTTGTAAAACACACCATCTGTCATAATCCTCTTTGCATTGTTTGCATTCCTCTTCTTTTGTTTTTAATTGTTTTAAACACCAACAGGATTTATTTGGTCCTTGAAACCAATGTTTATTTTCGTGTCTGTACTTTTGGTTTATTAACCATGGATGGAATTGTTGATATTTAAAATGGTATTCTTCCCATGTGAAGGTATCGCGATCTATTTCAATTCCTATGGGGGTGAATCGATAGAAATGGTTATCAGGACTTTCCTCTTCAGTAACTATTAAGGACTTTATTTCTTCTCCTTCCTCTTCTTCATCGGAAGATTCTTCTTCTTCGTCTTCACTTTCTTCTTCTTCTTCTATTTCATCTATTTTACTGTTCATAAGTTTTGGTGATAGAACAGTATTTCTACAGGAGACTTCAACAGTTCGTTGGGCATCAGATACAATAACTTTAGAACTATTGTAATCAATTACTGCCTTTGCCTTTCGTAACCAATCAGTTCCTAATACTAAAGTATAAGCATTTGTATCTATTACTTCTACTTCTGTGGAAACAACTACATCTCCTAAATGTACAGGTAAATCACTAATGATTCCTAAACTTGACTTCTTGTCTCCATGTATGCCAGTGATAAGTCGTGTAGAAACTTTATCTGGTTTTCTAGAAATATGGTCTGCAAATCGTTTAGAAATAATGCTAACTGAAGATCCACTATCTAGGATTACATCTATAACCCATTGAGATACTTGTCCTTTACAAGTCATAGGAGTATTACTTGTGGCAGCTCCCATTAACATTTCTTTATTCTTTCCTTTTACATTCTTAAATTTTCTCAATCGTTTAGGGTCAGGGCTTTCTTTACTTCATTTTTATATTGTGGAATATTCATTAGTTGCCCTATGGTGATATTTGACTTTAAATGAAGTAAGTCAGAAACTATAGAATAAGGCATAGCTTCTCGTTCCATTTGTGGTTTTTCGCTAAAGGCTAACTTTCGTTTCTTCTTTTTTCCTTCTGGGGGTTTACTTGTTAATATTTCTTCACCTCGTTTATTTTTTGAACCTTCTCCTTGGTTAGGAATTTGAATATCTATTAGTTCGGTCTCTCCTTGTGGTATATTTATATTTTGAATTGGTTGATATTGCTGTGGTTGATACGTCTGTTGTTGTTGCATCCAANTCTTCTCCTTCCTCTTCTTCATCGGAAGATTCTTCTTCTTCGTCTTCACTTTCTTCTTCTTCTTCTATTTCATCTATTTTACTGTTCATAAGTTTTGGTGATAGAACAGTATTTCTACAGGAGACTTCAACAGTTCGTTGGGCATCAGATACAATAACTTTAGAACTATTGTAATCAATTACTGCCTTTGCCTTTCGTAACCAATCAGTTCCTAATACTAAAGTATAAGCATTTGTATCTATTACTTCTACTTCTGTGGAAACAACTACATCTCCTAAATGTACAGGTAAATCACTAATGATTCCTAAACTTGACTTCTTGTCTCCATGTATGCCAGTGATAAGTCGTGTAGAAACTTTATCTGGTTTTCTAGAAATATGGTCTGCAAATCGTTTAGAAATAATGCTAACTGAAGATCCACTATCTAGGATTACATCTATAACCCATTGAGATACTTGTCCTTTACAAGTCATAGGAGTATTACTTGTGGCAGCTCCCATTAACATTTCTTTATTCTTTCCTTTTACATTCTTAAATTTTCTCAATCGTTTAGGGTCAGGGCTTTCTTTACTTCATTTTTATATTGTGGAATATTCATTAGTTGCCCTATGGTGATATTTGACTTTAAATGAAGTAAGTCAGAAACTATAGAATAAGGCATAGCTTCTCGTTCCATTTGTGGTTTTTCGCTAAAGGCTAACTTTCGTTTCTTCTTTTTTCCTTCTGGGGGTTTACTTGTTAATATTTCTTCACCTCGTTTATTTTTTGAACCTTCTCCTTGGTTAGGAATTTGAATATCTATTAGTTCGGTCTCTCCTTGTGGTATATTTATATTT
The DNA here is from genome assembly GCA_003547095.1 of Diversispora epigaea. Lineage (NCBI taxonomy): Eukaryota > Fungi > Glomeromycota > Glomeromycetes > Diversisporales > Diversisporaceae > Diversispora > Diversispora epigaea. Next base: position 53,912 of record PQFF01000268.1, on the reverse strand, counting down.
TGAATTGGTTGATATTGCTGTGGTTGATACGTCTGTTGTTGTTGCATCCAATTATCTGGTCCTGTAAATGAGGGAATTTACTCGGTAGACGCACTCCTTCCCTCTAAGGGTGCGCTTCCCCGTTTAAAGACTGTTCAGGATAATACTGTCTTTCTGGCTCCTGTACCGTTTGGTGGGTCGCTACAAATACATTATTTCCTTGGTGATTCTGGGGTTGTTGTGTAATAGGCGGATTTATTGGTACATTATTCTGCAAATTATTTTGATTAACTGGTACTTGGTTTTGTACTACATTTTGTTGTTGAATGGGGAAGGTTTGCGGTATTTATGGTTGCTGTACCATCATCGGTTGAAGGGAACTTGGGCATACAACTGGGCAGTTCCTGGTTGTCCTTGATTCATTTGATTTATTGGGGAAATATTATCATTTGGACAATTGCGTGCAATATGTCCTATCTGTCTACATTTATAACAAGTTGGTCCTGAATCATTACGTCTTTGATTTCTATTATTATTATTATTTCTAGGACCGCGATTATTATTGTAATTATTGTTGTTATCAACTGTGATAGGATTTTGTACAGGTTGTTGTACAGGTTGGCCCAAAGATAGGTTTCCTAAAGCTTGTAATAATGGGCTTAGAGCTTTAGCTACAGTTCCTTCTATATAATTCTGTTGTGGGTAACTGGGCTGCAAATAGTTATTGCTGTTATTGGACATTCCGGGTCCATAATTGTATTGAGCTGGCTGATTATAAAATCCTACTACTGTTTCAGGGAAAGATTGACTATTCTCTTCTATTTGTCTGGAAACTTCTATAACTCGGTCAAGGGTTGGATTATTTTGAAATACTAAGTGAGGGCGGATTTGAGAGACTAATTCTCTTTTCAATCCTTTTGTAAATTGATAAACTTTATCAGTTTCTCCCCAGTTATTATCTACGTCAACTCTCCTTATTAATTTCTTGACAGCGGCTGCGTATTGGTCAACAGTTTCATTTATTCCCTGGACTCTATTTTGGAGTTCAGATCTCCACTGAAGTAAGCGTCCTTGTGTTCTGTATTGAGCTAGGAAGGCGGCAACAAAAGGTCGTCTAGCTACATTTTCCCAGGAGTTAAATTGAGTAGCACCATTTGCATATATTCGTTGGAACCATTGCCGAGGTTCGTCTACCAGATATCCTCCAACTACCCGAAGTTTAAAGTTATTATCGTAGCCATTTATCGTCGCACATCGTTCGAACTCTTCTAACCATTCTACAGGGTCCTGATTTCCTCCACTGAAAAGAGGCATAGTTGCGGTATGTCTAACATTGAGACTCTCACTAACCTGCTGTAAAGCTTGAACCATTTGCTGATTGAGATTCATATTGTCGTCGTCTTCGCTTTCACTAGTGTCAGTTGTATTTGTGTAATTATCAGGGTTTTGAGCAGGTCGTATGTCTTCTACTTGGAAATGAAAGTTATTTATATATCGCGCACAATTTAATATAATATTTACTAGGTAATCTCGTTGTTCAAAAGCTTGAAATCTAACACTATTCACTATATTATCTATATAATGAATTCGAGCAGGATCAGTTTGTTGGGTTAAAAAGTTATTAAAATTATCTATTGTAATTTGGGTAAACTGAGCTGCGTTTGTAGCGGTAAAGAACCAATCCCAAAAATGTCTAAATCGAAGAGTTAAGGGGTTTCTTACGGGATAACAAATAAGACAAGAAGGATCTCTTCTACCAAAGGGAATAATATTATTTCGAGGGTTTGTATGTAATTGATCATGTTGTTGTATTCTAATTCGCTGTGTATTCCAACTAAACATGTAGTTTTTAAGTTTGCAACCTCACAAGAGGCACCAATTTGTCAGGCGCAATTTGGATGACAAAGAGATATAGTTTATTTAGACAGGGTATTTTAATATAATTAAGCTGGAGTTATCGGTTACTTCGTGAAGAGTACACAATTCAATTCACTTCAAATTTCAAGGTTAAACTATATCAATGTATTGCGTAAGTTCTTTGTTGCAGTTTACGTTGTTTAGTCTACACCAAGTTAGTTTGTGACTTATACAAGGTGTATTGAATAATAAAAGATAAGAGATAAAATAACAGGTATAATTCCAATAAGATATAACTTTATTTAATAACAAGAAATAAGATAAATATAAGATAAATATAATAAATTCGTTAAAAGAAAATAAAAAAAAAAGGAATATGATCAAGTCTACACAAGACTTCAAAAGAATAAACTATAAACTAAAAGAAAAACTATCTGAAAACTAAAATCTTAACTACTCTGACTAGAGGCAAAACTACTCATATTTATATTCTTTAAAATACTGTGCCTCAATTCTAATTAATTTACTTTCGCTACGNTAATATTATTTCGAGGGTTTGTATGTAATTGATCATGTTGTTGTATTCTAATTCGCTGTGTATTCCAACTAAACATGTAGTTTTTAAGTTTGCAACCTCACAAGAGGCACCAATTTGTCAGGCGCAATTTGGATGACAAAGAGATATAGTTTATTTAGACAGGGTATTTTAATATAATTAAGCTGGAGTTATCGGTTACTTCGTGAAGAGTACACAATTCAATTCACTTCAAATTTCAAGGTTAAACTATATCAATGTATTGCGTAAGTTCTTTGTTGCAGTTTACGTTGTTTAGTCTACACCAAGTTAGTTTGTGACTTATACAAGGTGTATTGAATAATAAAAGATAGGAGATATAATAACAGGTATAATTCCAATAAGATATAACTTTATTTAATAACAAGAAATAAGATAAATATAAGATAAATATAATAAATTCGTTAAAAGAAAATAAAAAAAAAAGGAATATGATCAAGTCTACACAAGACTTCAAAAGAATAAACTATAAACTAAAAGAAAAACTATCTGAAAACTAAAATCTTAACTACTCTGACTAGAGGCAAAACTACTCATATTTATATTCTTTAAAATACTGTGCCTCAATTCTAATTAATTTACTTTCGCTACGTGATCTACTAATTCGTGACAGAGGATGATTATCAGAGGTGAATATCTACTTATCACATTTACACAAAAGTTGATCATCAGGGTAATCATCTCAGGTAATCATCTCATGTTACATAGATGCTCATCAGAGGTAACTACCTCTTGTACTACTATTTCTAAATTAGATAAACAATAAATAAAAAAAATAAATAACAAATAAGAAATAAGCTAATATAATACTAAAATATAAAATAAAATAAAATAATAAAAATTTGCGCCACAATACTATAAAATATACCTTGGGATTTGCATTTATAGAAAGTGCATTTAGAGTATACATGTCGTCAAAACTATTGAATTGAGTCAGACGCAATTAAAATTTAAAAATTTGGAATTGAGTCATATGAAAAATTGACGCAATTGACGCAATTGACGCAATTATTTTGACGCAATTACATAGACGCAACTAAATTTCAGTAGTTGAGTCAATGGCTTTTTACTTTTGACGACATGTATAATTTAGAGAGAATAAATATAATAAGTTATTATTATGTATGATGGTGCATTTAGAGACACTTGTAGATGTATGCATAATGTAGAAAAATTAAATTGTAAACAAAAAATCATATTTTGTTTATATATAATTTTTATATTACACAAACTATAAATTAGATTTTCAAGTAATATTATTTTATTATTAAATTTTACTACAAATATTTTTTTTATATTAAGATACACTGAATATTATTTATATTATTTGCAATAATATTTTTAATTTTCAGATAGTTCCGAATTATTTTCTTCATTATTATTTTCTTCATTATTATTTTCTTCATTATTATTTTCTTCTTCATCTTCATTTTCATATGATCTTTTTTTCATATTTTTTATTGTAAGTATTTCTGCATTTTCTCGCATTTTTTCAAGAGGTAAAAAAGTAATCTCCTTTTCAATTCTAGACTTTTTGTTTTTGCGTGATTCATTTCTTGATGCTAGTGATAGTGACAGTGGTGGTGACTCATTTTCAGATTCGTCTGAAGAGTTACAAAACTCTTCTTCATTGTTTAATTTAAGCTATAAAATTTGTTAGAAAACTTAGTAATGAAAATTTAAAGAAAAAATATTATTAAAGAGAATACTTACTAAATTTTCTTCATATTTTTCCTTAATAATATCTTCAGTTATCTTTACGTAACAATTATTAAGGTTAAGAATTATTTGAGTAATCGCGATCGCCCACGCTACGTGAACATTCGGAACGTTACATGATTCGTCCACACTTTATCAATTATACAACTCATATAAGTTGTTTCAGGATCTTTTTCATCAATGAACTTGAAAATGTTTTTATAACATTCTTTTACGATGTCGCAGGTGTACTTTCATACTTCCCACTTACGGTTCTTTTAAGAAGTTTATAGTCCTTCCCGTTAGGTACAAGACTTTTAGTCTGATTATTACTTTACTTTTAGAAGGCACCAGTTAGTTTTTAGTTAGAACTAACAAACTAATTATTCTTCCAAGTCATTATAACTTCGTTACTTTTATAACTTCATTATTAATATTTATTTTCATTAATAACTTTATTTATTAATAACTTCCTTTAATAATAAATCCTTTTATTATTAATCTTAGAACTTCCTTTATTACAGACTTCTTTTATAGATAACTTCCTTATAATTCATACTTAAAATATTTCCATTCTTTATTAAAGATATCAACTTTAATTTATTAGCACTTTCTTTATTAAACAATTTTAATAAACATTATATCAAATAAATACGATAATAAATCTCTTCAATTATTTTATTTAATATTTATTAATATTTTATTTAATAGTTACTTCCTTAAACTTTAAGTTAAAAACTAAAAGCTGAGCTCAAAAGCTAACTGCTAAAAAGCTGAAGGAACCAAGTCAAATAAGTTCCCTTTTTATAATCAAATACATTACTGTGCCATTACTGTGCACTAATACTATTGGTTAATATATTTATCATATAACTTACTAAATATAGAATATATGTTATACTAATAATTAATGCTAATTAATACTATGTAATAATAATTAATACTAAGTAATACTAATTAATGATAATTAATAATAATTATATAATATTTGTGTAACTATGTCATGTGAACATGTGACTTGTGTTGCTTACATTTTGTGTAACTAAACTATTTGGCTTGCTATTTACATGTTAATAAATATTACTAATTATTGCTAATTGTTATTAAATAAATTACTATGTTAATATTTATATTTTCATTTGTTAAATAATCATTCTAATGAAATACAGGGTTAAATAATATAATAGTTATATGTTTTGATATAGTAATTCTATCCGGTAACAACGACCAGCAATTTCTTCCATTCAAAAACTTCCTCGAATTTCATACTATTGATTAGTGACAATGAGAAAACTTCATGTATAACAGTTTTTACTTTTACATTCAGTCCTTCTTGGATACTTCGAAGCTTTTTGATTATCTATTAAATATTTTCATTTTAATTAATTACAGATCTAAATTTAATTTAATATGTATTTTATAAAAGACTTTTATTATAGATTTTCTGATTGTTTTTTTGAAAAAAGACATCTATTTTTTTGTTCTCAATGATCTGTAGAATTCTGGAAATGTCTCTCAGACATATTTTTCTGCAGATTCTCAGAATTCCTTTGGTGTGGGGTAGATACAAGTTTGAAAAAGTTTCTTCACGGAGTTAGCAATAATTTACTATATAAAAAGTTATTAGTTATAGAATATAATTATAATTGTAATCTTTCGAAAATATTTAGAAATAATTAATTACTTCATTAAAATCTTTATCGTTTATGTTGAAACTAATATCAGCATCTACTTTTTTTTAATGTCAATTTTGATAGAGTCTTGGTTTTTAATTACAAGATCAATTTTTTTCTCAAGATCAATGATTTTATGATATATTTTTGCTATAATTTGATCGTAACCACCTGTAACTTCACGATTTCGAATAGATCTAAATCTTGAGCTTGGAATTAGAGCAGTTTAAGTAGCTGTTATTGAAGTAGAAGTTGGAGAAGTTGCAGTAGTTGAGGTGGTTGCGATAATTGGAGTAGTTACGGTAGTTGAAAGGTCGCAGTAGTTGGAGTATACCTGCCGCCCAAATTCAAAATCCAAATGCCAAAATTCCAAATGCCGAAATCCCAAATCCCAAATCCCAAATTATAATTAGTATTTTTTGCCGAAATCCCAAATCCCAAATCCCAAATCCCAAATACTAGTAATTTGTGTATTTTGGCATCCCAAATTCCAAATTATTTGGGATTTGGGCAACACGTATAAGTTAAAGCAGTTGCAATAGTTGGAGTAGTTCTATGAGAAAAATGTTTCTTGTAGTTGGGCATGATTCTCTTAAGCCAAATTTGAATTCTCAATTATTAATATTATTTTTTTCATATTATTACGAAAGTGCATTATAACGTAAAGATATATATAGAATTTCATTATTAATATTAAGTACTAGTAAAAATAATCTCAAATATATTTACTTGAATTTAAACATAGAGATACGAAATATCGAAAAGAATTTTGGTATAAAAAAAATCAATGAAAAATAGAAAAAATGAAGTAATATGCGGTGCGGGAAGTTAAATGATAAAAAACATTATAAAGGATTGTATATTTAAAAGAATGTATTAGTTATTATTATTTTCATAAAGTGTAAAGTATCGAAAGCATTTAATATCATATTCCTAGCATGTAAGATGAAAGGAAAATGAAATATTGATCTTCATTATATCAGGATTTACATTATATTTTGTAAACTGTATTATGGTTAATTATATCAAGTATATCAATGCGTATTTATTGTCCAAAAAAGATTATAATCTTTATCTTTATTTCCTGTTATATCATGAAATATTGTATTCATTGTATTCTTATTTACTATAAATTATAGCAAGTAATAATGTCTTTATTTTCTTGTTATAATACGAAATATAATGAAAATAAAATAATAATTTTTATCAATTTACTTTATTAATTATTTCATAGATTTACATTATTTGTTAAAACTATTGCTTTTGAATATTAAAGGTTACATTAGAAAAAGTACAATTATTAAATATAGGTGTTCGGGAAGAATTATTATCTACAGAATTAGGGGAGATTTCTTGTAAGGGATATTTTAATTGGTTTTTGGAGTTATCAGTAATATTAATTAAAGTATTTATTGTGAAAGATTTTTGTTCTTCATTAATTTTTTTGTAAGCTCTAACACCTTCAACACTTTTGTGTCCTGTCAATTCCATAATTGCTTGTTCAGGAACATTATTATCTTGTAAATATTGAGCGGCAGTTTTACGACCCGAATAATTGGAAAGAACATCAAAAGAAATATCAATTTGTGTTCGTCATCCAATATCTTGCATGAATTTACTTAATTTATTTTTTCCTATATGATTTGATTTATACCATATACTAGTCGCTAGCCAATTGGAATTAGGTTGTAAATAAAAACTAGATTCTTCACAAATAGGACGTTTTGATAAATATAATTTTATATCAGAATATGATCTGGAATTAGCAGGTATGGTAATAATATGAGCACTACCATTATGAGGTCCACGTTGATTATTTTTGGAAGTGTAACGAGAAAATTTTAATCCACAATTATCAAATTTAAATTGATCAATTTTAATATTATAGTGTTCACCACCACGCATTGCAAATAGAATTGAAATAAGAAAAAATACTCGATACAAAAGATTTTCAGGTTCTTCACAATTCATTCTTGGATGTTGTAAAATTTGTTGCACTTGTTCAGTATTTAAAGCTAATGAACCAATTACTTCTCTTAATCCACGTTCTTGTAAGTCTCGCATTCTGCCATGTAAAACATTAATTAAATCTGGAAACATATATTTGTCATGTAAATTAATATGAGAGATAGGAGAATAAATACGAAAATAACGGTCAATAGCATCAACTGCTTGTTTAATTGAATTAGCCTTATATTCTTTTCCATCATTTTTTTTCATAATTGAAATATATTCTACAAGTTCCTTTTCAAGTTGTTTTATATCTGATAATTCGGATAATGGAATCAAATATCCATAATTTTTTCGAAAATCATTGAATTTTTTTATCCAGTTTTTTGTAGATCTTTCAGTATTGAGTACTTTGGATTTTTCACGAAAATAATTGACCTTTTGTTTTACATCTTCTTGAAAATCTTTGTCTGTAACTTTATGCTCATTTAATAAGGTTAATGCAGATTCAAAAGTCAAAGAATTGGATTTCTTTTTATCCATAAAAAAATAAAAAAAATAAAAACTATAAATAATTTTTATAATTTTTTTTTTTATTTAAAATATTGATTAATCAAAAGTTTACTGAATTCGTTAAAGTCTTTTTGCGCCATGAAAATAGTTTAAAAAATTAAAAAGAAATCACGAGTGTTAGGTCCCATGAGATAAATTAGTTATTTCACGGTATAACCGGGTATATCCTAATTTTCACGGCTTTGCCGTGAAAATTAATGATATCCCCGATTTCCCGTGAAATAACTATTACTTATTTACCATAAATTATATTATGAAATATAAATAAAAATAAATATTCTTATTTACCATAAATTATAACTAGTAATATGTCTTTATTTTCTTATTATATCACTAAAATAAAGAAAAATGAAAAATTTCAAATAATTTTTATAATTATTCATTATTAGATATTTATTACAAGATATAGAAAAGCAAAACATTTGAATAATTTTTTTATTGTTGTAAAAAGGAAAAAAAATAAAATTAAAAAAATATATAAGTGTAATGAAAAAGAATAGTTAAAAGTATCTTAAAATTTCAAAAAATTTAATTTTTAAAAAATGTCTACAAGTTATAAATGTTCTTATTGCAATATTCGTTATTTTTCTAATCGTAATTCATATTCCCAACATATAAATAGATATATAAACTTTTATGATATTAGTACAAAAAAATTCAATACAGAAGTTTCAGAAGTCACTGATATGTTATTAGATAATGATGATTTTAATCGTATAGAAGAAAGACAAAGTATTCAAGAAATAGAAAACTTACCATTAGGTTCAGAGATAATAGATCTATTTGAATATGGTGATTATAATGCTGATGCTTCAGTTTCATTAGAAGTTATCAGTAATATTCTAGAACATTTTGAAGAAATTTTGTTTAAAAGTTCACGAAATAAAGACTCAGATATCGAAAATTTACAAAATGAAGATTCAAATATCGAACGTTTACAGAATGAAGACTTAGATGTCAGAAGTAAAAGTTCACAAAATAAAGATTCAGACGTTGAAGAGTTTCCAAATGAATCTTACGCTGATTTGATGACTCTTATTACAAAATATAATTTAAATAACAAAGCCGGCAATGCAATTATTAAATTTTTTAATAACATCAGGAAATTTTTTAAGTCGGAGGTTATTGTAATAATTTCGTTTTCAAAGGTTATTGAAGGTTATCGGACCAATAACCTTCGCAAATATTACGTTTATTATGATAAAGTGAAGGTTATTGAAGGTTATCGGACCAATAACCTTCGCAAATATTACGTTTATTATGATAAAGTGAAGGTTATTGAAGGTTATCGATATCAATAACCTCCGAAGTATTACATTTTATTAATAAAAATGAAGGTTTTCGGTACCAATAACCTTCGTAAATATTACGTTTATGTTGGAGGTATTCGAAGGTTATCGGAGTGAAGGACTTCGAAGGCTTACGTTTAAAAAAATTTACTGATGAAGCATTCCAATTTATTTATTTCTCCCCTTCCTAAAAATATTGAAACTGACTGAAAGTATATGGATAAAATGAATTTAAGATTATTATATTATAAACATTGTATATTAGTGCATAATAATAAAGAATACTTTATAAATTATCAACCAGTTATAAAATGTATAGAAAATCTTTTATCAAATTCAGAAATTTCCCAGCTTTTTGTGTATAATTACAAAAAATTAGAGGTAAAAAATTTTATTCATTGTTTATACTGACACAAGTTAAAGATCACTAAACATATTATACATATTATTATAGATTGAAAATGAACAATCATATGGAGAACAATATACTGGAAACTGGTGAAAAAAAGTGAAAGAATTAATCTCATCGGTAGCATACATTTTGTCCATCATCCTTTATTCAAATGCAACTACAACTGACACCTTGGGTAAGAGGTTACTTCATCCTATATATATTTCTCTTGACAATATTTCCACATAGAGAAAAAATAAAGAAGATGCCAAACAGTTATTGGGATACCTTCTGATTTTATCTGCTAAAGATGAAAGAGAAAAAAAATCCTCTGAATTTAAAAAATTAGTTCGCAAAACCTTTCACAATTCTATTAAATTTCTTTTGGATCCATTATTTACAAATGATGATGATGATGGCGATGGCATTGAATTAAAAATTGATAACGAAATTTTTTGGTTTTTTCCAAGAGTTTCCACAATAATATGTGATTGGCCAGAAGCATGTACTTTTTCGTTAACTTATAAATCAACAAATTCAAACTATCCTTGCCATTTTTGTCTAGTATCAAAAGAAAATTTAAATAATACACGTTTAAAGGATAATCAGATAGTACTTCATAACAAAGAAAATATGTTGCAATATTATAATAACGGTATAACTGAAAAAGCTAGTTTGGAACCAGTTTTTAATTATTTTTGGAATATTCCGTAAGTTTTCATAATACTCTTTTATATTGTTGAGTACATTCTAACTTTATATTATTTTTAATTTAGAAATATAAATGTTTACGTTGCCACTGTACTCAATAGAATGCATCACTTGAATTTAGGTTTGTATCACTACCAAATAGAGTTTACTAAAAAATTATTATTTGAAGTTGAAGGAAGATCATTAGTGGATAAAATGAACTGGAGAATTATATTAATTCCAAGGTATCCGGAACTAAAAATATTTTCGGGAGAATTACAATTGATAGTTCTTTTAACAGCAGATAATTATAGAAATATTATGAAGGTGATGGTATTTGTAGTTGATGATTTATTAAATAAGGATCTTTCAGAAGTTTATGTAAAATGGAATGAAATATACTTATTAAGTCGACAGAAAACGTTTAAAGAAAGTGATCTGAAAAATTTTCAGGAAGCAATTGAAAAATAGACTAATCTATTTATTAAATTATTTGGTCAATTTTCGAATTCTGATTTTAAACTGCCAAAGTTACATTCATGGGTTCATTATATTGTTGATACTATTCATGAATTCGGAACCATAAATGGATATACTACAGAAACTTACGAAGCCTTACACAAGACATATGTTAAAATTTCATATCATCTCAGTAATAAAAAAGATGTGGAAGAGCAAATGATGAAAACCGTAAATATTAACATAAATTATCATGTAAAATTATAAAAATAACGGAAAATCTCTAATAAAAAATTTTTTTATTTAGATACGGAGAAAAATGATAATTAAGCAAAACAACTTTAAAAAAAAGTTCAAAACTCCACTCAAATTTAATTATTCTTCGAAGTTTTTTGAATTTGATATTTCAGAAGCTTTTGAATTTATTGATAAATATAAAAATGAAACAAATTTAAATGAAAAAATGATAAAAGGCTAAGACTATTTTATTCAAAGTTTGAACTCATATTTTGATCTGCTTAAGATTTCAACTGCACAGGGTTGTCACATAAAAATATATAGATCTGTAACTTTGGAAAATCGTGCAATATTACTTACAACAAACATGTTTTACAAGAGACCATGGTTTAGTAATATCTCTGTAACTATAAATGATGAAGAACTTTTTGAATATCAATCTGATAATGAAATTTGTTACGCACAGGTATATATTATTACAATAATTCTAATTAATAAAATATGTAAATTATTTGACTTTATTTTATTTTATTTATTTAGACATTACTTATAACAGAAGTATTTTTAAAGAAAGAAAAATCATTGCATCTTGCACTTGTACAATGGTACGATTTTATATCTAAAAGAACTTCATTTGATTATGGCTGTCCTTTGTTGAAATTGACAGAGGTATACAATTTTATAAAAATAGAAACAATAGAAGATATAGATCATATAGTTCCTCGATTTGATAAGACTAATGAATATTTAATAAATAAATATCTATTTTAAGTTGTATTATTTCGGAATGTTCTGTATTATTATATTTTAAAAAAAAAACATTATTATTTTATATTAATAAATTCAATCTTTATTTCGCATTTATCCACATTATTTTTAAAAATATATAATTATTTTATCTATATTTTTTTTTGAAAAAGAAATAAATATAAATTATAATTATGTAATTAAATATAATATTCGAAGACTTTAGTATTGTTCAATTAAAAATCAGAAAATTTGTTGCTAATAACGAATATGATTTTAATTAATTTTGTAAGTTGCAGAGATATCTAATTATAAGTAATTTGCAGAGATGTAATATTATGAATTATTATTATATTTTAATGATAGCAATTAGATAATAACTATCTAATTGAAAAATATAATAATAAAGAATTTTGAAATAATTCATCATACTTAGATAGTAGGAAACGATATATAAAGAACTAAAATTCTGTTTTGTTTCTTTAAATATTTTCGAATATTTCTAATAATTTTAAAATAATTTTAAAATAATTTTAAAATAAATATAATAGTAAATAGTTTTTTAATTTAGAAAAATAGTAACAAAAAAAATAAATCAGAAGGAAATGCTTTCATTTTATAGAAGAAATAAAAAAAAAAAGATGAATTTTATTCTGGTCTTTTGACTGGAAAATCAAAATTTGTTAAAAAGGATCGTAAACAATCTGCATTATCAACAACCCCAACAACACCTACAGCAATAACACCAGCAACAACAATACCAATAGCAACAACACTAACAATATCAACAACACCAACAATGCCAATAGTATTAATAGAATTAGAAGAAGTTACAGAAGCATCTTCAAAAAAAAAGCAAAAAACAGTTGTTGAAGCTATAAAAAATTATTATTCTGATGGTAATGGTTCAAAAGTCTTCGAAAATATTTGCAATATACAAAAATTTTAAAACAATTTTTTTTATAGATGATTCCCCATTTACACATAAAGATATCAATTATTTCCTAAATAAATTTGAAGAGATAAATAGCAAACAAATAGAAATGAATAATAGACAAATTAAGATAAAAAGAGAAATCTCTGACATACGGAAATTATTGGCATCAAGTGGAATCGAATCAGATTATACAACTGAAAATGAATTTATAAATGTAAGTGTTTACATTTGTTATAAAGCTTCTTTTATTGAAACATTTGTTATTAATTCAAAGTACTTCGAAATACTTCGAAATACTTCGAAATACTTTGAAATAGAAATTCGTCTGGAAAGTTGCAAATTCTAGTATAGATAAAAGAATCTATCCGGATGAAAGTTATTTAAAATNGCAAAAAACAGTTGTTGAAGCTATAAAAAATTATTATTCTGATGGTAATGGTTCAAAAGTCTTCGAAAATATTTGCAATATACAAAAATTTTAAAACAATTTTTTTTATAGATGATTCCCCATTTACACATAAAGATATCAATTATTTCCTAAATAAATTTGAAGAGATAAATAGCAAACAAATAGAAATGAATAATAGACAAATTAAGATAAAAAGAGAAATCTCTGACATACGGAAATTATTGGCATCAAGTGGAATCGAATCAGATTATACAACTGAAAATGAATTTATAAATGTAAGTGTTTACATTTGTTATAAAGCTTCTTTTATTGAAACATTTGTTATTAATTCAAAGTACTTCGAAATACTTCGAAATACTTCGAAATACTTTGAAATAGAAATTCGTCTGGAAAGTTGCAAATTCTAGTATAGATAAAAGAATCTATCCGGATGAAAGTTATTTAAAATCTGTTGCTGCTGGTTGTGCTGAATTGTAATTTTGTGAATATTTCGGGGATTGGGAAAACAAATGTTGAAGCTTTTATTACACAAAATATATTCAAAGCTCTGTAAGTTTTATTTGAATTATTTACTTAAATTATTTTAAATTATAATATTAAAATATAACATATTGTTTTAAAAACTTTTAAAGTTATTAGCTAAACATCAAAGTCTAAGAGGGTCAATTGCGAATAGAGTAAGGTCTGCTCTTTTCGCAATATTTGGGAAGCACGAACTTCCATATATTGATACAAAATCTGCTCCCCAAGAAATAAAGGAGTGGAAGAATTCGAAAAAACTAAAAAATACATATGAATGACTTTATCAACGTATTGATAGTGATAAAGAAATAACCTGATGTGCTAGGATCATACAAAAAATATGGCCAAATTTTAAAAAATTAACAAAAGAAAAAATTGCGTTTGGAATGGCGGTATATCAATATATGTTGAATCCGAAAACTGAATCAATCAAAATCAATGATGAAGAAATACGCAAAATCATGAAAGTTAAGAAAGTAAGTAAGAAATATAAAAAAAAAATTTGATATTATATTAAATATTAAAAAATTTATTTTTTTTATAGAAAAAGTTAGAAGAAGGTTAAATTATTGAGTTAGATAATGAGGAAGGAGAAGAGAAAGAGGAGAAAGAAGAAGAGGAAGAAGAGGAGGAAGAAAAAAAAAAAAGAAGAAAAGGAAAGAGAGAAAAGAGAAGAGGAATATAAAAATGAAGTTATATTTACAGGACAAAGCTTTCGGTTATGAAGTAATAGTCTTGTGTAATAATCTGAAATTTTTAAAATATGAATATTTTTAATTTTAACATTTTTTATATTTTATTTAGTATTATATTTTATTTATAAATANTGCTAGGATCATACAAAAAATATGGCCAAATTTTAAAAAATTAACAAAAGAAAAAATTGCGTTTGGAATGGCGGTATATCAATATATGTTGAATCCGAAAACTGAATCAATCAAAATCAATGATGAAGAAATACGCAAAATCATGAAAGTTAAGAAAGTAAGTAAGAAATATAAAAAAAAAATTTGATATTATATTAAATATTAAAAAATTTATTTTTTTTATAGAAAAAGTTAGAAGAAGGTTAAATTATTGAGTTAGATAATGAGGAAGGAGAAGAGAAAGAGGAGAAAGAAGAAGAGGAAGAAGAGGAGGAAGAAAAAAAAAAAAGAAGAAAAGGAAAGAGAGAAAAGAGAAGAGGAATATAAAAATGAAGTTATATTTACAGGACAAAGCTTTCGGTTATGAAGTAATAGTCTTGTGTAATAATCTGAAATTTTTAAAATATGAATATTTTTAATTTTAACATTTTTTATATTTTATTTAGTATTATATTTTATTTATAAATATCCGAAATATTTTATGCTATAATTTATTATCATTCAAAGAATTTTGAGAACAATAAATTAAAAATAAATTTTTTTGCAATATATAATTTCTAGTTACATATTATACATGTCGTCAAAACTAATTTGACCTTGACTCAACTCTTAAAATTTCAATTTTTAATTGCGTCTGACTCAACTAATTACATCAATTACTAGTAAAAATCAAAATTTACTTTAACTCAACTCCAATTTTTCTTAATTTTAATTGCGTCTGACTCAATTCAATAGTTTTGACGACATGTATATTGCGTATATTTCCGTAAATATTCATAAAAAAGTACAAAAATTTATATTACGAAGATTTGAAAGTAAAAAATATTTTCGTAAAAAAAAATTAAGTTGCGAAAAAATTACGAAATTTTTCGAGGTGTAATAAATACGTAGAAAGTTACGAAATCTTGCGAAATTTTTTCGAAACGTAAGAAATTGGTGATTTTACGGGCGAAATTATTATGTATCGAAATCTTTCGGAGATATACGTAATATTACGGGAAAATCTCCATATAAATTATGAAAATTTTACGTTTTGTAATAATTACAGAATATTACGTCTATTAAAATTTCCTGATGTATTATAGTAAATCTTACTTTATTATTTTGTTGATATTTAGTTTCACATCGAATTTTGAATTTAGAAACTTCAGTTTCAACATTATAATTATCTGGAACTTGATATTGAACACAATTTTTGAAAATTTTTTGTATTAATTTAACTGATGTAGGATAGAATTTTAGAGATATTACTTTATACCAATAATAAAGAATTCTATTTCCTATTATATATCGTGCTTTTATAAAAGAACTTATAGGATAATTGCATTGAAAATCTTGTGTAGAATAACCATCTAAAAAAAAAATACTTATTAAAAAAATTGATAATATTTTATTATTATTAATATAAAGTATAGTACAATACAATATCATTTACAAAATTGATGTATTTATTTTCTTTGTTTAAAGCTATTCTTTCATTTTCTTGATTTGAAATCTCTTTTCACTCTCATAATTACTTTCACTATTTTCATTCTTTTCATATAAATCTATAGTCCCACACCCTTTATTTAAATCCATATTTTTACTCTCTAGACTTAAACTAAGGTTTTTGTATCCTTGATCTAATCTTGACATTCTATTGATATTATTTATCTATAATTAGTACAAAAATAGTTTAACATTTGAATTACAATTGATTTCTATATCAAAATACTGCTTAAAATGACACTTTACTATACTGTAAAAAACCAATTTGCAACCAATTTGTATTTTGCGATTTCAGTAATTTTTAAGAAACAAGATTGGCCGATTAGAAATTATCACATATTTTTATTAGGACAATCTTAACATGGACCGGGGGGTCTAAGATTTTATCCTGAACAGGGGTCTAGGATTTTATCCTGAACGGGGGGGTTCAGAATATTTTATTATCCTGGACCCCCTATTGTTTATAATTTTATTGTTTACATAATAATACTTATAAATCTTCTTTACTTGTTTTATTTCTTTACTTCTTAATACTTTTAACTATAACATGTCTAATATTTCTAATATTGAACCCAAAGAAGGTGATTTCTATACTTCCCATGATAATTTTGTTGAAGTAGTTAAAGAATATGCAAAGAAAAAAGGGTTTCAAGTTCGTTTAGGAAAAGTAGAAAAAAATGCAACAGGAATTATTCGTAAAAGAACTTTATTATGTAGTCGAGAAGGTGATCCAGAAAAAACATCTATAAGTGCTAATATTAGAAATAGAGTGTCACAACGTTGCAACTGTAAATTTTTAGTTCGCGCCTCTTTTAATACTGAAAATGGTCTTTGGTATATTATTGTAGCACATTTAGAACACAATCATGCAATGGTAATAGAAAATCATAAACATTTTATGTCCAATGAAAGATTAATTCCATTGGAAGTACAAGAAAAAATTTTACTTTTACGTCGTGCAGGATGCAATCCATCCATTATTCATTCAATTTTAAAAGAAGAATTTAAAGAAATTGTTACATGGGTTTATAATGATTTATATAATTTTANATAATATAAAAGTTAATGCAGAAACAAATGAGTTACAGCAAGCAATTTGGATGTTTCCTGAACAACAGATAAATTACTGTAGATTTAATGATGTAGTTGTCTTTGATAATACTTATAAAACAAATCGTTTTAATATGCCTTTTGGTATTTTTACAGGTGTTAATAATTATGGACAAAGTATATGCTTTGCTGGTACTCTTATGCATAATGAAAGTACAGATAGTTTCGAATGGACATTTAATACATTTTTAGAATTAGTAAATAATCATGCACCAAAAGTACTTCTTACAGATGAAGATTATGCTATTAATAAAGCTATAGAACAGGTTTTTCAACCATTTGGAACAAAACATGCTTTGTGCTTATGGCATCTTTTTAAAAACATTACAAAAAATATTTGCGGAACATTAGGTTCTAAATGGGCTGAATTTATTAAATCTTTTTATAAATGTTTAGATAAGTATAACGAAGATGATTTTAAAATACAATGGGAAAAATTAAAAACTAATTTTCCAGAATCAAATAATTATTTATCGAAAATGGATAAAAATATACAACAATGGGCTCCATGTTATAATAGAAAAATTTTTATGGCAGATATGACAACAACTCAAAGAGGTGAATCTATGAATAATCTCATGAAAAATTATTTGGATGCAACAACTTCTTTAACAACATTTTTAAAAGCTTTTGAAAATGCACTTGAAAATAGTAATGAAAATATTGAATTTATAAAATATCGTGAAAATAATTTTAATATTAATATAATAACTACAAGTCCTTTTGAAAAACAAGCATCAGAATTTTTAACAAATTATGCATTTTTAAAAACAAGAAAACAATTACTTGAATCAATGACATATATATGTCAAGAAAATATAAGGTAAAATTAATTTTTCTTTTTATAAAAAAAATTTATTGTTATAAAATATTTACAATAATTAATTGTTTATTTTTTTAATAAAAAGTAATAATAATAATGAACGAATATTTCTTGTAAAACGGATTCAAAGTCAATCACCTGGTCGTACTATGATATATAATACTATACATTTTCAATTTTCATGTTCCTGTAATTACACAATATTTTCTGGAATTATTTGCCGTCATATATTTAAAGTTGCTTCACAACTTAATTTAGAAGAACTTTCTCAAAATTTATTTTTACCAAGATGGCGAAAAGATCCTAATGAATATAATCTTGGAATTTTGTATAATACTTTTTATAATTCTACAAATTCAACATTACATAATTCAACAAATTTAACTCAACAAACCTTAAATGAAAATATAGAAGACAATAATAATTATAATTACCTTTTCAATTGTACTTATCAAAAGGTTCGTCAGATTATTAAGACTAAACCAGAAACAGCAAAAACTTTTTATATTTCACTAAATAAAATATTACAAGAAGAAATTACTAATACAGTACAAAAAATCCCTGAAGTATTAAATAATGGACAAATTAAAAATCCTTCAACTATAAAATCTAAAGGTAATTTTATATTAAAATTTAAATTATTATTATTATTATTATTATTAATTAATTGATTATTTATTTATTTATAAAGGACGACCCTCAAATAAAAGAATTAAAAATGGAATGGAAAATACAAAACATAGAAAAAAGAAATCTAATAATAATAAAGAAAATATTTCATTAGATACAACTTGTAATTCTGTTATAGAAAATGAGAAAAAAGAATATGTTATAGGTATATAAATATTTTTTTAATTTTCAAATTTAAAATATTTTATCTAAATTTTAAATATTTTATAGGGAGTCGTTGTCCTTTTTGTTTCGAAAATTTACCCAATCCATTACCTAAAAAAATTCGAAATTTATTACACAAAATTTCAAATCAAAATAATAAACCTACAAATGAAGATCGTGAAACATTTTGTGAAATTCATTATATGGAAACTACTATTGTTCCTGACGGAATTCGCAAGGGTTATCCTATGGAAATAAATTTTGAATTAATAGAATCTCGAATTATTCAAATGAAAGATGAGCTTCTTAATATTATTCATAAAAAAACTGATAGTTATTTTCGCGATTTTGCATTTGAAATATGCAATACATTAGGCCAAAGAAAAGCAAATACGCCTATGGCAATAATGGGAAGGTTTGAGACTTTAAAGGTATATTTATAGATATGTGAATTTTATTTATTAATTTTAAATTATTAACTTTTAAATTATTAATTTACAGCCAGGATATTATGGAACTCGAGGAATGAGCATTATTACTGAAATACTCAATAGTCTTTTTCTTTCTTCTCATATATTAACAAATGAAATAAGCTATCCTAAAAATCCAGTTGATTATATATTGGAAATTATGGTTCCTGAAACTGCATTACGTTTAATTTCTCAAGACAAAGGTGGTATTACACTTGAGGAAGCAAGAAAAATTATGGCGGATAGTAGTACCTTTGGTGATTACGTTCATGAAGAATAATTTGTATTTTATTTTATATAAATAAATTTAATCAAATAATTAATAAATATAAATGAATTATCTACATTTATTAAAAATTAATATTAAATTTATTAAATTGTTAATTACATTATAAATATTTTCTTCGATTTAAAAAATTTCTTGCAATAATATTTAATTACATTATTTTTTTGACTTTGAAATTTCTCGCGATAATATGTATTGTGAGCCAATAATATTTAAGATTTGAATCCTAGGAGTCTATGATAATATCCTGAACCGGGGGTCCATGATAATATCCTAAACCGGGGGTCCAAGATAAGGACGCTCTTTTTATTATGATGAAGTCACATGATACCTGATTCTGTCACATAAATTTATTATAAGTGTCCTTATCCTAGACCCCCGGTTCATGATATTATCCTAGACCCAAGAATTTTCAAATTTTATTGGTCAATAGTTTAGCAGGTGATCAGAAATATTTCACGTGTAAGGGCAGGTGATCGAAAATATTTCACGTGCGAAGTTCACATGATGAAAGTGGGTGTGATGAATATTAGGTGACAAATATAGTTTCCGCATGTAAAAAAATTCTAAGTCCCTAGGATATTTAATAAAAATCGATATTCGAAAGGTGTGACACATGTTGATAAATAAACCTACCCCTGATAAACCCTAACCCTATCCCATGCATTAAGGTAATATCATGTGAAAAAATCCTGACCTCGGGGTCTAGGTTAAGATTATCCATTTACTATATGATCGGAACTAAATCAGCCCATATGATGGTCGAAACTTGCTGATCACTTTTGCCAAGCACGATCATATATACATGACATTGATATCAATACATACATGCAAAAGTAACTTTACCGCATATTTGTATAACCCATAAAAGCATCATGTCTGAACAAAGTACTTCTACAACTAAGCAAAAACCTGATCCTGAAGTGGTTCAAAAGTATAATACNAGAGTGTCCTTATCCTAGACCCCCGGTTCATGATATTATCCTAGACCCAAGAATTTTCAAATTTTATTGGTCAATAGTTTAGCAGGTGATCAGAAATATTTCACGTGTAAGGGCAGGTGATCGAAAATATTTCACGTGCGAAGTTCACATGATGAAAGTGGGTGTGATGAATATTAGGTGACAAATATAGTTTCCGCATGTAAAAAAATTCTAAGTCCCTAGGATATTTAATAAAAATCGATATTCGAAAGGTGTGACACATGTTGATAAATAAACCTACCCCTGATAAACCCTAACCCTATCCCATGCATTAAGGTAATATCATGTGAAAAAATCCTGACCTCGGGGTCTAGGTTAAGATTATCCATTTACTATATGATCGGAACTAAATCAGCCCATATGATGGTCGAAACTTGCTGATCACTTTTGCCAAGCACGATCATATATACATGACATTGATATCAATACATACATGCAAAAGTAACTTTACCGCATATTTGTATAACCCATAAAAGCATCATGTCTGAACAAAGTACTTCTACAACTAAGCAAAAACCTGATCCTGAAGTGGTTCAAAAGTATAATACTGAGCAACTTATCGCATTTTTTCGTGAGAAGGAAGACTTACAGCTTAACGATACTCATTTTGAAATCTTGCGTAATGAAGAGATTACCGGTCGTTCTTTTCTCAATACGACTAAACAAGATTATAGAGTTTATGGCATGAAAGGTGGACCAGCGTCACTTCTCGCAGACTTCGCCAAGGAAATTAAAGGAGGTAAGTAAATTTCATTTTTACTCACACCCGTGCCATATTCGCCAACAATGCTGAATACTTACTTAATTTTATGCTTTTTCCTTACTGCTTATCGTCGAACCCGCCCAAAAAAACGCCTTTTTAACATCACCAGAAGCGAAGAGAGCTAGGTTTTCCATCGATTCCATATCGGATCTTAAAAGAATTATTTCAGCTGACAAGTGTCCCATCACTTTGATTCCCTTTGTTTCCCGCCCTCAGATAGAGAATAAAGTTTGCGAGTTAATAGATTTAAACTTGATTAATATACCATCGCCCCGAACTCAAGATTACCGTGGTATTGTTATTTCTGGTGGAAGTGGTACTGGAAAAACCCGTATTGGATTCGAAATCAATAATATTTCTGAACGCAATGAAGCCATCAAAAAAAATAAATATCGTCTGAAGGCAATTTTTGAGCATATATACATTAACATGAATGAGATAAAAAGTTTACTCGGACTAGGACTCAAAGATGATGTTAATAATAAATATGAACGAATCCCAGAACATATTTATAAAGCAAGCATTCTTCTTAGAAAGTTTATCGTAATATACTTTCTCACCAAAGCATGGGAATCAGACAAAATTAAAGAATCTATTGATTTGATATATGATAGCATAAAGTATGATGAAGTCGTTGAATTTATTCGCAAAGAAAAGAAGTTGGATACGTCTGTCAATTTGATTTTATTTTTGCAGATTGATGAATTTCAGTCTGGAAATTACTGGACGATTACATTACTTCGCGTCATAAGAAGTATACTAGTTCAAGAAAAATACAAAACTTTAATTATCCCAATATGTACTGGTACTGCTCCATCGAAAATTGCAAATTTGGGTGAAGCTTCATTTTCTGTAACTGATTATACAATGGCAAATGTTCATTTATCCCCTATGAATTTTGAAGATTCAATGAGTCTATTCAATGGGTTTACCAAGCATTATAATGATAACAATAGTGACATTTTACCAGGGAAAGGTGAAAAATTTTACCGTTGTGTTGTGAACTCTATAAGAGGAATTCCTGTTATCATTGAAATTGCGGTTAAAATATTTCTCAATCTGAAAGTTGAAGGAATAAGTGTATTTCAAAGTTATGATACAGCGAACAAATATTGGGAATATCTAAAGAATAATGTAAGTCAAAAATATTCTTATGAACTTTGGCGGACAAGCTTACATAATGATGATAATATTAGGAAGCTATTATATTATATTCATATCCAAAAACGTGTTTCTAAGAGAGACAAATTAAACGGATGTACTATTGAGGAAGTGGAAACTAGTGGTCTTATTTATCTTGATGAAACAAATGAGCGCAATATATTTATTCCAAGAGCCCCATTAATTCTTATCGTTATATTAGTTGATTTTTTTAATTTGCGCATATTTTTCGATAATATTCTTTTAAACCCATTTATCTTAATAAATCAAGATAATTTTCCAGACTTTATTCTCCGAATACACCATGCAACATATGGTCTCATGATTCGTAATGGCATAAAACAGATTACCTTAAAGGAAATTTATGGTCAGCATATTATTGGTCCGGAAGAAGTACTAAATCATGAGATTTGTGTAGATACAATCGAGTATCATGAACAACCACCTTTGGTTCCAAAAGATAGTTCCAATGAGTTCACCAAACCTAAATTATATAGAGAACATAGAGAACATCTTGAGGTGATTTGTTCGGAAGGTGTTGACAGAAGAGGATACCGAGAAATTGATGCCACGTCAAGTAGATATATTATTAAGATTCGCAGAAAGAGCCCATCAGCGGATGCGATATTGCCACATGCTGATGAACAATACAAATACAGCGAAGCATTGGAAAGTGGATATCCAGTTCATGCAAGTAAAATAGGAGAACTTAGTGTCAAAGATGTAAGAATAGAGTTAGAAAAGGCTCTTAGTACTGGGGCAGATCGGCTTGTAATAGTCACACCAAAAAGATTTGAAGGAAATATTCCAGAAAATTGCGCAATTGTAGCCGGGATTGACTTTGTTAATTTTATTGTTATTTACGCAGACCTTGTTGCTAGAATCTGCAGAAATAATTAATGATTGATTTACTGATCAAATAATTACTATATTACACTTGTAGCGTGCATGTCAAAAAAATTAAATAATAAATACTTGATTGTTTATATGCTATTATAGCTCAGATTTATCATTATGTATTAAATGAAACAAATAAAGTATTTTTGCTGTGCCTTTTTGCAAGGTATGATAATAAATTGTACGGTACGAAACACTATTTTGTACTGTACGATTTTACATAAATTTTGCACAAAATTCATACAATACAGTACAGCCCTTTATTTGATATATAAATATTATAAAAAAACTAGCGAATATTTTTATTTTCTAGTAACCACCACCGGAACATAACCGATGTAACGTTATACAGATATTTTTATTATTTGATTACATAAATTATAGTGTTATACAATATAGGGTTAAATAAATAAGTGGGGTCTGATTCAGAAATAAGCTCTAATCTTTGATATTCGAGTTTAATAGTAGGGTCAGTAATAAATGCAGATCTATCAAATGTGAAATTTCAATATTATTCCAAGTTGGAGATTTAGAGCAACATATGCTTGACCAGATGAAAAAATGTTTTTATCTAAAGCAAGACATACTTTTGATAAAGTAAGACCTTGAGTTTTATGAACAGTCATAGCAAAACAATTTTGTAATGGAAATTGAGTTCGCTGGCAATTATTTCCATTAATTTCAAAATAATGAGTATGTTTATAAATTTGAATATTTACTATTGAGCCTTTAATGGAAAATGCTATTCTTGTTGATTGTTCTTGGAGATTAACATCAGTAATAACTCCAACTGTTCCATTGCAGATTCCATTTTCAATTAGAGAATTGTTAAGGTATATTACATGTACTCCAGGTTGTAGTTGTACAGATGATGGTAAATTGGTTTTTGATTTAAACATTTGTTCAGAATCAGATATATTCCATAATTCTGAATTTATCATATCTAATGCTTGTGAGATCAAGAATTTATTATTTGCAACAGGTAACATGTTATAAATTATTCTATTAATTTGTTGTGCATTTTCACAAAAACTTACAATATGAGTTGTATTTAATATCATATCAATAGCAGAATGTGAAAAAAATTCAGAATGTCATTGTAATGTATTTCAAATTTCTTCTGAAATATCATTTGTTCTAATTTCTTCTAACATATGATAATATTGGATATCATTATTTTGACATTGTGATGTTTTTAAAAATAGAGGGTAAAATAATTTCCAAACAGTTGCATGAAAAATGAGTTGTCCAGTTATAGGAGAAAGTTGGAATAGGTCTCCAATTACTATTATATTTATACTACCAAAAGCAATAGAATTTTGATAAATGGTAGCAAAAATTTTAGAAATAAAATCAAATAGTTCAGTTGAGACCATAGATATTTCATCAATAATTATTGTATCAATTTTTTCTAATAGAGTTTTAAGTTCTCTATTATTAAAAATACGAGTGTAAAAATTTTTATATATAGATTTTTTTTTTTTTTTTAACCAATGGAGTTTCGCTCCAATACATTTATTTATTGTAAAGCTGTTATATCAACAGCAGCAGGAAGGGTGAGCAGACTTTGGTGTTTTTTGTCCTCACTAGGAATTTTTTGATTTGTGTGTCAGGGAAGATATGTACAATTTTCATTTCTCGCGTCATCTCAATTTGGTGTTTTTTTGACGCATGGTTTATATTTTNCATTGTGATGTTTTTAAAAATAGAGGGTAAAATAATTTCCAAACAGTTGCATGAAAAATGAGTTGTCCAGTTATAGGAGAAAGTTGGAATAGGTCTCCAATTACTATTATATTTATACTACCAAAAGCAATAGAATTTTGATAAATGGTAGCAAAAATTTTAGAAATAAAATCAAATAGTTCAGTTGAGACCATAGATATTTCATCAATAATTATTGTATCAATTTTTTCTAATAGAGTTTTAAGTTCTCTATTATTAAAAATACGAGTGTAAAAATTTTTATATATAGATTTTTTTTTTTTTTTTAACCAATGGAGTTTCGCTCCAATACATTTATTTATTGTAAAGCTGTTATATCAACAGCAGCAGGAAGGGTGAGCAGACTTTGGTGTTTTTTGTCCTCACTAGGAATTTTTTGATTTGTGTGTCAGGGAAGATATGTACAATTTTCATTTCTCGCGTCATCTCAATTTGGTGTTTTTTTGACGCATGGTTTATATTTTTCGCGTCAAAAAATCCCAGAAAAATCAAGGAAAAAGTATGTATAAATAAGCTTGAAATAAAAATTAAGAGAAACCTAGCATGTCATTTTTTTTTGATACATCAGAGAAGATACACATGATTCAGTTTTTTCGCGTCATTTTTAAAAACTATAAAACAACACTAGAACACATTCTCAAATAGTATTTTTTTTCAATTTTTATGATATGTATTTTAACTACCAAAGAATAAATAAAGCTTAAAAGAAGATACGCAAGAAAAACAAACGCCATATCAACATTTTTGATATCATCATTTTTATATGGGTCAACTTTTCTTGTTAAGCTGACGAGAATAAAACTGCAAAACATAAAACCCGCCAGCGTGATCTTTACATGCTTCAGGTGCAGAAGAAGTAGGTTTACCACAGACTTTGCAAGGAACACGTTTTTTAGACCTCCAATGTTCATGGCATCCTTTAGGACGACGACAACCTCGATTACAAACTTCACCAGAGTTGTGTATATAATTACAAGTATATTTTCCAGGTGCAGAAGAAGTATGCTTAACAAAAACTTTGCATAGAATACATTTTTTAGATCTCCAATGTTTATGGCACCCTTCAGGGCGACGACAACTCCGATTGCAAACTTCACCAGAGTTGTATATATAATTACAGGTATATTTTCCAGACATGAGTAAAGGAAGTAATTTTTTATTTAAACAAAAACACTGGATAACATATAATAAAAAATACAATATTCAAAATGACAAATTACAAAGACATCGAATCAGCATTAGTTGAAGTGATTAGAGTTACATATAACCAAGGTATCAAAAAATACGACAAAATAGGAGCATCATATGTAAATTATCTTAAAACTTTACAACGAA
Source organism: Diversispora epigaea (assembly GCA_003547095.1). Taxonomy (NCBI): domain Eukaryota; kingdom Fungi; phylum Glomeromycota; class Glomeromycetes; order Diversisporales; family Diversisporaceae; genus Diversispora; species Diversispora epigaea. Next base: position 27,186 of record PQFF01000268.1, on the reverse strand, counting down.
AAAGAGACCCAGAAGTAGTGTTCCGATCCTATTTCAAAATGCAATCCGGATTAAATCCGGATTTTCTCAATCAAATCCGAATTATAAATCCTTATCCTTAAATATTTCGGATCCATCCTTATTTTAAGGATCCATCCTTATTTTTAGGATCCATCCTTATTTTTAGGATCCATCCTTATTTATAAGATCCATCCTTATTTTTAGGATCCATCCTTATTTTTAGGATCCATCCTTATTTTTAAAATTTATCTTTATTTTTAGGATTCATCCTTATTTTAGGATCTATTCTTATTTTTAGGATCTATCCTTAATTTAGATTTATTTTTATTTTTAAATTAAAATACTTTAAAATTATATAAAATTAAAATGAATAAAAAAAATTATTTTTCAAAACTTTATTTAATAAAATGGAAATTTACAATTTATTTTATAATTTTTTATTATTAATTATCTTTTTGTATTTCTTCAATTTCATCTCATTCTTTTGCAAAAACTTCCATTGAATTAAAATTTCTTTTTAAAAAAAGCATTTTACCAGCTAAATCTGTATCTAATCGAATTCTTTTTGTTATAATTATATTATTAGCATGTGAAAATAATCTTTCACATGAAACAGAAGTTGCTGGTATTCCAAGATATTTACGAGCAATTTTAGATAATTTGGGAAAAAGTTGTATATTTACTTGCCACCACTCTAATGGATTTACATTTTCTAATACAACTGGTTTTGCTAAATAACTATCTACTTCATCAATATTAATATTTATATTTGATTGATTTAAATTTTTATTTTTCATTAGACGATATTGACGATATTCCTTATGTGAACGTAATGAAAATTCTGCATCATTTGTTAAAAGTGTAGTTGAACTAGATGATTCTACAGGTAATGAATTATTTGGATCAAGTTCATTATGAAGTTTTTGAATTATTCTTTTTTTTTCATCTTCAGATTCTACAAAATCTAATGTTTTATAACGTGGATCTAATAGAGAAGTTATTAATTCTATATCATTAGAAAAATCCCAATAATAAATTAATGCAGAATAGATATTATGTTTAACTTTTTCCAAAATCCCTGTTGTATTTAATGGATTTTTAATAGAAACA
>PQFF01000268.1:3954-26011 GCA_003547095.1 Diversispora epigaea | reverse complement strand
TTTAACTTTTTCCAAAATCCCTGTTGTATTTAATGGATTTTTTAATAGAAACACTTCTTTTTGATATATTACTTATAATTTCTTCATCTTCAATTTCAATTAATAATTCTTCAGTCTCAAATACAGTATTTTCATCAAGATAATTAATATTAATATTATTTAATGAAGAGTTACCAGCTAAATCAAAGATTAACTTTTTAATAGTTGATATTATAGAACTTAATGTTACATAAGTTCCTCCTGAAAAATCTTGAGTTGCTTTTTCAAATGGCATTAAAAGATCAATTAATTGATCTAATAATTTCCATTCTTCTTCAGATAACATAATTTTTCTTAATTTATTTCCATCACTTTTGTCTTCTTTATTGGTACTTGTAACTAAATCAGCTTGAAGTCGTATAATTGCATCTTTAAGAAAAAAAAGATGATCCCAAGCATAATAAGAAGAATTCCAACGTGTTGAAACATCTTGAATACATCGTAATATATCTTGATAATTTAATTTAGATTGTGTTTCTTCTAATTTTTCTATTTGTTTTTGTGTTGAAAAAAAATTAATTACTCGTTTTACACGTGTTATAAGAATTTTTACAGGTGCCAATCCTTTACCAATTGCCAATTGAAGTGTATGCGCCGCACATGGAATTCGTTGAATATTTTCACATTTATTTTTTTGAATTAATATAGGAAATGTTGATTTTATATTTGCACCATTATCTGTAACAATTGCCATTACACGTCCTTCAAGATTCCAACTTGTAATACATTGATAAAGTAATTCAGCAATAGTTTTAGCTGTGTGAGGAGAAGGAGCATATTTTATTTCTAACATTACATCTTTAATATTAAAATCTGGTNCGTATAATTGCATCTTTAAGAAAAAAAAGATGATCCCAAGCATAATAAGAAGAATTCCAACGTGTTGAAACATCTTGAATACATCGTAATATATCTTGATAATTTAATTTAGATTGTGCTTCTTCTAATTTTTCTATTTGTTTTTGTGTTGAAAAAAAATTAATTACTCGTTTTACACGTGCTATAAGAATTTCTACAGGTGCCAATCCTTTACCAATTGCCAACTGAAGTGTATGCGCCACACATGGAATTCGTTGAATATTTTCACATTTATTTTTTTGAATTAATATAGGAAATGTTGATTTTATATTTGCACCATTATCTGTAACAATTGCCATTACACGTCCTTCAAGATTCCAACTTGTAATACATTGATAAAGTAATTCAGCAATAGTTTTAGCTGTGTGAGGAGAAGGAGCATATTTTATTTCTAACATTACATCTTTAATATTAAAATCTGGTGTAATCCATGTTGCAGTAACACCTAAATATCCATGTTTAGCTCTACTAGATCAAAGATCTGTAGTTAATGATACTGTTGTAGCTGTTTCATTTAATAAATTCATTAAATTTTCACGGTTGTGTTTATAGCTTTTTGATATCATTGTTTTGATCTTTTGTTCTCCAGGTATATTAAATGAAGGATTAAAATGTGAAATCATTTCTTTATATGCCAGATTTGTAACTGTTGAAATAAGTTGATTGGTAATTAACATCCATTTAAGAAGAACTTCTTCAAGTTGTTTTTGAACATGTTTAGGATAAGGGCGATGAGATTTAACAAAATCAGTAATTTTAGTATTTCGTAACTAAAAAATTAATTATTAAATCAATTAATTATTAAATCAATAAAAAAATTATAATATAATATATAAAAAATTTCAAAAATCTAACTTTATACCTTTTTAGAAGTTCTATTTTCATCATCATTAATAATAGAATGAGCATCTCGCAAATGTGCAATTAAATTTCCAGTTGAACCCCAGCATTTCGATATGTTTGATTACATCTATTATATACCTGCCGCCCAAATTCGAAATCCAAATGCTGAAATCCCAAATGCCAAAATCCCAAATCCCAAATCCCAAATACTAGTAATTTGTACATTTTGGCGTCCCAAATCCCAAATTATTTGGGATTTGGGCAACACGTATAATCTATTACCACTTTCATCTAAAAACTTACAAATTTGAATCTCTTCACCTTTCAAATTAAGTCCTTTTTCAAAATGCTGTCTTGTAAATGATGGTTTCTTTCTTTTATATTTTTTGGTTGTAATTATAGAATGTTCTGTACCTGTACAAATCAAAAAATATTATTTTTTATTCAAAAATTAAATATCAATTCATGAAAATAATATTATTAAACATTACTATCAATTGTATTAATTGTATTATCTTGATCTTCAGTAGTTGGATTATCTTGGTTTTCTTCAGAATCTATTCGAAAACAATCTTCAAATTGATCAAAGTCATCTGCCATCATTAAGTGAAATGTATAGATTTATAAATGGATAGATGGAGAAAACGTAAAAAAAAAATAGTTAATANTGAGCATCTCGCAAATGTGCAATTAAATTTCCAGTTGAACCCCCAGCATTTCGATATGTTTGATTACATCTATTACCACTTTCATCTAAAAACTTACAAATTTGAATCTCTTCACCTTTCGAATTAAGTCCTTTTTCAAAATGCTGTCTTGTAAATGATGGTTTCTTTCTTTTATATTTTTTGGTTGTAATTATAGAATGTTCTGTACCTGTACAAATCAAAAAATATTATTTTTTATTCAAAAATTAAATATCAATTCATGAAAATAATATTATTAAACATTACTATCAATTGTATTAATTGTATTATCTTGATCTTCAGTAGTTGGATTATCTTGATTTTCTTCAGAATCTATTCGAAAACAATCTTCAAATTGATCAAAGTCATCTGCCATCATTAAGTGAAATGTATAGATTTATAAATGGATAGATGGAGAAAACGTAAAAAAAAAATAGTTAATAGATAATCAATTATTTATTAAAAATCACATGAAATCTTTTTTATTATAGCAGCGGACGTTAATTTATCACACCTAGATTTATTAGTAAATTATCACATCCACGTTGTCGTTTTTATAATATAGGACTGTGACAAATAAACGACGAACTTATTACAGAAAAGAATTTTCCTTTAATTATATTCCTCTTATTTCGTCTACCCTTTAATTACTCTAATCACAAAACAAATTGTTTTTATTATTATTTCTTTTAAAACACTTGTTAATAATTATATTTATTATTAATTAATTATACACTTCCTCAATTATTAATAATTATATTTATTAATTAATTAATTACAATTCGACGTTTATTCATCACGGGGTGTTAAATGAAATTTACTATGGTAGGGGTAATGATTAATTAAGTGATCGGGACGTGTCAATTAAATGCCGAAATTGCATTATTCCTAAAATTCTTTTTTATAAACCAGAGAAGATAGGAAGGAGAAAAGGCAAATGTATTATTAAATCAAGGGACAAGGTAAGTATAGGTTTTTATTATTATTTAAAAAAAATAAAATAAAATAAAAAAAATAAAAAAAATTCACATCTCGAATTCGCGAATGTCAAAATGCCGATTTTGGTATTTCCACGACCCAGAGAAAGCAAGAAGAAGTGTATTATTATTAAGACAAGGAATAAGGTAAGCATAGGTTTTTCTATTATTTAAAAAAAATAAAATAAAAAAAAAATAAAAAAAACCCATCTCGAATTCGCGAATGTCGAGATGCCGATTTCGATCTCTACAAGTCCCATGACCCAGTAAAGGTAAGAAGAAGTATATTGTTAAGACAAGGAATAAAATAAGTATAGGTTTTTTTATTATTTAAAAAAAATAAAATAAAAAAAAAATAAAAAAATAAAAAAAAAACTCCCATTTCGAATTCACGAATGTCAAGATGCCGATTTCGATTTTTACAAGTCTCACGACCCAGTGAAAATAAAAAGAAGTATATTATTATGGCAAGGAATAAGGTAAGCATAGGTTTTTTATTATTTAAAAAAATAAAATAAATAAAAAAATAAATAAAAAAATAAAAAAATCTTACATCTCGATTTCGCGAATGTCAAAGATGCCAATTTTGACTTTTATAAGTGTCCCACGAACCAGTGAAGTGTATTATTAAGATTATTAAAGCAAGAGACATAGTAAATATAAGTTTTTTTATTATTTTTATTTTAAAAAGTTTTTTTTTAAAAGTTTTTTTATTATTAAAAAAAAAGAAAAAGAAATATTAAATAAACTGATTATCAGGTTACGCAAAATTGATTTACGGAATAATTAAGAATAATATATATATAATCCGGATTATAATCCGAATTATAATCCGGATAATCCGTATCCTTAATCCGTTTTTATTTCGGATAAAATCCTTTTTTAAATAACAAATCCGGATTATAGGATCCATCCGGATTATAGGATCTATCCGGATTTATAGGATTAAGGATTGGAACACTACCCAGAAGATCATGTCAGATACGTAGCAAAACAACGTGTTCCAAATGAAGAAACTTATAATGAGAGAATGGCAGATTTCAAAGATTGGTACAATGAAGAGGTATATACAAGTTTAGAAAAATTATATAAATTATATTTCGAACTAACTAGTCAAGAAGAAGTAGTAGAAAAAAGATCCAAGGAAGAGGTAAATGAAATTCTCCAGAAAATACATGGTCTAGAACTTTAACATTGTTTAAGTACCCACTGTGGAGGCAATTCACTGTCAGCAGGTATTTCCAATAACTCCTCTCTTACAAAAGACCACTTTGGACTATTATCATTATCACCAATAAGCCAGTATAATATTGGCTGATTTTTTGTATTAACGATTCTTTGATATGATAAATCTGTGGAAACCAGTTACAATCAGTCGCTCTTCTCCTACCACCTTTCAATTCACCCGGTTTAAGCAAATATCTAACAGATGTATTATAGGATAATCTTTTTTCGTCAAATCCCATAGGACCATTTCAAGATTTGGAAGACTTAGCATATACATGCTTTTTTTTACAGGCTTTATTAGATGTCATCCCAATTAATCAAGTTATAGTATCATTTAATAATGCATATACAATAGGAAGATTTATTTGCCAAACTCTCGATCTTTGGGGAAAAGGTAATATTAATTCTTGGGCATCTTGAGTCTTAAATAATTTTTCACATAAAGTTTGATTAGATCTTTCAACAAATCCTATAGTATTTTTGGAATTGACTTTCTGATTTTTTATTTTATGTTTCTTTAAGAGTTTCTCAAAATCTCCTTTAAATTCAGAACCCTTATCAATCATTACTAATTTCATCTTATTCCATGAGAAATGATTATCGGGATTATTAATAAGATTTACAAAAGCTTCGGCAACTACAGCTGAAGTTAAAATATCTTCCAAAGAAAAATCATATTTATCCATATTTAAAACATCAAGAGAAGTTTCAATTGCTAACCCCCTTTATAACGAGATGCGATATCAATACAATTAAGACAAAACATATAAGTTATATTACCTACCTTATCATATGGCATATAAATAATATCAGCTTGCAAAACTTCGAATGGGACAGTAATATTATTAAAACTTACACAAGTCATCAGGAAATTTTAAAAGGCGAAAATTTCCGGAAAATTTTCACTTCGAAAATTTTTCGCAATTTTTCGCAAAAATTTGCGTAAATTTGCGAAATTTTTCGAAAAGTTTCGAAGTGAAAATTTCCGGAAGATTTTCGCATAAAATTTTCGAAAATTTCCACTTCAAAAAATTTTCGAAAAACTTGCGAAAATTTCCGTAAATTTGCGCGAAAATTTGCGGAAATTTTTGGTCAAATAAAAAACGTTTTTTATTTTGTAACACAAAATGATCTTGTTTATTTACTAAATGAATGATCTTGTTTCGAACTCTTTCAAAAATTATTATTCTCATGAAATTTTAGGACAAAAATTTTCAAGTAAGTATGTTGGTTTTTGACGAGATTGGGGTCGTCCGAAACTTCTTGAGTCCCTTTGGTTATGTTAAACTGATGGATTAGGGTAGAGTTCCTATAAGAAAAGTTCTCGACGTTCCCTTTTCTTGATTAACACAACTCTTATACTACGATGCGTTGCCTTTTCCGTGGTTTTTTTCTGCGTGACAGGTAGTAGTTCAGCAGGTTATGTTCATAACTTTGCTGTTCTTTACCTTTTCCGTGGTTTTTCGGAGTTTCAGGTAGTCGTTCAGCAGGTTATTCATAACCTTGCTGTCTAGAAGTAGGATACTCTCGGACGCTAATATGCTTACTTAAAAACAGTGCACAGTTTATTCAATACTGTTTCTAACATCTTTTTTCTTTTCTTTTTCATTAGTATCGATTCGGAATTTTCTAAAGATTTTCGATGAATTTTATTTTCTATTTTTTTTTCAAATATTCAAATTAGATTAATTCTTTAGTTTTTTTCGATCACTTTTAAATTAATTGTTATTTTTCGCAATATTTCATAAAAATCTTTATTATGTAAAAAAATATAATAAACTAATATATATATACTAGTCATCAGTAAATTTCCGAATAATAATTTCGGTATAATAATTTAATAATCTACTTATTTTCATTTACAAGTGAAGTTACAAATGCTTACAATATTAATCGATAAAGGATATTTTATGGCATCCATTTTTTGAGTTATTAGATTAGTTTTTATTATTTTCATTATTTTCGCAATATTTCATAAAATCTTATGTAAAAAAAAAATTATAATAAACCAATGCGTTCTTTATTATGTAAAAATATAATTAACTGATAATATATAATAAACTGANAATTAAAAAATCAAAAAAATCTGTATATTTTAATACTTACTAAATTTCTTTTTAACCTTTTACTTAAAAATTTATTATCATTTTTTAATATTTCATTATTTGGGTTTAGGAAACTTTCGCATATTGCTACGACGAAAGATATTTGTTCTTTGGATACTTTCGAAGTATCCTGCCACGTTTCGTTAATGATTTTTCCACACCAGGTGGTTTCATCATTTTCCAACTTTGAATGTAACTTTTCGTAACATTGTTTGACTATTGATAATGATTTCCAAGCTTTTATCTCGCTTGGAGTTGACTTCATATTTATTTTGGGGAGACTTCTAAATACAGAAAATATCGATTTTCTGATTTGGGTAGACAACGCTCCTCTTCTAGACCGGTGCCTTTCTACTAACTTTAAATGATTCAAAATCTTTAGTTAATTATTGAGATATTTGGATTATAATGCATTCAGTAAAACTTACTTTTCTTTGTAGAATCATATCAAAATAAAACGTCCAGCGTTTATTGCTCCAATTTTCGAAAAGTTCCGGATATTTATTTGCTAAAAATCTTGCTGAAATCTCTTTCAGCTTTTTTGAATTTGGGTAAATTTTTTTAGAAATTGACTTGTTTGCAATCTCCCCAATAATTTTCTTTTTTTTTAAAAAATATTATCAGTAAAATAGTTTTTTTTATAAAAATAAATAAAAATGAATAAATAAAATAAATAAATAAAATACTTACATTAATAAAGGTTTGGTCATACATTTTGTCACTTTCTTTCATCATTTTACTATTTTCCATCATTTTTCAGATATCCGAAACTTCTTTTCGAAGGTCCCCAACTTCTTTATCGATTTTTACCAAATAATTTAATGTACGATCTTCTTTTTTTTCCTTGCCAACGTAAATTCATCTAATAAAATAAATTATATATTATTATTTATTATAAAATATTTTTATTGAAAATTTTTTAAAACATTACTTTCGCCTTCGGAATATTGTTCTTCTCTTCCTTTTTCAGTTCTTCTTCTTTTGGTTACGTGAGTTTCCGGTTCTTCACCACTACTTTCTATTATAATTGGTGTTGTTGATTCTATCAATATATCCTGCATTTCAGTTTCCAATCCTTCTCTTGTTGCTGCTGCTGCTGCCGATGTTGATGCTTCTGATACTTCCGGAGCTTCCGAAGCAAATGTTCCTGTTGCAAAATTGGAAATCTCTCTTCTTTTTTTTGCCTTATTACTACTTAATNAGGAAACTAATTCACATATCTTCATGTGTGCAGATTATGGAAAAATACTTAAATCTACTTTTCGATCGATAATTAAACGAATATATATTAAAGAAAAAGGAAATATAGGTCTTCATGATCTCATGAGTAAAATTACTCGAGGACATTTTTTAAAGATAAATTACCACAGACAAATACTCGGTACTCAACCTTCGGATAGATTTGAATTTAATGATCTGGTTAAAGGTCTCATTCCAAAATCAATATATCGTTTAATAAGAAAAAAAGTTAATTCGGCAGAAACGGGGAAAAAAATGGTAATGGAAATTTTTTGTTCATGGAAAAGAACATTATACAGTCGCTGGAAAAATAGATGTAAAGATTTTCTGAATTGGGAAATCAAAAATGATATTGGTGAATCAGATAAGAAAAGTAAAGGTAAAAGACCTTGCATTGATTACACATATTTAGAACGGAAAAAACATTTATATGATATAGGGATAGATATAAAAAAATTTATTATTAATAGTGTTTATANATTCAGTAAAACTTACTTTTCTTTGTAGAATCATATCAAAATAAAACGTCCAGCGTTTATTGCTCCAATTTTCGAAAAGTTCCGGATATTTATTTGCTAAAAATCTTGCTGAAATCTCTTTCAGCTTTTTTGAATTTGGGTAAATTTTTTTAGAAATTGACTTGTTTGCAATCTCCCCAATAATTTTCTTTTTTTTTAAAAAATATTATCAGTAAAATAGTTTTTTTTATAAAAATAAATAAAAATGAATAAATAAAATAAATAAATAAAATACTTACATTAATAAAGGTTTGGTCATACATTTTGTCACTTTCTTTCATCATTTTACTATTTTCCATCATTTTTCAGATATCCGAAACTTCTTTTCGAAGGTCCCCAACTTCTTTATCGATTTTTACCAAATAATTTAATGTACGATCTTCTTTTTTTTNCTTCGTTCTACGCTTCTTCTTTCTACGCTTCTTCCTACGCTTCTTCTTTCTCCGCTTCTTCTTCCTTCTCTTTCTTCACTTCTTCCTTCTCTTTCTTCATTTCTTCCTTCGCTTCGTTCTACGCTTCTTCTTTCTACGCTTCTTCCTACGCTTCTTCTTTCTCCGCTTCTTCTTCCTTCTCTTTTTTCACTTCTTCTTCCTTTTCTTTCTTCATTTCTTTCTTTGCTTCTTTCTCTACTTCTTCTTTCTCTTTCTTCACTTCTTCTTTCTTCATTTCTTTCTTCGCTTCTTCTTTCTCCATTTCTTCTTCCTTCTCCGCTTCTTTCTCTTTCACTTCTTTCTCCACTTCCTTCTCCCTCATTTCTGCTCACTTCTCCTTCATCCTCGTCCTCATCCTCATCTTCATCTGATGTACTTGAGTCACTTTCCGTTTCTTCGTTAGAATCCGAGTCTTTCAAATCAAATTCTCGGCCGGTTTCCATTTTTTTCTATTAATAAAATTCTTTTTTAGTATTTAAAAAAATTAAAAAATCAAAAAAATCNATTCATCTAATAAAATAAATTATATATTATTATTTATTATAAAATATTTTTATTGAAAATTTTTTAAAACATTACTTTCGCCTTCGGAATATTGTTCTTCTCTTCCTTTTTCAGTTCTTCTTCTTTTGGTTACGTGAGTTTCCGGTTCTTCACCACTACTTTCTATTATAATTGGTGTTGTTGATTCTATCAATATATCCTGCATTTCAGTTTCCAATCCTTCTCTTGTTGCTGCTGCTGCTGCCGATGTTGATGCTTCTGATACTTCCGGAGCTTCCGAAGCAAATGTTCCTGTTGCAAAATTGGAAATCTCTCTTCTTTTTTTTGCCTTATTACTACTTAATTTTCTGGATAAAAGATCATTAACTCTTTTTTTATTTTTTTTATTTTTTTCTTGATAAAAGCTAATTAAAGTTTTTTGCGACATTACGAAAATTTTTAGATGTTTGAGGATTTGTTTTAAATAGATATTTAAATATTTNTAAGAAAAGTAAAGGTAAAAGACCTTGCATTGATTACACATATTTAGAACGGAAAAAACATTTATATGATATAGGGATAGATATAAAAAAATTTATTATTAATAGTGTTTATAAAAATAACGTAGATATACTTTCAAATATTTTCTTTTGTCTAGACGTAGGTGGGGTTGTAGCCTCCCAGTAGAAAGGTTAAAAACTTTCTACAGTGGTAGGTTAGGTGGTAGTAAAGTTATGAATAATAGCTTAACTTAGTCAGACTCTATTCTTCAATGTAATTTTTTAATAAATTTTAATAATGAATAAAGTCGAGACCTCACTGGTCCAGTTAAATTACAAAGTATTCATTATTTTTATCAAAGCGTGGAACTACATAAATTGTATCTTCGATCGCTTCTATTTCTATAAAATTGTACACCTCTACCAATCTCAATAAAGGACAGCCGTAAACAAATGGAGTTTCTTCAATAAAATCATACCATTGTACAAGTGCAAGATGCATTGGTGATTTATTTGGTAGTCTTATTTCTGTTATTAATAATGTCTAAATAATAGAAAAGAGTTAAGTAATCTTCTACATTTTCTTATGAAAATTATTTAATAGTTAATATATACCTGTGCATAACAAATTCCTTTATCTGATAAATATTCAGAAAGTTCCTCCTCATTCATATTGACAGCAATATTACTAAACCATGGTCTATGGTGAAAATCATTTTTTGTACGTAAAATAGCACCATTTTTTAATGTAACGGAACTATATATCTTTATTCAGCAGCCTTCGGCAGAAATTATATTCAAAATATTGAGATATACTTTCAAGTAATCAATAAATTTCTCAAAACCTTTTATCATTTTTTTATCCAAATTCGGATCTATTTTATTTTGTTCAATTATGGATTCCGAAAGATCAAAGTCAAATAATTTTGCGGTGTACACGAAAGCCATTGGAGTTTTAGTTTTTCCTATACGATTTCGCGAGACAATTGCTCGGCGTCGAATCTAAAAATAAAAAATTATTAAATTTCGAAATATTATGTGATAAATTATTGTTTTTTATTTACATTTTCCATTATTTGCTTTTCTACTTCTTTTTTATTACTGAGACGATATGGAATCTTCACATAAGTTTTATGTAAACTTTCATATGTTTCAGTTGTATATCCATTTATTGCTCCATATTCCCGAATTGTATCGACGATGTGATAAATCCATGAGTGAAGTTTCGGAAATTTCAAATGAGAATTCGAAATATTTTGAAATAATTTAATGAATAGATCACCCCAATCATTGATTGCTTTCTATATAATTAAATAAATTAATATTTTATTTATGTATATCAACCTTTCTAATATCCTCCAGATAATTATTTTTACCTGAAAATTTTCCAGATCACTTTCTTTAAATTTTTCTGATCTACTCAGTAAATACATTTCATTCCATTTCACGTAGACTTCCGAAAGATTTTCAATTTGTAAATCATCAACCACAAACACCATGATCTTCATCATATCTCTATATTCGCTTGCAGTTAATCGGGATAATTGTATCCCTTTTTTAAATACTTTTAATTGCGAATGTCTTGGAATATTCGCAATTCTTTCGTTTACTTTATTCAATGATTTTTTTTTCTTCAATAATTCCATAGTAAATTCTATTTGATATTTGAATAGACCTAGATCTAAGTGATGCATTCTATCAGGTACAGTGGCTGCATAAATGTTTAAATTTCTAAATTTAAACAAATAAGGTTAGAATATGCCCTTAAAATATATAAATATTTAAATATATAAATAAACAAACTTACGGAATGCTCCAAAAGTAATTATTGACCTGTTCCAAACCTGCCAAATTACTTGTATTACTATCAAAATATTCTTTCATATTTACATGGTTACGGAGTATCACTTCTTTTCTTATATCAATAAGATCTTCTCTTTGAACTAAACAAAAATGACAAGGATAATTCGAATTGGCTGATTTATAAGTTAACGAAAACGTGCAGGCTTCCGGCCAATCACAGATTATAGTGGATATTCTCAAAAAAAACCAAATATCTTTGTCATAAATATTAAAATCAACACCATCACCTTGGAATAATGGATCTAATAAAAATTTAATAGAATTATGAAAGGTTTCGCGAGCCAATTCCTTAAATTCAGAAGATTTCTTTTCCTTTTCATTTTTAGCAGATAAAATTGGGAGATATCCTAACAGTTGTTTCGCGTCTTCTTTATTCCTTCTCCATGTGGGAATATTTCCAAGAGATACATATATAGGATGTAATGAACTCTTTCCTAATGTATCAGTAGTAGTTGCATCTGAATAGAGAATGATTGACAAAATATTTGCGTGATTTGAAATTGATCTTTCTGCCCGTTTCCACCAATTTCTGGAATTTTGTTCTCCATATGATTTTTCATCCTCGATCTAACAGTTTATTAATATAATTATTAATATAATTATTAATTATTAAGAAATTTCCGATATAAGTATTTACCTTCAAATTTTCATATCTAAACATCAAATTTTTTAATATATCAGGATTTGACAAAAGGTTTTTAATACAGTTTTTAATGGGACGATAATGAACAAAGTAATCTTGACTATTATGAGTAAGTACGCAATATTTAGAATATGACAATTGTGAAATATTCATTTTATCCATGAACTTTCGTCCAGTTTCGATGTTTTTTGGGAGAGGTGACAATTGAGATAAATCCAAATGTTTGTTAAAGAATTTTATAATTNGGGTAAAATTTCATCAAAGTTTTCATATTCCTCCGGAATATTACTTGAATGTGATATTTCACCAAAAGAAATATCACCAGCATAATCCTGATCACTTTCATATTGGTAAAAAACTTGTGAGTTTTCTTTTCGAATAATTTGAAATTCATTTATGCGACTAAAATCTTCATCATCTAATGACATTTCGTTAACACTTGAGACAATATCTGAAATATCCTCACTAGATTCTTCTGTACTTAAATAAACAGTATTAATGCATCGATTAACATGCTGAGAGTATGCATTCCGTGTTGAAAAATTACGAGGGCAATGTGGGCATTGAAAACTTGTAGACATTGTTTATATTAGAATATTAAAAAAGTTCAAATTGTTTCGAAAAAATCAATATTTTGTTTTAAAGAGAATTGAAATTATTCGACTTTATTTTTAATTTAAAAATTGTCAATGGTACTCTTTCATGGTACTTAAATATCTTTTCCAATATTTCAAATCTGTATTTTTATTTTTATTAGTTTTCTCAGTAATTAATAAAATTTTAAATGTTTCTCTTTGTAATTTCTATATTACATTCCGTGATATAAAAAGAATATCTTACAAATACTATATCTGTAAAATAAATATGATTTTTCGAATATATATACAACATTTTTTTTAATTAAAAAAGAAATCAAAAATTTTTTTGCCTGTTATAAAAATAGGGTATTAAAGAAAATATATAAATAATTCTCTTTATTTTCTTTATTTTGTAATTTCCTATATTACATTCTGTGATATAAAAAGAATATTTTATAAAAAATACTATATCTGTAAAATAAATGTGATTTTTTCGAATATATACAACATTTTCTGTGTTAAAACAGAAATGATAAAATTTGTAATACAAGGAAAATATATAATAAAATTTGTAATACAAGAAAAATATATGATAAATTCGTAAGTTTAATAAATATTACCATCTTGTATTACATATGTAACACAAAAATATTACATATGTAATACAAAAATATTTTGTTTATTTTGTTTATTTACAATGGTATACTCCTTGCCTCCTGTCTTTTGCCTTTGCTCTATTACTATTATATGCTATATTCTTTATATTTTTTCAAATCTACATACTTTAGGATATAGTTATATAATATTGCACGTATTTTTTATTTTATTTACAATGGTATACTCCTTGTCTCCTGTCTTTTGCCTTTGCTCTATTATTATTATATGCTATATTCTTTATATTCTCTCAAATATACATACTTAGGATGTAGTTATATAATATTGCACGTATTTTTTATTTCAATTTTTTTTTTCATTTTCCGTAATATTATTATTTTTTACTTGCATTTTCCGTAACGTTACTATTACCTTTACATGAAATTATTAATACACTGACTTTTTTTTGTTTTATTTCGATAACGCTACAAATTTTATTTTATTGTCTGGTAATAAGGTATGTATGTATTAGTTGTTACTATATGCTATATTCTTTCGAATCTACATACTTTAGAATATAATCAAATAATACTGCACGTATTTTTATTAGTTTCCATAACATTACTATTTATTTCAATTTTTTTGTTTGCATTTTCCGTAACATTACTATTTTTTTGTTTATTTTTATGAAATATTTATTTATTATTTAAGATGAGCAATTTGAACGAATTATTTAAAAAAAAAAACAAAACCCTTCGCGCACCTCTTCATATTCACGCGCTTCTTCCTCGCGTCCTTCCTCGGCTTCAGCTTCACGCCCTTCTTCGGCTTCAGCTTTACGCCCTTCTTCGGCTTCAGCTTCACGTCCTTCTTTATTTCCACGTCCACTACTAGAATCTGAAGATTCAGACTTAACCTCGTCTTCGGTAGATCAAATGAATGATGGTATAATAATATATTGGTTTAATTATTTCAAAAAAAAATTAAAATGACTAAAAATTTTTTATGTTTCAAGCCGTTACAAGAAGAATCTTTTCGAAATTGGATAATCTAAAAACACTTCTAGAAAAAGTTAAAAAAAATCAAGAAGACATGAAAGAAGAAATAAAAACTATTAAAGAAGAAGTCGCCATACTTTCACATGATCAAGCTTGTATAGATGTTAGTATAATATTAAAATTTGAACATTTCACAAATGTTCGCAATATTAACAATTTTTATAAATAGGCTGTGATAATTAAGTCTGCTCAAGACCTGTTAGAAAAAAAAATATATCCCAATTATGACGAATTCAAAGAATCTGCCGAATTTTTTCTAAGAGAATCTGATAATGAATTTTTCTTCACTTTGGGTAGTAAATGGGAACCATATTTTGAAAAAAAAATTTGAAAACCTGTAAGTAAAATCTATAAATTGATATTTTGAAGAGTTTTGTAATTAATTTTTTTAAAAATTTATAGTTATCAAAAAGGCTCCGTTCTCTTAGAGGCACCTTGTGTGCGCGAGTAAAAACAGCAATTTTTGAAAATTTCAGCAATATGTTACCTCCAATTAGTAACGTAGCGAAAGCATCTGAAATTGCGGCGTGGAAGAAGAAACTTGCTGTTTCAAATTGTTTTCGTAAATTATTTGAAAAAATTGAAGACGACGAAAATGACACATATATGACAAAAATAATTAAAAATGTCTGGCCTAAGAAAAAAAATATTCCAAATCTTCAAATCGCCTGGGCGATTTCTATTTCAGAAATTTTTCTCAACCCGAAAAATGAAGTTATCAAAATGTCAGAAGAAATTATACAACCGGCTCTTGCAAGAAATTTAGTAAGTAAATTTCATATCACGCCAGATTTTTAAAATTTTCGAAAACTAACAAAATTTTAAAAATAGAGAAAAATTGAAAATGAAGAAGGTTTTGAATACGAATCGGACTCATCTCCAACTCCCCAAAGACCAGTATCTCCAGAAAGACAGAAAGATCCTGAAAAACAGATAGAACCCGAAAGAAACAAAGGAAAGAAAAGAATTATTGAAGTCGAAACTCTACGAAAAAATCTTAAAAAATCCAAAAGAAAAGTAGAAAATAACGAATATGAAGGTAAAAAAAATGATGAATATGAAGGTGACGAAGGTGACGAAGGTGACGAAGGTGAAGAAGGTGACGAAGGTGAAGATGACGATGACGAAGATGACGAAGATGAAGAAGGTGAAGATGAAGAATATCATAATGAAATAGTAAATATAGAAAGCGAGGATTAAGAAATAAAAAATATAATTTTAAATATTCGGAAATTTTTGTATTAATGTAAATAAAATAATAATAATAATAATAAAATAATAATAATATTTGAAAAATAATAAAAAATTTTGTAAATTTTGAAAACTTTACGGAAAAATTTGCGAAACTTTACGAAAAGTTTCGAAAACTTTGTGAAAAGTTGCAAAAAGTTTCGAAAACTTTGTGAAAAGTTTCGAAAACTGTGTGAAAAGTTTCGAAAACTTTGTGAAAAGTTGCGAAAATTTTCGAAAACTGTGTGAAAAGTTGCGAAAATTTTCGAAAACTGTGTGAAAAGTTGCGAAAATTTTCGAAAACTGTGTGAAAAGTTGCGAAAATTTTTTGCGGAAATTTCCGAAGGTGTCAGAAATTTGCGTAAATTTTTGCCTATTAAAATTTCCTGATGAAGGAATATATTTTGAACGAGATTTATGAATTTGATGCAAAACTTGTTTTTCGAGCCATTCCTAAACTTCATCGAAAGTGAAATCAAAACCAGCAGTATGTGAAGTTTCATAAAGTTTTTTACCAGTCCTTTGATACCCAGAAGGATGATAATAGATTTTTTGTAAATCAATACTAATATCAAGTTCACGAGCTTTTTGTGAATCAATATAAATTACAGGTTCACTCATTACTTTGATTTAATATAGTAACAAAATTTTTTCATGGATTTAGCATATATTGAAGTATTAGAAACTAATAAAGTTTTAAGAGATGAGCTTAACTCTGAAGTAAATATTAATATACTTAATGAGAAAAAAATCCGCAAATATCTTTATAAGTTAGAGCAATGCCATAAAACTATATCATTCCAGGATACTACTATTATAGCTCAGGAATCAGAAAATCAAGAATTAAGATCACAAGTTTCAAAGTTAAAAAAGTGTCTTAGAATAGCATTAGAAGATATCAAGAAAAAAGAATCTTATATTCCCTATTTAGAGCAGAAACTAATTAACCTTGAAGATGAGGTGAATCGGTTAAAATTCAGGATACATGAAATATATTCATATAGAAATATAACGGAGGATATTACAGACATGGCACAAAAGCCACCTCAACCACTTACAGCAGAAATTATACAAAATTATAAGGATATTCAAAGACATTTAGGTGATGTTAGATTATATTTTCAAAACTGAATTCAGGTACCTTTTAGTCGAGATGCTATTTTAAAAAAGCTCAGATTAATTTCAACAGCATCAAATAGACTCCAAGAAATAGCGCAAAATAATCAACCGATCGATCAAAGAATTACTCAACTCCAAAATCAATATGATACTTCTCAAGGAATTTTAAATTTAACACGAACCGCTTTTACAAATGAACAACGAGAACGTCGTCAAAAGCATATTAAATATACAAAATGGAAAGATAGAGAAAAAAATTCTCGACAAATAATTAATAATTTGAATCAGCCAATTTTTGCATTATAGAATAACCCATTACCAAATCCAAACATGGCTGCCATACAAGAGGTTATGAAAATTATATCAACACGTATTTCTGCAATTCCAGATTATGATGGGCAGGAACCACCAGATACATATTATAATAAACTTAGAAATGTAAATGAATCATGTCGTCCATTAGGATGCAATGCTTTTGATGTTGCTCAAAGAACTAATATTATAAAAGGAAAGATGGCTGGTAGATTTTTTCCAGTTCCAGCTCGGAATCCATATAATGCTAATGCAAATATTGTTACAGAAGCTAAAATGCTTAACTGAATGCAAGGTAGATATCGAGAAATAATGGTAGGTAGTACTCGAGCAGCTTTAAAAGCACTTATGAGTGAAAAATTCTCTATGCTAGATACACCAGATACTTACGAAAAAGAATTAAACCACATCAGGAAATTTTTTATGTTGGAGGTTATTGTAATAATTTCGTTTTCAAAGGTTATTGAAGGTTATTGGACCAATAACCTTCGCAAATATTACGTTTATTATGATAAAGTGAAGGTTATTGAAGGTTATCGATATCAATAACCTCTGGAGTATTACGTTTTATTAATAAAAATGAAGGTTTTCGGTACCAATAACCTTTGTAAATATTACGTTTATGTTGGAGGTATTCGAAGGTTATCGGAGTGAAGGACTTCGAAGGCTTACGTTTAAAAAAATTTACTGATGCATTTGTACAAGGTATCCCTTTTGCAGATTTATTACCATATCTTTATGACCATATCAGGAAATTTTAAAAGGCGAAAATTTCTGGAANAAAGATGGCTGGTAGATTTTTTCCAGTTCCAGCTCGGAATCCATATAATGCTAATGCAAATATTGTTACAGAAGCTAAAATGCTTAACTGAATGCAAGGTAGATATCGAGAAATAATGGTAGGTAGTACTCGAGCAGCTTTAAAAGCACTTATGAGTGAAAAATTCTCTATGCTAGATACACCAGATACTTACGAAAAAGAATTAAACCACATCAGGAAATTTTTTATGTTGGAGGTTATTGTAATAATTTCGTTTTCAAAGGTTATTGAAGGTTATTGGACCAATAACCTTCGCAAATATTACGTTTATTATGATAAAGTGAAGGTTATTGAAGGTTATCGATATCAATAACCTCTGGAGTATTACGTTTTATTAATAAAAATGAAGGTTTTCGGTACCAATAACCTTTGTAAATATTACGTTTATGTTGGAGGTATTCGAAGGTTATCGGAGTGAAGGACTTCGAAGGCTTACGTTTAAAAAAATTTACTGATGCATTTGTACAAGGTATCCCTTTTGCAGATTTATTACCATATCTTTATGACCATATCAGGAAATTTTAAAAGGCGAAAATTTCTGGAAAATTTTCACTTCGAAAATTTTTCGCAATTTTTCGAAAAGTTTCAAAGTGAAAATTTCCAGAAGATTTTCGCATAAAATTTGCGAAAATTTCCACTTCAAAAAATTTTCGAAAAACTTGCGAAAATTTTCGTAAATTTTCGCGGAAATTTTTGGTCAAATAAAAATGTTTTTTATTTTGTAACACAAAATGATCTTGTTTATTTACTAAATGAATGATCTTGTTTCGAACTCTTTCAAAAATTATTATTCTCATGAAATTTTAAAACAAAAATTTTCAAAAATTTATTTATTTCTCAAGTAAGTATGTTGGTTTTTGACAAGGTTGGGGTCGTCCGAAACTTCTTGAGTTCCTTTGGTTATATTAAACTGATGGATTAGGGTAGAGTTCCTATAAGAAAAGTTCTCGACGTTCCCTTTTCTTGATTAACACAACTCTTATACTACGATGCGTTGCCTTTTCCGTGATTTTTTTCTGCGTAACAGATAGTAGTTCAGCAGGTTATGTTCATAACTTTGCTGTTCTTTACCTTTTCCGTGGTTTTTCAGAGTTTTAGGTAGTCGTTCAGCAGGTTATTCATAACCTTGCTATCTAGAAGTAGGATACTCTCGGACGCTAATATGCTTACTTAAAAACAGTGCACAGTTTATTCAATACTGTTTCTAACATCTTTTTTTTTTTCTTTTTCATTAGTATTGATTCGGAATTTTCCAAAGATTTTCAATGAATTTTATTTTTTATTTTTTTTCAAATATTTAAATTAGATTAATTCTTTAGTTTTTTTCGATCACTTTTTGCAATATTTCATAAAAATCTTTATTATGTAAAAAAATATAATAAACTAATATATATACTAGTCATCAGTAAATTTCCGAATAATAATTTCGGTATAATAATTTAATAATCTACTTATTTTCGTTTACAAGTGAAGTTACAAATACTTACAATATTAATCGATAAAGGATATTTTATGGCATCCATTTTTTGAATTATTAGATTAGTTTTTATTATTTTCATTATTTTCGCAATATTTCATAAAATCTTATGTAAAAAAAAAATTATAATAAACCAATGCGTTCTTTATTATGTAAAAATATAATTAACTGATAATATATAATAAAATGTAATATAATAAAAAAAATATATATTTTTGAATTTTTTTAATGTTTCAGATCTTTTCGAAATCTATTCCCGTTCATTTCTTTCTTCTCTTTCACTTTTTCTTTCTTCACTTCTTCGTTCTATGCTTCTTCTTTCTACGCTTCTTCCTACGCTTTTTCTTTCTCCGCTTCTTCTTTCTCCGCTTCTTCTTCCTTCTCTTTCTTCACTTCTTCTTCCTTCTATTTCTTCACTTCTTCCTTCTCTTTCTTCATTTCTTCCTTCGCTTCGTTCTACGCTTCTTCTTTCTACGCTTCTTCCTACGCTTTTTCTTTCTCCGCTTCTTCTTCCTTCTCTTTCTTCACTTCTTCTTCCTTCTCCGCTTCTTTCTCTTTCACTTCTTTCTTCACTTCCTTCTCCCTCATTTCTGCTCCCTTCTCCTTTATCCTCGTCCTTATCCTCATTTTCATCTGATGTACTTGAGTCACTTTCCGTTTCTTCGTTAGAATTCGAGTCTTTCAAATCAAATTCTCGGCCGGTTTCCATTTTTTTCTATTAATAAAATTCTTTTTTAGTATTTAAAAAAATTAAAAAATCAAAAAAATCTGTATATTTTTAATACTTACTAAATTTCTTTTTAACCTTTTACTTAAAAATTTATTATCATTTTTTAATATTTCATTATTTGGGTTTAGGAAACTTTCGCATATTGCTATGACGAAAGATATTTGTTCTTTGGATACTTTCGAAGTATCCTGCCACGTTTCGTTAATGATTTTTCCACACCAGGTGGTTTCATCATTTTCCAACTTTGAATGTAACTTTTCGTAACACTGTTTGACTATTGATAATGATTTCCAAGCTTTTATCTCACTTGGAGTTGACTTCATATTTATTTTGGGGAGACTTCTAAATACAGAAAATATCGATTTTCTGATTTGGGTAGACAACGCTCCTCTTCTAGACCAGTGCCTTTCTACTAACTTTAAATGATTCAAAATCTTTAGTTAATTATTGAGATATCTGGATTATAATGTATTCAGTAAAACTTACTTTTCTTTGTAGAATCATATCAAAATAAAACGTCCAGCGTTTATTGCTCCAATTTTCGAAAAGTTCCGGATATTTATTTGCTAAAAATCTTGCTGAAATCTCTTTCAGCTTTTTGGAATTTGGATAAATTTTTCTAGAAATTGACTTGTTTGCAATCTCCCCAATAATTTTCTTTTTTTTAAAAAATATTATCAGTAAAATAGTTTTTTTTATAAAAATAAATAAAATGAATAAATAAAATAAATAAATAAAATACTTACATTAATAAAGGTTTGGTCATACATTTCGTCACTTTCTTTCATCATTTTACTATTTTCCATCATTTTTCGGATATCCGAAACTTCTTTTCGAAGGTCCCCAACTTCTTTATCGATTTTCACCAAATAATTTAATGTACGATCTTTTTTTTTTTTCCTTGCCAACGTAGATTCATCTAATAAAATAAATTATATATTATTATTTATTATAAAATATTTTTATTGAAAATTTTTTAAAACATTACTTTCGCCTTCGGAATATTGTTCTTCTCTTCCTTTTTCAGTTCTTCTTCTTTTGGTTGCACAAGTTTCTGGTTCTTCACCACCACTTTCTATTATAATTGGTGTTGTTGATTCTATCAATATATCCTGCATTTCGGTTTTCAATCCTTCTCTTGTTGCTGCTGCTGCTGCCGATGTTGATGCTTCTGATACTTCCAGAGCTTCCGAAGCAGATGTTCCTGTTGCAAAATAGGAAATCTCTCTTCTTTTTTTTGCCTTATTACTACTTAATCTTCCGGATAAAAGATCATTAACTCTTTTTTTATTTTTTTTATTTTTTTCTTGATAAAAGCTAATTAAAGTTTTTTGCGACATTACGAAAATTTTTAGATGTTCGAGGATTTGTTTTAAATAGATATTTAAATATTTATGCAAATATTTTGGAAAATTTTATGGTAAAGTTAGAAGAATTCTGATTCTTTATATACATTTTTTTTTGCATCCCATTTTTCTAAATTTTCTAAATTTTAATAATAACTTCGAATATTTCCTAAATGTATCATCATACTTGTATTATCTTTCATTAGATGTCATCCTTCCTTCCTTTCTTTTGAAACACATCATTCTAATTAATTTTGTAAATCATCTTAGGATACATAATTATGAAATAAAAAAATAATATTATCGAATATTTCCGTATACATATTTGATAATTTATTAAATAATTGTTTTTAATTAAATTTCTACATGTTAAAAAGAAAC
>PQFF01000267.1:53411-92779 GCA_003547095.1 Diversispora epigaea | reverse complement strand
GTGCACGTGACATAATTAAAGGATCTACATTTATACATATTATAACTTATTGGATAATTTGATAATACTTATCAAAATACGAATACTTTCGAAAGTATAAATATATATTTATTTTACAGATATAGCATTTATTATAAAATCAAAATTATCGTGTATATCAAAAATTGCAAAACAAAATTTTACAGATATAGTATTTATTATAAAATCTTATGTTCTTTTTATTGTATATTTATCAATTAATATAGAAAATTACAAAACAAATCAAATATGTTCGGAAGTTTTTCTTTATTATTGAAAAGATAAATTTGAAAATTTGAAAAGATATATAAGTACTATGAAAAAATATGTTAAAAAATGTCTAAAAACTTCAGTAAAAATATTAAACTTTAAAATATTAAACTTTAATTTAAAAACAATGTCTGTAAATTTTAAATGTCTATATTGTGATCGTTATCTTTCGAGCTGAAATGCATACTCCCAACATGTAAAATATTGTAATGAACTTAAAGAACTTAATACCAGTACAGAGGAATCCAATAATGATATTTCAGATACGGTCTCGAGTATTAATGAAATGTCATTAGATAGTGATGATTTTAGTCAAATTGAAGAATTGCAAAGTATTCGAGAAGAAAACCTACCGTTAGTATCCGAAATTTCTTACCAATATGAAAGTGATTCAAATTATGCTGGTGATGTTTCTCTTCGTTCGGAAGAATTTGAAAACTTTGATGAAATTTTATCCGAAAGTTTGCAAAATTATACAGAAAAATCTGATACCAATATAAGTAATACTCTGCAAGAACTTGAACCTAAAAGTTTGACTTTGCAAGATAATATAGAAGAATCTGAAGTTGAAATTAAAGAATTTCCAAACGAGGCATATGCAGATTTAATGACTCTTGTTACAAAACACAATCTTAGTAATAAAGCTGGAAATTCAATCATAAAATTCTTTAATAGACATTCAGATTTATCTCAATCGCCTCTTCCAAAAAATATCGAAACTGGTCGAAAGTTCATGGACAAAATGAACATATCACAATTATCATATTCTAAACATTGTATACTCGTGCATAATAATCGAGAGTATTTCATTAATTATCATCCAATTAAAAATTGTATTAAAATTCTTTTGTCAAATTCCGAAATACTTCAACATTTTATATTTAAATATAAAAATAAAAAGGTAAATATATATTAAATTCCGTCTTATTTTAAATATTTATAGAGTTTTATTAATCTTCTTATTTATATCAGCATCAAGGGGAAAAATCATATGCAGAACAAAATTCTGGAAATTGGTGGAAATATGCGGAAGCCTCAATTCCATCTTCGGCATGTATTTTGTCCCTTATTCTTTATTCAAATGCAACTACAACAGACACATTAGGAAAAAGTTCATTACATCTTATTTACATATCTCTTGGAAATATTCCTACATGGAGAAGAAATAAGGAAGATGCTAAACAATTATTAGGATATTTTCCGATTTTATTTGCTAAAAATGAGAAAGAAAAGACATCTCCTGAATTTAAAAAATTAGTTCGTGAAACTTTTTATAAATCTTTAAAATTCTTATTAGATCCTCTATTTGAAAATGAAAATGGAATCGATTATAAAATTAATAACAGAATTATCTGGTTTTTTCCGAAAATATCTACTATAATTGGCGATTGGCCGGAAGCATGCACATATTCATTAACTTATAAATCCGCCAGTTCAAATTTTCCTTGCCATTTTTGTTTAGTTCAAAAGAATGATTTGATAGATACAATGCAAGATCAAATAATACTTCGTAACCATGAAAATATGATGGAACATTTTAACAATAATACTGGTCATTCGGTAAGTTTAGAACCGGTTGAAAATTACTTCTGGAATATTCCGTAAGTATTTGTATTTTTATTTATATTTTTATTTATATATTTTATGGATATATGCTAACTTTATATATTTAAATCTAGAAATCTAAATATTTATGCAGCCACTGTACCTGATAGAATGCATCACTTGGATCTAGGTCTATATCACTATCAAATAGAATTCACTAAAGGAATACTTGGAAGATCATCAATAGATAAAATGAACGAGAGAATTGGAGCTATTCCAAGGTATCCAGGTTTAAAAATATTTTCAAAAGGGTTACAATCAATAGCCCGATTAACTGCAAGTGAGCATAGAGATTTAATGAAGGTGATGGTATTTGTGGTTGATGGTTTATTAAGTGATGATCTTTCGGAAGTCTATGTAAAATGGAACGAAATGTATATATTGAGTAGATTAGAGATACATCAGGAAATTTTTTAAGTCGGAGGTTATTGTAATAATTTCGTTTTCAAAGGTTATTGAAGGTTATCGGACCAATAATCTTCGCAAATATTACGTTTATTATGATAAAGTGAAGGTTATTGAAGGTTATCGATATCAATAACCTCCGGAGTATTACGTTTTATTAATAAAAATGAAGGTTTTCGGTACCAATAACCTTTGTAAATATTACGTTTATGTTGGAGGTATTTAAAGGTTATCGGAGTGAAGGACTTCGAAGGCTTACGTTTAAAAAAATTTACTGATGTATTTAAAAAAAGTGATCTAGAAAAATTTCAGGTAATATTAATATATCATATTAAAATATTTAGCAATAATACTAACTTATTTTAATAATCATACAGAAGGCGATTAACGAATGGGCCGATCTGTTTGTCATTTTATTTCGAAAAAAATCGGATTCAAAAATGAAATTTCCAAAGTTTCACTCATGGATTTTCCACATCGTTGATACAATTCGGGAATACGGAGCAATTAATGGATATACTACTGAAACATATGAAAGTTTGCACAAGTCCTACGTAAAAACTCCATATCGTCTCAGTAATAAGAAAGGCATAGAAGAGCAAATAATGAAAACTGTAAATATACTTTAAAATATTATAATTATTTTTGTTATTACATAATATATCGAAATACTAATTATTTGTTTTAGATTCGGCGTAAAGCAATAATTAAGCGAAGAGTTACGGAAGAATTACACAAAACTCCAACCGCTTTGATCTACACTTCAAAATTATTTGAATTTAAACTTTTGGAAGCTTCCATATTTTTCGAACAACAAAAAAAGAATCCGGATTTAACTGAAAATATGATAAAAGGTTTTGCCAAATTTCTTGAGTGTTTGGACTTATTTTTCGATATGTTAGATATTATTTCAGCCGAAGACTGTCGAATAAAGATATTTGGTTCCGTTACATTAAAAAATATAAATATTTTACGTGCAACAAACAAATTCCAAAATCGACCATGGTTTAGTAATATAGCTATTGCTATGGATGATGCAGAACTTTTCGAATATCAGTCTGACAATGGAACTTGTTATGNAATTATTTGAATTTAAACTTTTGGAAGCTTCCATATTTTTCGAACAACAAAAAAAGAATCCGGATTTAACTGAAAATATGATAAAAGGTTTTGCCAAATTTCTTGAGTGTTTGGACTTATTTTTCGATATGTTAGATATTATTTCAGCCGAAGACTGTCGAATAAAGATATTTGGTTCCGTTACATTAAAAAATATAAATATTTTACGTGCAACAAACAAATTCCAAAATCGACCATGGTTTAGTAATATAGCTATTGCTATGGATGATGCAGAACTTTTCGAATATCAGTCTGACAATGGAACTTGTTATGCACAGGTATATGCTAATTACAATATAACTTTAAATTATTGTAGAAGTTGATTTAACATGATTTTTTATTTATTTAGACATTATTGATAACGGAAGTAATACTACCAAATAAATCACCATTTCATCTCGCACTTGTGCAATGGTACGATTTTAAATCTAAAAAAACTCCGTTCGTTTATGACTGTCCTTTATTAAAATTAGTAGAAATATACAATTTTATAGAGATAGAAGCAATCGAAGAAATAGTTCATATAGTTCCACGCTTTGATACAAAAGATGAATATTTTGTAAATAAATTTATATTTTAATTGTATTGTATTATATTATATAATTGTATTATATAGTTATTATATTATATATTGTATTGTATTATATAGTTATAAATTATTGAATATTTCGCTTTTCTGTTTATTTAAATATAAAAAATAAAAAAGAAATTATTGTATTAATTACTATATATTTTGTATTTGGGGAGAGAGCTTTTATATATAATCTCAAATAATACTATTAAATTTTTCAATATGCAAGAGTATAATTAAAGGTATGTACAATACTATTAAATTATAATATGTTTCGAAAATGCATAACAAATTTCAAAATAAATTGTATTGTAATTAGAACAAATAATAATCAATTAAGAAAAAAAACTTTTTAATATGCGAAAATTGCAGAAATATAATTAAAGGTATGTATAATATGTTAAATTATGATATGCGCAGATTTCAAAAATCGATTTTGCTAATTAAAGATATATGTTAATAGATAATACAACTAATTCATGTAATGACAGTTTTAAGAAAAAAAAACTCTTTCCGCTTATCAATTTTTATTAAAATTTTATATATAAAAATTTTTTATTTTTTATAGAACATAAACATAAAAATTCTTCGGGGCCAGGTCGAAGTTATTAACTTGCATTTAAATTCTTTCCTTCCTTCATTCGCAGAAGTTTGTATGGTTCTGAGAGGGAGTTTAAATGTTTGCGAAAGCTTTTACCTGGCATGCTAATATATAACGGAACAAAAAATTAAAGGACAACCTGACAAGACGAAGTAGACGGAAGTAACGACACACCATGCTCTCTCCAAGCTTAGCTTTATTATGAGAAATGCATTTCCTGAGCTCCATAAGAATCTTGGGTCCTATCTTTAAGTCCACTCCCGTTGCAATAGGATTGGCGAGGAACTGGCAGGTGGATACAATACTCTCTTAAAGTGAAAGGATAACTATCTCACAGATTAGGGCAGAGATATAAACATAACTGGAGCCCTGTGTTTGGGGACGAAACCCATGAACAAAATTGTATTATCTGTTGCGATGGCTAGACGACATGGACTTTACGAACTTTCCGACAGTTGGGTTAGATATCACGGCTTTAGCGGGGCCTTTACTTAGAAAGATAATAAAATTGACGATAATTTTTAGTGGCGCAGCANTTCTTCGGGGCCAGGTCGAAGTTATTAACTTGCATTTAAATTCTTTCCTTCCTTCATTCGCAGAAGTTTGTATGGTTCTGAGAGGGAGTTTAAATGTTTGCGAAAGCTTTTACCTGGCATGCTAATATATAACGGAACAAAAAATTAAAGGACAACCTGACAAGACGAAGTAGACGGAAGTAACGACACACCATGCTCTCTCCAAGCTTAGCTTTATTATGAGAAATGCATTTCCTGAGCTCCATAAGAATCTTGGGTCCTATCTTTAAGTCCACTCCCGTTGCAATAGGATTGGCGAGGAACTGGCAGGTGGATACAATACTCTCTTAAAGTGAAAGGATAACTATCTCACAGATTAGGGCAGAGATATAAACATAACTGGAGCCCTGTGTTTGGGGACGAAACCCATGAACAAAATTGTATTATCTGTTGCGATGGCTAGACGACATGGACTTTACGAACTTTCCGACAGTTGGGTTAGATATCACGGCTTTAGCGGGGCCTTTACTTAGAAAGATAATAAAATTGACGATAATTTTTAGTGGCGCAGCAATACCAAAATTGTGGGGAATNGATAGATAAATAATTAGGGCTGAAATTAGTATTACATATAGTTGCATATTTAATTTTTTACTTACCCCTTTTTAGTCTCGTATTGATAGCAAAAATTTCCTTTTAAAATAATAGCATATTTTTTGAGAAAGCTATTTTTAGAGGTTTTTATACGATCACGTTTTCCTCTATATGTAACATAGTATATAAATATTTTTTCTTTTTTTTTGATTTTTGATAAATGGATAGTTGATCCAGTGGTTCGGCACTGTTTTTAAGATATCCTGTATTCGGATGGCTGCAGGGTCTTAGAAGTGGGGTTGTAGCTGGCGACTCTGTAAGCGAACTTCGGTTTTCTTACGGCGGTGGCTGGTTAAATGGTGGCAGGTAACCAATCCTTCCTAGTTAGTTTTTATTCTTTATGGATTTGTAGTTTAAGTTATTATTGTTATAATGTATATTATAAATATCTGAATAAAGACGAGATCTCACTGATCGTTTAAAATGTAAAAATGTAATGTCAGTTTTAAAAGAATGAAGGACAATGATTTTTTTAATCACGACATATTTCGTTTAAGGAAGAAATGTAATGACAATACCTAATTTAATCGTGAATTAAGGATTTTTGAAGATTAGTGTAATTTTAATCATAATACAAATATAAATAAAAAATATATAAAAAATATCAAAATTCTTCCAGCTTTATTTCAAAAATCAAAAAATATTTCAAATATTGCAAATAATAAAATATTTAATAATTCTTTAAACATGTCAACAAGACTAAGTTATTACCAAAAAAAGCAAAACAAAAATAGAACAGCAATCGCCAAAATTTTTTCTGGTCATTCGAGATTTGTTAAATCGAAAAAAAGTGAAGTATCTACTTCAGCAACAGCAGAACCAACAAGACCAGCATCAAGAACAACATCAAGATAAGCATCAAGAACAACATCAAGACAAGCATCAAGAACAACATCAAGACAAGCATCACTACAACCACGACAAGAATCACCACAACCACAACCATCATCATCACATTTAATAATAAGTCGTCACCCATCGCCATCGCCATCGCCATCACAAACTACTTCAAGAAAACGAAGAAAGACAAAAACGGGAGTTACTGAAATTAGTGATGACGGTAAATTTTTGAATTTCTTCGAAATCCTTCGAAATATTTTAAATATACAAACTAATGTATTTACATTTAGATGACGATGCTCCACTTACCCGAAAGGAAGCAAAAATCTTTTTCAACGAATTAAAAAAAGAAATCTCTGATGTTCGAAAACTTCTGAAAATGAGTGGTGTCGGAGACTACACAACTGAAGAATCATTTATTAAAGTAAGTATTATATGTGAGATTTTCTTAAAATGAATTATATTTTTTACTTATTTGGTATTCTTTATAATAGGAATTTGTAGGGGAAATCGCCTCTTATTCTATTAATAAATATATATATCCAAATAAAAAAGAATTAAAAAAATCTGCTNTATTAAATTATATAAATTATATAAATTATAGTATAATAAATAATTTTTAATAAAATTTTAAAAATTTTCAAGCTCCTCGCAAAACACTGGAGCAGAAGAGGAGCAATTGCTACAAGAGTTCGATCATCATTTTTTCGACTTTCGGGAAATCGGATTTGCCTACAATCAATACCAAATCCGCAGCAAGTGAAGTATTATCTTGGAAAAAATCCCAAAAGGTCAAAGATGTACTAAGAAAACTGAACCAGGACGTCGATGGTCATGAAAATTTGACCTGATGTACAAAGATCATGGAAAAAATTTGGGAAAAATCGAAGAAGGTGCCGAAAGAAAAAGTCGCCTTTACGATTTCAATAATACAATACTTGCTGAGCCCGAAAGTCGAAAGTATAAAAATCGATGACGAAGCTATTCGAAAAAGAATGAAGAAAAATATCGTAAGTATAAATTTATTAAATTTATTTGTAATTATACGAATTATACGAAATATTAATTATTATTTTTATTTATAGAAAAAATTAGAAAAAGGCGAAACAATCGAATTTGAAGAAAAATCAGATGAAGAATCGGAATCAGAGGAGGAATCGGAGGAGGAATCATCTGAAGAAGAAAAAAAAGGTAAAGAAAGAGAAGAAAGAGAAGAGGAAGAAGAAAGAAGATGGGAAGGAGAAGAAAGAAGATTGGGGGAAGAAAGAGTATTAGAAGAAGAAAGAGGAAGGGAAGAAAGGCAGGAAGGAGAAGAAAGGCGGGAAGAAGAAGAAGAGGAATTAATAGAAATAATTAGCGGAGGTCCAAGTACTTCGTAAATAAACGAAAAAAAATAGATTATTTTTTATATTTTCATTAATACATTAGTGAACATTACAATTTTTTATTTTTCATTATTTTTTATTAAATAAATATGCGAAAAATACAATAATTTTTAAAAATCAAAATACAAAAAATATAAAAATGTTCGAAAAAAACTATAATAATATGTAATTTTGAATATTTTTTTAAAAAATAGAAAATAAAATTTGTAAAAATAATTCGAAAATCTTTGAAAAATTCCGAAAATTTGTTATTGATACTAAGGAAAAAAGAAAAGAAAAAAAAATGTTAGAAACAGTATTGAATAAACTGATTCAATCTCTGTGCGCTGTTTTCTAAGTAAGCATGTTAACGTCTGAGAGTATCCTACTTCTAGACAACAGGGGGTATCCTACTTTATGAATAACCCCCATTGAACGACTACCTGTTACTGCGATTATGGCGGAATGTCACCACAGGAAAATCGTAGTATAAAGGCTGTATTAATCAAAGAAAGGAACGTCGAGAACTAACAGTGTTTTACTATCAGAACTCCACCCCGCCCATCACTTTAACACAACNACAATTTTTTATTTTTCATTATTTTTTATTAAATAAATATGCGAAAAATACAATAATTTTTAAAAATCAAAATACAAAAAATATAAAAATGTTCGAAAAAAACTATAATAATATGTAATTTTGAATATTTTTTTAAAAAATAGAAAATAAAATTCGCAAAAATAATTCGAAAATCTTTGAAAAATTCCGAAAATTTGTTATTGATACTAAGGAAAAAAGAAAAGAAAAAAAAATGTTAGAAACAGTATTGAATAAACTGATTCAATCTCTGTGCGCTGTTTTCTAAGTAAGCATGTTAACGTCTGAGAGTATCCTACTTCTAGACAACAGGGGGTATCCTACTTTATGAATAACCCCCATTGAACGACTACCTGTTACTGCGATTATGGCGGAATGTCACCACAGGAAAATCGTAGTATAAAGGCTGTATTAATCAAAGAAAGGAACGTCGAGAACTAACAGTGTTTTACTATCAGAACTCCACCCCGCCCATCACTTTAACACAACCGAAGGGACTCAAGAAGATTCACTGGAGTCTCAGACGACCCGGAAACACAACATCAAATGAAGATTTTACAGATAGCAACTGGCGTCCAACCTCGTCAAAAACCAACATACTTACTTGAGAAATAAATAAGTTTTTGAAAATTTCTGGAAAAAGAGTATAGTTTTTGAAAAAGTTCGAAACAAAATAAATAAGTTTTTGAAAATTAATGGAAAAAGAGTATATAGTTTTTTGAAAAAAGAGTATATAGTTTTTAAAATTTCTGGAAAAAGAATAAATAAACAAGATCATTTTGTGAAAAAGTTCAAACAAAATAAATAAACAAGATCATAAATAAACAAATAAACAAGATCATAAATAAACGAAATTTTTCGAAATTTTTTAAAACAATAAACTTTCGAAAATTTTTAGGCAAATATTTTCGTAATAATTACGAAAATTTTCGAAAATTTTTTAAAACGTCAAAATTATGGAAAATAGCATCTGTAATATTACGGAATTTTAACGTTTCAATAACTTTCGAAAATTTTCGAAAATTTCTGTAATATTACGCGAAAAATTATGGAAATTTAATATCACGTTAAAATTACGGAATATTACGTCCGAAAAAATTTCCTGATGTAAGAATAAACAAATATTGTCGTTACCAAATTGGTTCTGAAATATTTAGTTCAATATTTTTACCTAAATACCAAAAAAGCTTATATATTCTAGCTAAATTTGCATCTGAAGATAATAGTATTGATATTTATCCAGATCAAATTCAGTTCTTTTTTGTTCATGAAATAAGTACAAATAGAATAAATATGGAAAATCATTATCTGGCATATGTTCGTTGGTACAAAAAAATCAAGAATCGGTTCTATTTTGACATAAATCAAGAACAAATATGTAATGTTGAATTATGGGCATATCGGCTGATTATAAAAATTGACTGATTTTCTGTTACACAAAAATTTTTTTTATTTACCTCTTAATAAAGTTAATAAAACTTATTGATAACAGATTTTGACTACTAAGTAAAGTTGTTTTTTTAAAATAAAGTAAATAAAATAAAAGAAAAAGTAAAATAAAATAACGTATTAAACCTTTTAAGAAAAAAATAAAACAAATTTTCGCAGGGTAAAATGGTTGGGTTGATGGGTTGACAAGTATTTATTAACAGGTTTACTTATATTTAAACTTTTATTTACTTAATAAAATATTTTTAAAAATTACAAATATATGTAAAATTTTATGTCGAATATTTTTATTTAGGAGTTGAGAAGTAGTTTTCTTAATAAAATATTGAGATTTTTTTGATTTTTAAATTTTTTTAAAAAAATAAATAAAATTATAATTGGCTAAGAGGATATCACCTGATCTAAAATTTTAAGACTTTCACAATCAGCCCATATAGATACTGAATTTTATCCTAAAAACTGAGATTGTATTATTCCAGTCCATTACATTCTTGAACAATTTGTACCGGTGTTATCGAGGTTAATCGCTACGGTTCGATCACGATCAATCTGATACATTTCACGGTTCTTTTAGGAGTTTAACGTGCTATGTCCAAAGACACACGACAGTTTGGTTTCTATTTTGCTTATAGAAGGCACCAGTCAGTTTATAGACATAATCAGTTTTTTCATTGCGCGACGCCCTTTAACATTGTTATAACTAACAAGAGGTGTAACTGTCTATGCATTCAAATATAATATGTCTGTGTATTAACTCAAACGCAAAAAGTCATACTCTTAATAAATATGCGTTTACTCAAACGCTCAAAGACAATATGCGTTTACTCATCAAACGCTCAAAGATAATATGTGTTTACTTATCAAACGCTCAAAGATAATATGCGTTTACTCATCAAACGCTCAAAGATAATATGCGTTTACTCATCAAACGCTCAAAGATAATATGCGTTTACTCATCAAACGCTTAAAGATAATATGCGTTTACTCATCAAACGCTCAAAGATAATATGTTCTTTCAATACAAATCATGACTTTATTTATTCTTTTGCAAAAGTTTATATTTAATTTCATTAACTCAAGAATATTAACATTATACAATTATACAATCAAGTATTTAATCCTATAATATTCAATATTCCTTTATTAATTATACATGTTAGTTTATTAATAATTAAAATACAAATAAAATAATTTACTATTATTTTTCAATGATTATACTTTCATCGTTCAAGAATTTAGGGTTAAGAATAAAATTAAAGTATTCTCTTTAATATAATAGGTTTACTACCTTTTGAGGTTCTTTCTTAAGAATTGGATATTTCCATCCTTTTTTATAAGTTAGGAAGGGAATTGAAATTCAAAAATGTCTGTCTCTTAAAAATGCAGAGGGCTCGTATTTATAACTATTAGGGTTGCACTATTCTTCCTATTTTAGTAATATGATCTACTATTTTACTGTGCCACTGTGTTACTTACTATTACTGCGCCTTTGTGTAACCATTATTGTTATCGTGTAACTTTACTGCGCCACAAAGTCATGTGATTAAAACTATTTATAAATTGATATACACATAAGAATCTAATATTAATAGGGTGTTCGTACTAAATATTGATATTTATTATTATTATTCTTTATTATTACTATTTATTTATAATATTTATTGGCTGCGGTTAACGTGGTATTTCACTATGTAACACCAGTTAAGTATAAAATTTCAGATCGTAAAAAAAGAGTATTTGACAGTAAATCCAATAAATAGAAAATATAATTTACACTAAAAATTATCTTTTTTATTTTATTCTGAAATAATTAGAATTATGTAATTTTATTAAAATTTTCATAAATACATAATAAATCAGAAATAAATAATAAATCAGAAATTTTGCATTAAAATTATCTGAATTCAGTAATTTTTTTTTCGAAATGATAAAGATTTTATTAAATTTATTAACAGTTGAATTTAAGATAAATTTTTGCAAAAAGAGTATATTTCTGAAATTGATATTTTGACAGCATCAGAATATTGTATAAATTTCAACATAAATTTGAAAATTCTGAATTTTGGTTAAAACTAAAATCTGAATTTTTGAATTTTGGCTAAAATTTATTAATGATTGAATTTAAGATAAATTTTTGCGAAAAGAGTATATTTCCGAAATTGACATTTTGGCAATAAAACAGTATCAAAATATTGTATAAATTTCAGCACGAATTTGAAAATTCTGAATTTTGGTCGAAATTTAAAAATCACTTCAAAATTTCCTGAAATTTCTAAAAGCTGATTTTTTTTGACAATTAGCCGAAAGTTAACTGAATTTTGATATTGCCAATTTGTCTTATTTCGCTTACAATATTGTGAATGAAATATACTTACTTTATACATAATTCCTAAATGTTTAATAATCAGTAAGAAACAAGAAATTTTTTAATAAATTCTAAATTTTTGTCGAATTTTATTAATAGGCTGAAATATCATATTTTGAAATGGATAAGCTGAATTTAGACAGAATTGTTTCGAAATTCTATATTTCTGAAATATCCATTTTAACAACAAAACAGCGTATCAAAATATTGTACCAAATTTCAACATGAATTCAGAAATTCCAAATTTTGATCGAAACTTAACTTAAAGTTAATTTTTAAGTTTCGACCAAAATTTAAAATTTTTGAATTTTAACTGAAATTTATTAATAGCTAAATTTAGGCTGATTTTTTTTGACAATCAGCTGAAAGTCAATCGAATTTTGATATTGCCAATTTGCCTCATTTCGACTATACTTGCACACAAAATTATTTTGGGACCCTGAAATTGCAATTTTGGAGAAAAAAGTCGAAATAGTTTTTCATAGAAGACAAAATTATTTTACTTAAAACCCAAAATTTTTTGACTACCCAGATTTATTCTTTGATTAAAGATACACATAACTGGGTACTTTTTTTACTTCTATATATAGAATAGATTCTGCATAAATCTCAAAAAGTCGAAATACCTCAAAAATCTAAAATCAATTTTGGGAACATGTATAATTTCGACTAGTGTTACATGTTAAATTATTTTGAGATTTCGAAATTGTAATTTTGAAAAAAAAGTCAAAATAGTTTTTCATAAAAGACAAAATTATTTTATTTAAAACCTGAAATTTTTTGATCACCCAGATAAATTCCTTGATTAAAAATACATATAACTAAATACTTTTTTTACTTCTATATATAGGGGATGTTTAAAGTAATATCTATTACATAATTATTTGAAATTAATTAATATTAGAGTAAGTGCTAAGTTAAGGTTAAAGTTTGAGTAGTTATTCTTAGTTATTATATGTAAAATTGTCTCCCTGACATTTTTTATTAATGTATTAAGATATATTTAGACATTAGTTTCTTGTATTTTTGTATTTTTCACTTTTTTTTTTGTTAAACTAATTCGTATAAACAAAAAATTCACGATTTTCATTAGTTATACATCAGGAAACTTTTCGAGGCGTAAATTTACAGAAAATTTACGGGACCTACAGAAATTTACGCTTAAAAAAATCAATTTTTTTGACTTTGATCACTATTTATAAGACAGGGAGCGATTTTTTACTAAGATATTTCTATGACAGATTGAAAGATCTGGTTCTTAGCTACAAGATGATATGTATTTAATTTCTGTAACATCAATATTTGCGAAGATATTCACGTTTAAAGTTTCACATCAGTGAAAAAATTTCCGCGTAAATTTTCCAAAAATTTTCGTAATTCTGCCGGAAATTTCTAAGAAATTTTCGGAAAATTTACGTGGAAATTTTTTTACTGATTTGAAACTTTAAACGTGAATATCTTCGCAAATATTGATGTTACAAAAATGAAACACATATCATCTTGTAGCTAAGAACCAGATCTTTTGATCTGTCATAGAAATATCTTAGTAAAAAATCGCTCCCTGTCTTATAAATAGTAATCAAAGTCAAAAAAATTGATTTTTTTAGGCATAAATTTCTGTAGATTCCGTAAATTTTCTGTAAATTTACGTCCCGAAAAGTTTCCTAATGTAGTTAACAGAAAATCTCGTGATGAATATTGCTTTAGATGACCTTCATATATAGAATAAATTCTGCATAAATCTCAAAAAGATGAAATATTTCAAAAATTTAAAATTAATTTTGGGAATATGTATAATATTAATAGATAAATTTATTTTTTTGGATAAATGATAAATTTAGTATTAAGAAAGTTATTTTTAGAGGTTTATATAATCATGTACTTTCTTTAAATTTAAAATTCAATTTAAATTTAGTAAGATAATTTAAATAGTACAGAAGCTAATATAAGGAATAGGTTTATAATTTTATTCTTTATTTAAAGAAAAAATAATTTATAATATATGAGGTGGGATGTTGTTCCTTTGGTAGGTGATAGTTGTTGGTAGTTAGAGTGAAATTGTATCACTGTTATAGATTAGACTTTTCCTCATAAGAGTTAGGGTTGAACAATTTTGAAAAAGTTTGGAATAGAGGTTTATAGTTACTCTACAGTAGTTGAATATGCTATATGGATTAAATCTTTAATTAGCAAGTTATTATTCTATAATATATTTTAGTTTAAGTTACTGTATTGTAATGTATATTAGAATTCTATGAATAAAAACAAGCCCTTATTGACATTTCAAAATCAAAAAATCTTTCCTCTCCTTTTTATTTTATTCTTATATTATTATATATTTATTTTATATTTTATTTATTATTAATTATATCTATGTAAATATGATTTCATTATGTCACTATTACTGATTGAAAATTTATAAAATTTACACATATTAAGTATCAGATATGTGTAGGTTTTATAAATTTTCAATCAATATATTATATATTGTATTTGTTATATAAAATATTTAATTTTAATAAAGAACAATAAGATATCTTTTTTCTGAAATTATCTTCCTATTATTGTTTACCACTTTACAGTTAAAATTATTGTAGATACTAGTAATTTTCCTTGCTTATCTTATTTCATTAAGTCAAGAACTTAGCTTTTTAAATTTTTCACATTAAGAAAATTAAATTCTTATACTATTTGTAGATAATATATAAATAAACAAGGAGATGACAGTAAAAAAAAAAAAAACTCTTTTCGGTTATCATTTATTTTTCAAAAATACGCAGTAAATAAAATTCGAAATAGTTTTATTTTTTTATATAGCTTTTATTGAATTTTTGCTCAAGTATGAGCGAACAGGAAGACCGACCTAGGAGGAAGGTCGCTAACTACTCCTCTACTAGAAGTCCGATGACTACTCGTAACAGGTTTAAATTCAACCCTCTGGAAAAAAAAATAATAATAAAAACTCAGGAAAAAACACTACTGAAAAAAGCTCAGTCTCTCAAGGAGAAACTCAGTCGGAAAGCTCCAACACCGTAAGAAACAATACCCAGCTCAAAGAAATAACTTGGGAAGCAGAAAACATTTCAACAAATGAACAAAATATTATGAATTTGGAAGAAGATAATTTTAATAATGATAATAATACTGATACTCAAGATATACGTGTTGCCCAAATCCCAAATAATTTGGGATTTGGGATGCCAAAATGCACAAATTACTAGTATTTGGGATTTGGGATTTGGGATTTCGGCAAAAAATACTAATTATAATTTGGGATTTGGGATTTGGGATTTCGGCAAAAAATACTAATTATAATTTGGGATTTGGGATTTGGGATTTCGGCATTTGGGATTTCGGCATTTGGATTTTGAATTTGGGCGGCAGGTATAACTCAAGAATGGCAACAAGTAACCAATTGTAAAGGTAAACAGAAAGTCGTGAATAACGATACAACAAGTAAAAATCAAGAAACAACAGTTGTAGAAGATAATGAATCAATTATTTCCTTTGAAGATATTAATGAAAACCAACATGAATAGCATAAAGCCTTTGGGGCTAAGAAATATAAAATTTGGACGTTCGCTTCACGAATTTCGGGTAAAACTATCGGGGATAAAATTGAAAAAATTAAAAAATCGTTTAGAGAAGTGACAGAATTAATTACGGTTAATTCAGAAGTCTTCAATAGACAAAGAATGATTTCTGTTTTTTTTGACAATGAAGAAAAAATGAATACAGCTAAAAAAATTAATGTAAGCGCAGATGCAGCACAGCCGAGCTACATGCATAGGGCTGTAATCTTTAAAAGGAATCCTCAAAGAGATATTATGCATGGTATCAAGTTGTGGGACATTTCTATTGGCATGAAGTACAAAGAATTAGCTTTTGAAATATCTTCTACTTTTGGAGATATTGAAAGAATGAACCTTAGAACAAATGACATGTGGCAATCAGCCGTAATTGTATTTAAAGAAAAAAATAGTGCAGAAAAAATTCTTGAAAATTGGAATATTATTATTGGTGATGACTCATTTAGAGTTATGCCACTTAATTTCACTGCAGAAATGCTCAAGTCACGTGGAGAATTTACTGCTAAAGTAATTGGCTTGCCAAATGGTATCACGGCCAGGGAACTTATGCCAAACTATTGAAAAAGTCGGGACAAAAACATGTTACTTTCCTAGAACTCGAACTTCTTATCGACGTAAAGGAGAGGCTATAGTCTTTTTTGTTTCCCCCGAAACACAGAATGCAGCTTTGAACACCTCTTGGAATGATGAAAACACAACAACTACTATCAAAATTGTAGATTTTACTACTAAAACCTGCCACAGGTGCTACTCAATTGAGCATCTCATTAGTAATTGTCCTTTGACAAAACGAGACACTGAGTTTAAAGAAAAGAAAGTCAATAATCTTGAAAAATTCGGTGCCATCTATAAAAAATATAATCCCAAATATTTAGCGACATTGAATAGACAAACTGGAAATACAACATATGCAGATGTAACAAAGAAAAATAGATTTAACAAACCTGCGTCCACTGGCGATGCAAACGATAGATTAAGTCGTATCGAATCTCTGCTTCTAGAGGTTTCTGAAAGATTAACTGCCTTAGAAGAACATGTATGGAATAAAACAAACGCTAACTTCGAACAAGATTCATTTGACTCAGATGACAACGTCGATATGGATGAAGACTTTATTGAACCGGAAAATTCAAACTCACCTGCCAATATTAGTGGGAGTTCATCGGATGACAGGTTAATTAATGTCATCAACCAACTAGTAAATCGGTTAGATAATATTAAAAGCCGGGTCATGACGCCTGCCGGTAAAACAGCTCATGTTATTATTGAAGAAAAAAATAGAAGCTCGCCTCAATAAATAGTTTCTTCCCTTTATAATTTTTTATTTATGACAGACAATAATAATAATAATAATAGTTCGATTAATTCTAATTTATCAGGAAACAGTAATAAAACAAGCGAAAAAATGACGAGTGTGCGTAGTAATATATATAATACAAAAAATTACACAGACAATCAACATATATATATAACAACACATAATGTTAGAGGGTTTAATGACCCAATTAAACGGAAAATTTTTTTTAATTTTATCAAAACAAAGAATGCTGATATCGTAAGTATTTCAGAAACAAATATTAAAGAAAATGGAGAAAAATGGTTTATCGAAGGCAGTTCCAAATATAGAATACATTGTTCTCTATGGGTATGGGGGCCGGTGTTGCCATTGTTGCCATTGTTATAAAAAAAGACCTTAATAAATATGTTTGTAATGTTAGAAGATACGAAAGAAGAGCAATAACTATCGACTTGGTGCTTCCGAAAAAAATAATAATACGCTTTATCCAAGTGTATTTTCCAAGTAAGAAAACTGAAAGAGTTGGTTTGTTAAATCAGGTCAATAATTGGTGCAGTGAAGCAAAACGTAAACAATATAAGTTAATAGTAGCTGGAGATTTCAATGCTGTTCCGGTGCCAAACTTAGACAGAAACAACAATAATTTAACAGAAACACCTGAATGCGAGATTTTCTCGTCGCTAACTAGTAAAGATTTAATTGATAGTTATAGGGTCTTATATCCTGACCAAGGTGGCTACACATGGAATCGAGACAACTCAACTGAAAAAAGCCGNAGGGTTTAATGACCCAATTAAACGGAAAATTTTTTTTAATTTTATCAAAACAAAGAATGCTGATATCGTAAGTATTTCAGAAACAAATATTAAAGAAAATGGAGAAAAATGGTTTATCGAAGGCAGTTCCAAATATAGAATACATTGTTCTCTATGGGTATGGGGGCCGGTGTTGCCATTGTTGCCATTGTTATAAAAAAAGACCTTAATAAATATGTTTGTAATGTTAGAAGATACGAAAGAAGAGCAATAACTATCGACTTGGTGCTTCCGAAAAAAATAATAATACGCTTTATCCAAGTGTATTTTCCAAGTAAGAAAACTGAAAGAGTTGGTTTGTTAAATCAGGTCAATAATTGGTGCAGTGAAGCAAAACGTAAACAATATAAGTTAATAGTAGCTGGAGATTTCAATGCTGTTCCGGTGCCAAACTTAGACAGAAACAACAATAATTTAACAGAAACACCTGAATGCGAGATTTTCTCGTCGCTAACTAGTAAAGATTTAATTGATAGTTATAGGGTCTTATATCCTGACCAAGGTGGCTACACATGGAATCGAGACAACTCAACTGAAAAAAGCCGTATCGACGCTATTTAGATTCCCCATGAGTGGATAAATAAACTCGAGGAATGTGAATTAGATAATTTGGAAGCGATAACAGATAGTGACCATAAGTGGCTGGGTGTCAAAATTAAAAAAAACTGGCGAATTGCAAGAGATAAAGAGTTAATTGGAAACACAGACCCCAAATATAATTTAAAAGGAATGTGTGATGAAAAATAGGTGAAATTTACTAACCACGTCAGAATACAATTGGAAAACTCGACGTTCACAGAACGAAGCAATATATATATGGCAAATTACAAAACACTTAATAAAAATTGTGAGACTTTTAAAAATATTATTACAGAAGCCGCTGATCGAGCTATGTCTAAAAATAAAGTGCTTAAGCGTAATAAAGTAGTTAAAAAGAATACATTATACGTGTTGTCCAAATCCCAAATAATTTGGGATTTGGGACGCCAAAATGCACAAATTATTAGTATTTGGGATTTGGGATTTGGGATTTCAGCAAAAGATACTAATTGTAATTTGGGATTTGAGATTTCGGCATTTGGGATTTCGGCATTTGGATTTTGAATTTGGGCGGCAGGTATAGAATACATTAACAAATTTTAAAATAGCTAAATTAATAAACAGAATATATAGATTCGTAATAGTTAACAAACATAAATCATTTAAATGAATCCAAGAACAAACCAAAACCGCCCAAGAAAAAACAAAACTAACACTGGTCGAATGAACAAAAATCGGAATTCTATTAATGGCAAAAATATGCATAAATCGGACATCCTATTTGTGAAAATTCATAAATCAGAAATTCCTATTTATAAATCGGAAAAAATCAACTGCCTATATTTAATAAATCTTAGCAAATTTAGCTATCAATCGGAATCCTATTCATGATAAAACCGTCCTATTTTTTTCCATTTGAAAAGTGTAATTAATCTTAACTATAATATCGAGAAACTATTCAAAGAAAAC
Organism: Diversispora epigaea; assembly: GCA_003547095.1. NCBI lineage: Eukaryota > Fungi > Glomeromycota > Glomeromycetes > Diversisporales > Diversisporaceae > Diversispora > Diversispora epigaea. Next base: position 73,194 of record PQFF01000267.1, on the reverse strand, counting down.
AACTTGATCCCTGATTTGATGGATGCTCTAAGAGCAGAGAGTCTACATTATCAAGGAATTGCACGTGTGGAAAAAAAGAAAGAAACACTCCAACGTATTCAAAAGGCAATTGAATGCCGGTGGGATGACCTTAAAACAAATCCAAAATGCATGATTAATAGTATCTTGGATAAACCTAGACAATCGATTGTGATGGATTGTTTGATAACGACAGATGCTAATGACAATCCGGTGATAATTAATGATGGAGAAACAATTAAGGGGATCGTAAAAAATCACTTCAGTAACTGGACTAGAAAACGGAGCTTAGACACTAATCTTTTGCGTAAGTGGGAGATATTTTATACACCTAAAGAAAACATTAACATCGCATGATATGATACACTACTCTCGGAAGTAGGCACTGATGAATTAGAAGACATTATCTCTAAGTTGCCTAATAAGAAAGTACCGGGACAATCAAATTTACAATACGAATGGTTTAAACACTTGCCGGGTAATGCAGTTGAAGTTTTACGAAATATCATAAATATGTCCTTAGATATAAATGACATGCCACGTGAGTGGAAACTAGGATACATATATCCGATTCCGAAAACTACTGTGTGGGCTAACAATCTGAATATAACGAGACCAATTACACTTCTGGAAACAGGTCGAAAAATCTTTATGAAAATAATGAATAATAGGTTAGCTAATATCTTTAGTACTAAAAAAATCTTATCAAAACACAACTATGCTGGTTTACCAGGAGACGACACACAAAGTCCTATTCACGTTATTAACAATATCATGGAGGATGCTCGTGATAATAAAAGAGAGTTATGGATTATGTTTCAAAATATGAGCAAAGCCTTTGACTCGGTTAGTGCAGAGTCACTAATATTGGCATTACGTCGTATTAGAATACCTGAACGTTTCGTTAGTTTAATAGAGAAACTATTATGTAATAGAGAAAACCAAGTCCTTACATCTCATGGTAATACGTTAGCTTATAATGTAGAAGATGGTATAGATCAAGGAGATATTATTTCCCCCCTTTTCTGGCGAATTTTTTATGACCCATTAGTATATCGGATAGCAGAATCTAAGTTGGGCTATATCATGAAAGAAAAATGGATTAGTAACCTACACTCGCAATCAAAGAAAAAACTTAGTGTACAAGCCTCTGTGGCTGCCAATGTGGACGATACGAATTGGATCGCCCCTAACAAACAAAATATGGAAGAAATACTTACAATTGCAAATGAATTTTATCAAATAAACGATATTACAATTAATAAAAGTAAATCATACCTAATTGCCATCAACGTAAACTCTCAAACCAAATTGGAAGGCTTACTAATGGGAAATGAAATATTATACCCTGTGGCAAAGGACTATCCCGTTAGATCACTTGGAGTCTATGTTACGGAAAATGGTTCCAAACAGTTTCAAAAGGATCGACTTAAAAAGTTAACAAATTATATGGCCAATATTCTTAAAGGAAAACCCATTACAGATAAACAAGCAATTTATATTTTCAATGCGGTTGTAATACCAATGCTAGAGTACAGTATAAATGACATGACACTCTCAGAAAAGGAATGTTTAAAGATTACAACTAAATTCATTTCGATGATCAAAAATAAGGCGTTACTGCCTATTACAGCGCCAAATGCTCTAATACATGCAAAAGAAGTGTATGATGTATGTCATTTGTGGGATTGTCAATTACAAATGCAAAGCAATAATTTGTTTAATAGATTAAATGATAAAGGTATGTTGGGTTGCTCCACACGGGTACGCCTACAACACCTCCAAAATTCTTTTTGGTCAGGATAAAGTATAACCGAATCGTTATTTACAATGAAAACTAAACGGGGACGGTCCCTGATAAACGATATATTAGTTATTTGTAAAACACATGATCTGACATTCAAGTTATCCAAAAATCTTAACGACAATCTATTAATTAAGGGAGATAATATCACAATAGAAGAGATATTAGATAACGAAAGTCAATATCAGCTGATCAGAAAAAGTCTTCGAAACAGGCAACTGATGTTTTTGGAACAGTTAGTTTCACATAATGGTAAAATACTCTTACACTGGCAAGAAATTACTAACAATGACCGACGGGGCCCTAAACCTGGTTGGTTCAAAACACTTGAAAACAAATTATTAACAGATATTAAAACACGAGTCTTGTCGGCAGAAATGCAGGCAACGTTGGATGAACGATATAATATATGTAACTGGAATATTGGCAAACAAAGCAATAATATTAATTGGGTAGCAATACAAAATGATAAAGGGACCCACCCACTTATTGGGAAAAAAAGAAAAATGCTTAATAAAGACGAATTCACAATTCAACATCATACCAAAGAAGCTAGCTCACAGAGCTCGAGAAACTCAGTTTTAGAAAAATGTACAGGCTGTGCCCAAGGTGACAGGAGCCTTGCTACCAATTTTAAAAATCAAGATGTATGTCTTATCAAGACGAGCATGGCAAAATCTGTTAGTATAAACGTGGTTAGAAGTGTAGTGTCATTACAATCAACTCCAGATCGTTCAAATAGACTCTGACTTCGTTCATCTCAGAACACTATTAGAGACGGTATCGGTAAAATTATAGAAGATTCATTACCAGTTGGTTCAATACGTTCTATAGACCCTCCAATTGTTTATATTAGTAACAATGCACGTGACAGAACAACTATGTTCGCGAAATTTCAAAATTTCTGGACACAAGAAAACATTCAGACTAAACTTGATGACATTTGATTAAAACTTTCTAGTAGTATGTCAATTAGGATATATACAGATGGCTCCTTAATTAAAAAAGATAATAATAATTCACACGTAACAACAATGGGTTGCGGGTGGTGTGCATTCGACGAGAATGATACAGAGTTTAATTTTAGTGGTAAAGTAGAAAATTTCGCGTCGTCGACACGTGCAGAACTTATGGCAATTTTGACGGCAGTTTATGCTACCCCAAAGCGTTCAAGGTTATGTATTTTTACAGATAGCCAGGCAGCTATTGATGCTATAGCTAATGCAGCTGCCAACCCAAGAAAAGCACATAGGAAACTTAAAAATTGGACAATTGTCAAAGCTATAGAAGAAATTACTAACGTTCAGAACTTAACACTTCGGCTGGAAAAAGTTAAAGCGCACTCGAGAGTTATCCACAATGAAACGGCAGATAAATTAGCAAGAGAAGGTTGCTTTAAACCTGTATGCTTTCCAGACCTGCAGTCTTTAACGTCTGTAAATGCAGTGAGTTGTTGGAATACAGAAACAATTGAGGAGCCGTTAAGACATTTTACTAAAAAATTGGGTAAGGCCAAACACTCGATAAAATGGAGACTGCTCAATTGGAACATCTCTACAATTTCTACTTTTAAAAGCAAGCAGATTCAGTGGGAGTCATCATGGAGAACGACAATACTTTCTTATATTGATCGCAATGTAACAGATAACAAGGAAACACGGTAAAGAGCTTTTAATGTTAAATTATTTAATAATGAACTGCCCACACTAGAGAAGTTAAAAGACAGATTCCCAAAGATATATGAAAACGATTCTTGTATCCGGTGCAATCTAGAAAAAGAAGATCAAAATTTAATTGATATACACTCATGCAGAAATAAACTTATTAATTTGTTAGTAAGCAAGACGACTACTGTAGCATGTGGGGATACGTGCAAAAATATGTGCAAAATACTAGAAGCATTAAAGGAACTTCACATTCCCCGAGATGTAAGCACGCGAGACGCGGACCACTTATCATTCATTGATGTTATGTTGGGATTGATCCCGATAACTGTATATGACATAGTTTTGCAAAAAGTTGTAACACATGAGTTGGCTGATCAAAGAATGGACGACGTATTTAATTAATTTAAACTCTTCTTACATATTCATATATGGAAGGATAGATGTATAGCGGTTAAAAAGTGAGAAACTGAGCATGGAATTAATAATAATAAATGGAAAAAGAAGGTCTGTAACAAGATACTTGACACAACAGTAACATCTCAGACCAATAATACAGATAACAATAGTGTACTCAACAATACTACACAAGGTGTAACAAACATTATAAATAAAAACAATCATAATTATAGTAGAAGCAAAATTTCTTTTTTATTTTCATTAAATAGATTTATATATAATCATGTTATCAAAGATAGCTGTAATTGGACTTGGTTGTATAAAATAGGTTGTTCGGCAGGGCCTTAACATGCTGAGGGCAATTGTTATTGTCAGGTGGTAGGTTGCAGGCATGTCCCTTCGGGTTAGTCTGAGTCTCATCTTTAACTAATAATCATTAGAATAAGTTATGTATCTTATATATAAGAAACTTTCTGTTTTTCTAATTAATAAAATTTGAGGCAAGGCCTCGCTAAAACAAAAAAAAAAATAAATAAATAAACAAGGAGATTTGTAGATAATATGTAAATAAGCAGGGAGATATATAAATAGAAAGTTGATTTTTGATTAATTTGCATTAAAATTTTTAATCATTCAACATGTGTTCATTTGATCAGTATAGAGAATAATAACTAAAGTAAGAAAAATTAAATATAAAAGATTATACAACAGTTATACATAATATACTATAGTTGAAAGGTTTGTAAATAAATATATCAGGACCTCAAGTATTTAGAAAAATATAATTTTTATATGTAAATTTTCAAATTTTAATTAAAAATAAGTAACTTTTTCACATATAGGGTGTGTTCACATGCGNACACGGTAAAGAGCTTTTAATGTTAAATTATTTAATAATGAACTGCCCACACTAGAGAAGTTAAAAGACAGATTCCCAAAGATATATGAAAACGATTCTTGTATCCGGTGCAATCTAGAAAAAGAAGATCAAAATTTAATTGATATACACTCATGCAGAAATAAACTTATTAATTTGTTAGTAAGCAAGACGACTACTGTAGCATGTGGGGATACGTGCAAAAATATGTGCAAAATACTAGAAGCATTAAAGGAACTTCACATTCCCCGAGATGTAAGCACGCGAGACGCGGACCACTTATCATTCATTGATGTTATGTTGGGATTGATCCCGATAACTGTATATGACATAGTTTTGCAAAAAGTTGTAACACATGAGTTGGCTGATCAAAGAATGGACGACGTATTTAATTAATTTAAACTCTTCTTACATATTCATATATGGAAGGATAGATGTATAGCGGTTAAAAAGTGAGAAACTGAGCATGGAATTAATAATAATAAATGGAAAAAGAAGGTCTGTAACAAGATACTTGACACAACAGTAACATCTCAGACCAATAATACAGATAACAATAGTGTACTCAACAATACTACACAAGGTGTAACAAACATTATAAATAAAAACAATCATAATTATAGTAGAAGCAAAATTTCTTTTTTATTTTCATTAAATAGATTTATATATAATCATGTTATCAAAGATAGCTGTAATTGGACTTGGTTGTATAAAATAGGTTGTTCGGCAGGGCCTTAACATGCTGAGGGCAATTGTTATTGTCAGGTGGTAGGTTGCAGGCATGTCCCTTCGGGTTAGTCTGAGTCTCATCTTTAACTAATAATCATTAGAATAAGTTATGTATCTTATATATAAGAAACTTTCTGTTTTTCTAATTAATAAAATTTGAGGCAAGGCCTCGCTAAAACAAAAAAAAAAATAAATAAATAAACAAGGAGATTTGTAGATAATATGTAAATAAGCAGGGAGATATATAAATAGAAAGTTGATTTTTGATTAATTTGCATTAAAATTTTTAATCATTCAACATGTGTTCATTTGATCAGTATAGAGAATAATAACTAAAGTAAGAAAAATTAAATATAAAAGATTATACAACAGTTATACATAATATACTATAGTTGAAAGGTTTGTAAATAAATATATCAGGACCTCAAGTATTTAGAAAAATATAATTTTTATATGTAAATTTTCAAATTTTAATTAAAAATAAGTAACTTTTTCACATATAGGGTGTGTTCACATGCGAATTTGGATTTTGATTGGGTCAATCCAGATTTAATCCAGATTGATAACTGATTGGCCGAATCCAAAAATCAATCTAATCTTGTTCGCGACATTTATATTTTTTATAGATCATTGTTTTCATTTTGACGAACCACCAAACTTTTTTTTTACTTGCAATAGATACCTTATATGAAACTTCTTCTTCCTCAAGTAATTCAAGTAGTTCAAGTAATGAGGAAATCGAAATTTTAACTGAAGTTGTTCAAACATTTCAAACCCTTAATGAAAGTAAATTTAAAAAAAAGAAACGAGAAAAAAGAGCAAAAAGTACAGTTTGGTTTACAAACATTTATATGCAGTGGCAAAATGAAGAATTTAGAAGGTATTTTCGACTTGGTAGAGATACCTTCAAATGGATTTTAAGAGAAATTTCACCTGAAACAACAAAAAACCATGGAATATCAATGCATTTAAAATTGATTGCAACTTTGTGGTTTCTTGCAACTAGTGAATTATTTCGTGCAATTGCACAACGATTTGGTATTGATGTTTCAACTTTTCATTATCATTTTAGAAATACTATTCAATTAATTATAAATATATTTTTAAAAGAAAAAATCAGGTAATTTTTTCTTTAATTTATTTTTTATTTAAAAAATATTTATAATGTTTTTTATTTCAGATTTCCAACAAATAATAATGAATGACAAAAAGTTATCAATGGTTTTTGTCTATTAAAAGGTTTTCCACGAGTTATTGGAGCAATTGATGAAAGTCACATTCCTATTAGAACACTATCTAAAAATAGTATAGATTATTTTAATAGAAAAAAATTTTATAGTGTAGTATTACAAACAGTTTGTGATTCACAATACAAATTTATGGATATTTATTGTGGATGGGCAGGTGTAACTTACGATTCTTGTGTTTTGCGTAATTCTCCATTTTATTCTTCATTTAATAACAATTTGTTATTACGACCTTCCAAAACTTATATTTTAGGTGATAGTGGTTATGCCAATCATGATTGGTTTTTAGTACCTTATAAAGATAATAGACATTTAACTCGAGTTCAAAATCATTACAATTATATACATTCTGCAACAAGAATTAAAATTGAACAAGCTTTTGGATTATTTAAATCACGTTGGAGAGTGTTGTGAAATCCAATAGAAACAGATCTTAAAATAATATCTCATATTGTAAGCTGTTGTTGTATTCTTCACAATATTTGTGAAGAAAGAAAAGAAATAATTGATGAATTTGATATTATTTTTGATCAAGAATTGATAACAGTCACGAGACATTTCCCCTTACAGGAGTTCAAAATGTTGTATATAGTAAAAAAAAATTTTTTTTAATAGTAATTTAATATAAACTTTAAGCTCAAGATCCTTTTTCATTTACTTATAAACTTTAAAATATTTAAAGTTTATAAGTAAATAAAAAAAGATCTTGAACTTAAAGTTTATATTAAATTACTATTAAAAAAAATTTTTTTTACTATAATACAGCAATTCAGGGGAAATGTCCTATGTCTGATAAATAATGTAACAACATCAGAAGTAGATATAATTAATGGTACTAAAAGAGATTTAGTAGCTGATTATATTTTTTCAAGATGAAAAAAACGTTTAATTTATCAAGATGATTCACTTGAAATAGAAACACAAGGTAAATTATTATAAAATATATTTATTAATTTATATTTATTAATTTTAATTTTTAATTAATTTACAAATTAAAGAAAATGATTTAGAACTTGAATTAACAGGTAATTTAATAAATTATTTATTATTAAATTATATTATTAAAAATTTTATTTATTAATTAATTTTATATTTCAAACAAAGAAAATGAATTGAAGAAAGAATTACATGACAAGAATTAATAGAATTATTAAATTTTATTTTATTAAAATTTTATTTATTAATTAATTTTATATTTCAAATAAAGAAAATGAATTGGAGAATAAATTACATAGTAAGAATTAATGGAATTATTAATTAGATTTTATTAATGAAATTAATGAAATTATTAATTAAATTTTATTAATTAATTAATATTTTAAAATTAAGAAAATAGATTAGAAGAATTATGAAGTAAAAATTTATTATATTATAATTTTAGTGAAATATTTAGAATTAGAATTGATTTTTATTTTGTGAATGATTATAATTATAATGAACAAATTGATGTTCATTAATAAATTCAGAATTATTAAATTCAATATTTTTTTGAGGAGAATTTTGAAATGTGTAATTAGGTACAGGTGACAAAGTGTTGGTTGTATATAAAGTACCAGAATTTTGTGGTTGTCCTAAAAAATAAACATGCATCAAGAAACTTTTCGTGGCGTAAATTTATAGAAAATTTATGGGACCTACAGAAATTTACATCTAAAAAAATTAATTTTTTTGACTTTAATCACTATTTATAAGACAGGAAGCAATTTTTTACTAAGATATTCTTATGACAGATCGAAAGATCTAGTTCTTAGCTACAAGATGATATGTATTTCATTTCTGTAACATCAATATTTGTGAAGATATTCACGTTTAAAGTTTCACATCTGTGAAAAAATTTCCGCTTAAATTTTTTGAAAATTTTTGTAATTCTGCCGGAAATTTATGTGACGTCATAGAAATTTCTGGCAGAATTATAGAAATTTTTTCACAGATGTGAAACTTTAAACATGAATATCTTTGCGAATATTGATGTTACAGAAATGAAACATATATCATCTTGTAGCTAAGAACCAGATCTTTTGATCTGTCATAGGAATATTTTAGTAAAAAATCGCTCCCTGTCTTATAAATAGTGATCAAAGTCAAAAAAATTAATTTTTTTAGGCATAAATTTCTGTAAGTCCCGTAAATTTTCTGTAAATTTATGTCCCGAAAAGTTTCCTGATGCATATTAATCAAATTTTATAATATTAAAATATCAAATAAAATATTTTTAAATAATTTATCATTTATATTATTGATAAGAAGTGACATTAATTTGCATCTTTCTTCATCTCTTCTAACTTTTTCTTCGACTCTTTGTTTTCTCATTTCTTTTTTTTCATCATCTTTAATTATTTTTTGTAGATAAAGGTTTTTAAAGATTTTGGTATATTTTTGAGTATCTGTTGTAATCTTAGCAAATTTTTTAGATGTTGGTTCAGGTTCCTTTTCACTATCTTCATCACTTGATTTTATCAAGGTTGATGTTTTAGTTGGTAATGACCATTTTTTAGTTTGTCTATTGATTGTAATTTCAGTATTTTCAGTACTTACTGAAGAAATAAGGGTAACTGGTTTGAATGTAATCCTATTTTCATCCAAAATATCATCAAGTTCAGTTCTAAAAGATATAACTACAGGAGCTCCACCACTTTGCCTTTCAGAATCTTTTGCTTTCTATGTAAAATAATTAATTATTTTATTCAATTATAAAAAAATTTACAAAGATTAAAAATACCTTATGTGATGCTGTTAAATTTTTAAATTTATTATAACATTGTTCTTGGGAATATATAATATCATATTGATTTTTTAAATGTTTATTACACTTTAACCATAGTGGATGATTAGGGTTGGTTCGACTACGAGACTTGTTTAAGATTACGATTTCTTGTTTGCGCAGTGCCAAAAAAGCTAAAAGTGCTTTAGTTGAATTGGTATTCCACTTGGTAATTTGCTTTCTTCTTTTATTTTTATTTTTACATGAAGAAAGTGTAGAAGATTGATTTTCTATATCAAAAGTTTTGTTTACAAAAGTATTATTTTCTTTCATTTTTTATAAGAATAATAAGAAAAATAAAAAAATTAACGTGAATCTACACTCTCCTCCTAAAAGTATTGGACCAGAGGGTTTTTTTAAAATTTATCAATATTTTTCAAAAGCCAATTATGACACAACAAATAATTCAAATTGCATAAATTTTTTTTTATTCAATTCCTTTTATTAAGGACTATCAATTGATACCTTTTTTGTTAAAATTGAATGCATACTTTTACAGGAATTAAGTTTCAAATAAAATTTATCAAAAATGATAAATTAATTCTTTTAATTAAATATTAGTCGATCTCGGTTAATATTGATACTAGATATAAACTATTTTATACAGACTTGTAGCTAAGAACCAAAGTTACAAGTTTAATTAATACAATAATTTATGTTTCTAGTAAGAATCTGAACTTTACTTAGACACGACTAAAAATGATCGAAAAGATTAAAAATTTGACTTGATATTATCAAATAATTATTAATAATTGTGATATATAAAACTTTATTTTTTATCAATTAAATCTTGAAAGTGAAACTAAGTAATTTTAAAGGTAAACATAATGCGTATCATCTGTAAAGATTTAAGACCTATATCATAAGAATTGAAAGAATAATTATCATTTGAATTTTAAAAAATAATTGTTAAGTATTTCCTCAATTTCCAAGCTAAAGGCCTGAAAGCTTTACAGCAGATACACAGCATTGATTTCTTTAAAATTGCTTGATATTACTTCTAATATTTTATTACATCAGGAAATTTTTATGTTGGAGGTTATTGTAATAATTTCGTTTTCAAAGGTTATTGAAGGTTATCGGACCAATAACACTGGTCAAATGGAAAAAAATAGGACGGTTTTATCATGAATAGGATTCCGATTGATGGCTAAATTTGCTAAGATTTATTAAGTATAGGCAGTCAATTTTTTCTGATTTATAAATAGGAATTTCCGATTTATGAATTTTCACAAATAGGATGTCCGATTTATGCATATTTCTGCCATCAATAGGATTCTGATTTTTGTTCATTCGACCAGTGTAACCTTCGCAAATATTACGTTTATTATGATAAAGTAAAGGTTATTAAAGGTTATCGATATCAATAACCTCTGGAGTATTACGTTTTATTAATAAAAATGAAGGTTTTCAGTACTAATAACCTTCGTAAATATTATGTTTATGTTGGAGGTATTCGAAAGTTATCGGAGTGAAGCAGTGATGGACATTTTAGGTCATATCAATCATTAGTAGGTCATATTTTACTATAGGTTATAGTAGGTCATATGTTCATAACTATAATTAACCAACAGGTCATAATTGGTCATAGGCTAATACTGGAGTGAAGGACTTCGAAGGCTTACGTTTAAAAAAATTTACTGATGCTATTAAATAATAAAGTTTTATACACAACAACTTTTGGAAAATATTACATTGGGACAAAGTGATCAGCAATCATTTGTCTCAAGATAATTACTAAATTTATTTATAAAATTACTTAGTATTACTTTCAAGATTTAATTGATAAAAATATACCGCAACTATTAATAATTATTTGATAAATATCAAGTCAAATTTTTAATTTTTTCAATCGTTTTTAGTCGTATCTAAGTAAGGTTCAGATTTTTACTAGAAAACATAAATTATTGTATTAATTAAAGTTGTAGCTTGGGTTCTTAGCTACAAGTCTGTATAAGATAGTTTATATCTAGTATCAATATTAACCGAGATCGACTAATATTTAATTAAAAGAATTAATTTATCATTTTTGGTAAATTTTATTTGAAACTTAATTCCTGTAAAAGTATGCATTCAATTTTAACAAAAAAGATATCAATTGATAGTCCTTGATCAAAGGAATTGAATAAAAAAAAATTAATGTAATTTGAATCATTTGTTGTGTCATAATTGGCTTTTGAAAAATATTGATAAATTTTAAAAAAATCCTTTGGTCCAATACTTTTGGGAGGGGAGTGTACCTCGCGAGGTAGATTGATATTTAATTAGTAGTAATCCAATCTGGATTGGATTTTGGATTTAGTAATCCAATCCAAAACATGTGAACAGGATTCGTGCAACTAAAACCAATCCAATCCAAATCCAATCCGCATGTGAACACACCCATATATGCAACTAAATATGGGTTTTATTTAATAGATAGATCTATGATTAGATAAGATAGATAAGATAATTTTTTTATGAGTCATCACCAGCTTAAATAAAAATAAAAATTTTTTTTAATAAAACCGGAAAATATGTCAGACGCTGAAAACGACCACCAAAATAATCAAAATAATTTGGAAGAAGGGAACTCGGAAGAAGTAAGCCATACTTAGACATACATATTATNTAAATTTTATTTGAAACTTAATTCCTGTAAAAGTATGCATTCAATTTTAACAAAAAAGATATCAATTGATAGTCCTTGATCAAAGGAATTGAATAAAAAAAAATTAATGTAATTTGAATCATTTGTTGTGTCATAATTGGCTTTTGAAAAATATTGATAAATTTTAAAAAAATCCTTTGGTCCAATACTTTTGGGAGGGGAGTGTACCTCGCGAGGTAGATTGATATTTAATTAGTAGTAATCCAATCTGGATTGGATTTTGGATTTAGTAATCCAATCCAAAACATGTGAACAGGATTCGTGCAACTAAAACCAATCCAATCCAAATCCAATCCGCATGTGAACACACCCATATATGCAACTAAATATGGGTTTTATTTAATAGATAGATCTATGATTAGATAAGATAGATAAGATAATTTTTTTATGAGTCATCACCAGCTTAAATAAAAATAAAAATTTTTTTTAATAAAACCGGAAAATATGTCAGACGCTGAAAACGACCACCAAAATAATCAAAATAATTTGGAAGAAGGGAACTCGGAAGAAGTAAGCCATACTTAGACATACATATTATAGAATATAGATATATTAATATAAACTGCTAAAATAAGTAAAATATTGTAAAATATATTTTAATTAAATTTATGATACGTTTATAAAGCTTCTATTCGATCCTTCTTTAAAAAAGAAAAAGAAAAAGAAAAATAAAGTAGTATTTGAAGATGAGGTAGAACAAAGAGCGGATATTGAATTTCAATTCGAGGATCAGAGTGACTATCCAGGTAGAATAGATTTTTGATTGATATATTGACATAAAAGAAGACAGCAAAAAAAGAGAGCAAAAAGAGATCACAAAGATAACATTAATAATATCGTTAAAAAACAATATAAATAAATTTATATATATATAAATAATATAGCACCAGTCCCACTAGTTGAGGAAAATAATGAAACTGAAGAAAATAACGAAGATGATGAAATGTCAATATTTGCAGATACAAAGAAAAAGAAGAAAAAGAAGAAAGAAATTGTTGATGTAATATTAAATTTTTTATATAATTTTATGTGACTTCAAGAAGAAAATAGATAAATAAATAAATAAATATATATATATATACTTTTAATAGAAAGAAGTAGAAGAAGAAGAACCAGCAGAAACTACCGATTTTGCAGATTTACCTAGAATGAAAAAAAAGAAAAAGAAAACAATGACAGAATTTATAGCGCAATTGAATGATGGAGTGGAAGATGCAACACGAACAGAAGATGACGTATTTGCAACAGATGGAGAACATGTTGATAAAGAAACAAAAGTTGAAGACGCTTGGCTTAATTCCGATCGAGATTATACATATCCAGAAGTACATAATTTATTGTCAATTAATAATAATAATCAATTTATATAATAGACAATTTATCATTACGTAATAATATTATAGCTTTTAGGGCGAGTTTTTCATATCCTTCGTCAAAATAATCCGGAACTTGCGGGAGAAAAGAGAAGATATACAATTGTTCCACCAGCAGTTCATCGGGAAGGAAATAAAAAGACAATCTTTGCGAATGTTGCTGATATTTGTAAGAGGTAATTAATTATAACTAATAATTAATAACTAATAATATTTAATAACTAATAATTAATAACTAATAATATTTAATAACTAATAATTGATAATTATAATCGATAATTATAATCGATAATTATAATTAATAATTAATAATTAATTAATTTATATATAATAGAATGCACAGGCAACCCGAGCATGTTATTCAATTCTTGTTTGCAGAATTAGGTACAAGTGGGTCAATCGATGGAGCACAGAGACTTATTATCAAAGGAAGATTTCAACAAAAACAACTTGAAAATGTTTTACGAAGATATATAGGTAAATAAACTATAATTATGATCATCATTATCATTATGATCATCATTATCAATCAATTATAATAATCATAAATAATCATATTTATTAGTCGAATATGTTACATGTAAAACTTGTAAATCACCCGATACGATCTTAACAAAAGAAAGCCGTATTTTTTTCCAACAATGTGAAAGCTGTGGATCCACACGATCAGTTTCTGCGATTAAAACTGGTATATTTTTATATATATTTTTAATAATAATTTATATTTATATGGTGGTTTATATAATAATTATTATTTTTCTTTATTTTAATAATAATAATAATAATAATAATAATAAACAGGTTTCAAAGCGCAAACAGAAAAGAGAGCTGCACAAAGAAGAGCTGCCGCTGTATAATATTAAAATAAAAATAAAAATAAAAATTATTCGATTAATTTAAGTCACATTATTTTGTTAATTTTGTCAAGTATTTTTTTTACGATCCAAGAAAAAAAGAAAAGCATATGTATATACTTATAATATTCTTATCATATATATCCTTATTATATTGAGGATTAGAAGAAAAAAATATGACACTAATCACATAAAATTATCAAATAAAAATGTTTACTTTATTTATTCATTGAAAGTTCATTTAATATTTAATTTATTAAGGATATAAAGTTTGTTATTTATTTAATATTATTAATATCATTATTATTATCACTTAATATCGCCAAATATCACTTAACACAATATTATCTGGCAGGAGTACCACTATTACTACTATCACCGTAACCAATGGGAGTACTTCTATTTACACCATTACCCATAAAATTATCATTACCACCAGTTCCATTACTTTTCCTTTGAGCCATCTTCTTTTTAATAAAAGCTCTAACATGTTCATGACCTGCTTCAGTTACTCCAAACATTTTTTTTGATTCATTTGACCAAACAACCACTCCTAATTTGGTTGCATGTTTTAAAATCATTTCATAATCTGACCACGTTTTAAAATCTTTGTATAAGTAACCTAAAATAATTATTGTTATTAATTATTATTAATTATTATTAATTATTATTAATTATTATTAATAACTATTAATATATCAATTATCATACATTCTTGTACAACTAATCGATTTCTTTCCATTTCCCATAATTGTATTTGATCTTTAACAGTTGATGGAAGTAAAGATGGTCGTTTTTTCATTTGAGGGTGAGAATGTGCTGTTAAATATGAAATTATCTAAAAATAAAAAATATAAATATAATAAATAAAGCGATATAAATAAAACACTCTAAAATATTATAATATATACACGCCTGTTGTGCTGTAATTCCTTTTTTCAAAGCATTTCTAACGCTATCACGTGTAATTGTTGCAGTAACCATATTGGAAAATCTAAATTGTAATTCACTAAATAGATTTAATACCGAAATTTGTAATTGTGATTCTATAATAAATAATAGATAATAATTAATAATATAATAATATATAAATATAAATATAAATATAAATATAAATATAAATATAAATATAAATATAAATAAGGGTATTGCTAAAGCTCACCGGTGGTGATTGTCACCGCTGGGCAAAATTACATAATTCCTTGATAACCCCTAACCCTAACTTTGCCCACGTAAATTTAATTTTGCCCAGTGGTGACAATCACCACCAGTGATCTTAAGTAATTTTCTAAATATAAATATAAATATTATTTGATTACTTGTATAAGCATATAATTTATAATTAGTTTCAATAATTATGAATCCTTGTTCAGTAGCAGAATCTTCACCAGCATCTGTATTATCAATGTTTACATTACTCGATACTGTAGCTGCATTTCCTGAAGTTAAAGTTGTTGCAAGTCTCGTAGGATAATATCTCGTTGATCCTTTCTATATTAATAGATACCAAAAAAACATTAATAAATAAATATATATCAATAAATATTAATATATGGATTTACTTTGCGACGATAAGCAAGACCATAATTTTCTAGATCATCAAGTAATTGTCGTTGGGTAGGTGTTAATCCTTCAACCGAGTAATCCTAACGATATTAACAATATGAATAATATTAACAATATGAATAATGATTGAGTGAAAGTGAATCAACTCTCACCTGACCCAATTCCAAACTTCCCAACATGAAAAAGAAATTTAATACTTCCACTACATTCATATTTAACATCTAAATTGAAATAATCGAAATAAATTGAAATAATCGAAATAAATTGAAATAATTGAAATAATGGATAATTAATAAAATACATTACCACACCGGCTATATCCAAATATTGAATTAAAATAGCCCACACTTGAGTATTGACATCTTGTAATAAGAATTGAAACCCTTTATTCGTTATTTCATATTTTCCTCCACCACTAAATATAATATATAAATGTAATATATAAATGTAATATAAAATGTAATATATAAATATAATATATAAATATAATATATAAATGTAATATATAAATATAATATAAATGTAATATATAAATTCACTTACATATCTCTCATCAAATTTGCTTTAGTTACAACTTCCAATACTGATGCACTTGGAACGTTACTTTTCTCCGTTCCAACCATAAAATGTAAAATATTTTCCCATTTCTCTATGGCATATTGATCTAATAAACTTATATCTAATGGTTTACTCTTATGTTTTTCTAATGGAATTCCAAAACTTTGACGTGACCCACTAATAATAAAAAAAATATAATTTATTTAAGTATAATTAATATAATGCAATTATATAATAATATATAAACATATTTAGATTTAGATTTATTTAATTACCATCCTGTTAAACAATCTTGAAAACTATATCGAAATGATTCATTCAATGTTAATTTTTCATTTTGTTCAATCATTTGTAATTTAGTTAATTTATCAAATGCTTCATCAAATTTACTATAATAAGAATAAGAAGAAGAAGAAGAAGAAGAAGAAGAAGAATAAGAATAAGAATAAGAATAATAATAAGAATAAGAATAAGAATAAGAATAAGAATAATAATAAGAATAATAATAATAATAATAATAATAATAATAATAATAATAATAATAATAATAATAATAATAATAATAATAAAATCAATTAATAATATAATAATTAATAATTATAATAATTTATAAAAATAAATAATCAATTAATAAAATAATAATTAATAATTATATTATTAATACATACTCCAAAGATTCTTTATCATTTTTAATCCATTTTATTAAATCATTTTTACTTATTCCTTCTTTATCAAAAAGTAATGACATCACTAATTGTCTTGCTATTGATGGTAAAAGTCTATAAAGGAATAAATACAATAAATAAATAAATAAAATAAATAAATAAATAAATAAAATAAATAAATATATATATATATTTGATTAATTATTTTGTATATTATTACTATGATGATTA
Source organism: Diversispora epigaea (assembly GCA_003547095.1). Lineage (NCBI taxonomy): Eukaryota > Fungi > Glomeromycota > Glomeromycetes > Diversisporales > Diversisporaceae > Diversispora > Diversispora epigaea. Next base: position 55,798 of record PQFF01000267.1, on the reverse strand, counting down.
AAATATAATTTCTTTATTTTTTATTATATTTTTTACAAATATCTCAACCACATAAATATACACAACATCCACTCACAATTCCATTAAAATCCAAAGATCTAACTAATTCTAATCAATTCTAAATTATTCTAAATAATTCTAAAATTCTTCTAAAATTCTTCTAAATAATTTTAAAATAATTTTACCTAAATATTGCTAAACATGTTGCAGGCTCTTCATATAATTTTTCTAATGTTGTTTTTGGTAATGCTTCTAAATAGTCATATATGTTGGTTTTAAAATGTGAAACTATTCTGGTTGGCATTTTATTATTTATTATTGTTATTATTATTAATATTTCTACTACTATTATTATTACTATTACTTTATTATTATATTTTGAATATAGTGTACACTGACTGATAGATAGATTTTAAAAAGAGGAGGATCTAACTATCTTTAACTATCTTTTACTACGGTTTTGTATGTTATGCATAACAGTCAGTTATGCATGTAATGTAGGACGTGAAACTTTCAAATGGATACTAAAATATCACTGACACAAAATTACAAACTAGTTGAGCCAAGCCTAAGGCTCATGAGCCCGCGAGCCGAGCCGAGCCTAACCTATATGGAATTGGCTTGAATTAATCCTGACTTATTTTTGAGGCTTGAGCCAAGCCTTAAGAGGCTCGGCCGGGCTTGGCCTATGAGGAGCTGATAGATTTGTATGAACAATGTCAAGTGATCACATTAACTGTACTCCATTTACTATTAATCAGTCGAACAATATGTTTTATTAATATACTGAATTTGGAAATAATTAATTTTAAATTCATCAAAAGATTGATATAAGTAGGAAGCCATGTAAATCATGTCATGTAAATCTTGTTAATCATTGTAAAAATAGAATTAATTTTATTAACCCTCTTCTTGACAGCAGAAATTCATCATCCAAAAATCTCAATCACGCGTGATCACCTTGTAATATTCAATTATATAAATGCGTGATTGATGGTATTAATTAAGGGGTATTCTTGCATTTTTTTTTTTTTTCCCAAAGGGGAAGAAAAATGGTACAAAAAAAAAATAATACAATAATAATAATTTAATAATACGCATGTAGTGTTTCACATTGGGTTAAAAAAAAAAAAANTAATCCTGACTTATTTTTGAGGCTTGAGCCAAGCCTTAAGAGGCTCGGCCGGGCTTGGCCTATGAGGAGCTGATAGATTTGTATGAACAATGTCAAGTGATCACATTAACTGTACTCCATTTACTATTAATCAGTCGAACAATATGTTTTATTAATATACTGAATTTGGAAATAATTAATTTTAAATTCATCAAAAGATTGATATAAGTAGGAAGCCATGTAAATCATGTCATGTAAATCTTGTTAATCATTGTAAAAATAGAATTAATTTTATTAACCCTCTTCTTGACAGCAGAAATTCATCATCCAAAAATCTCAATCACGCGTGATCACCTTGTAATATTCAATTATATAAATGCGTGATTGATGGTATTAATTAAGGGGTATTCTTGCATTTTTTTTTTTTTTCCCAAAGGGGAAGAAAAATGGTACAAAAAAAAAATAATACAATAATAATAATTTAATAATACGCATGTAGTGTTTCACATTGGGTTAAAAAAAAAAAAAGAATATAAATTACAAAAAAAAAAAAAAGATAACGAAATTAGTTTAACATCGTCATCCAGTTAACTCCCCCCGAAAAAGAATTTTCTTTTTTAATAAAAATAAATAATAAATAATAGGAAGTAACAATGATAATATCGTAATTTACATTCAAAGATTTTTTAAAAAAAATTTATCTAATCAAATCATTTCATTAAATGCACATGTTCCTTTTTTATATTTAGCGTAACCTTTGACGAAAAACAAAAAAACAAAAGAATACAATAATAATTGTGATAAATAATTAAATGATAATAATAAATATAAATAGTAAATACTAATTTTATTGCATTGTCCAATGTCTCACGATGCGAAATGTTCCATCTAGTTTACATGTATTTGGTGCAAATAATAAATTAATAAATTAATAATATAATTGATGACGGAGAAAGAAAGAAAGACACACTTTAACTTTAATAGAGTAATCGTTTATAGTGTGTCACATTACTTACTACATATATCACAATTGATACAAATTATATATGTTTTAATTATTAAACTAAACTTTCTTATTACTGTAATATTTGTTGCCGTGCGTTGTGCTGTTGAACGGTTATTCTGGTATCATTCTCTTTTTTTTTTTCTCCCTTCTTCTCTTCTCTCTCCTCCTTCTTCTCCTCTCTTCCTCCCTCCCTTCTTTTTTTTTTAATATATATTTATTTCATTTTTATTTCCAATATATATATATATATATATATATATATATATT